>CM046879.1:85293557-85663557 GCA_025667525.1 Glebionis coronaria | reverse complement strand
ATAATGTAGTAGAATGAAATATGGTAATGCAGTAAAATAAACGATAATAATGTAGTAGAATATAAAATATGATTACAAACGAACAATGTCATCATTAAAACATACACTACATCATATTAGACATTCAAAGTATTACATCTAATAAAATTTAAACATTATTTTAAATGATGCACAAGTATCTTCCAAGAATCCTGTTGCGCGCCCAATGCATCCTTGTACCATTTCATCTTTCAATTAGAGTATATCATTTGGTATTAGAGGAAGCTATATACTGTTTGCAGCTTGTTAAATGCATCTTCCTTTGTCCCCTGGGTTTTTTTTTCTGTGCCTTTTTACCTGTAGAATAGTTCAAGAATTATATATGAAAGTATCAATATATATTATGTGATTCATTAGAATTTAAAACTAGCATGCAGTTGAAATAAAGTTGTAATGTAGTAGAATTAAAGCTGCAATGTAGTAAATCATGCATATGAACAACACGAGTAACCTAATGCATTAAATGTATTAGAATTTAAACATTAATGTAGTAGAAATAAAGTTTTAATGCGGTAAATCATGCATATGAATAATGTAAGTAACCTATTCTATTACAATGCATTAAAATTAAACTGTAATGTAATAGAAATAAAGCTGCAATGTAGTAAATCATGCATATGAACAACACGAGTAACCTATTGCATTAAATGCATTAGAATTTAAACCTTAATGTAGTAGAAATAAAGTTTTAATGCATTAAATCATGCATATGAAGAATGTACGTAACCTACTTCATTACAATGTATTAAAATTAAACTGTAATGTAGTAGAAATAAAGCTGCAATGTAGTAAATCATGCATATGAACAACACGAGTAACCTACTTCATTAAATGCATTAGAATTTAAACCTTAATATAGTAGAAATAAAGTTTTAATGCATTAAATCATGCATATGAAAAATGTACGTAACCTACTTCATTACAATGCATTAAAATTAACCTGTAATGTAGTAGAAATAAAGTTGCAATGTAGTAAATCATGCATATGAACAACACAGGTAACCTACTGCATTAAATGCATTAGAATTTAAACCTTAATGTAGTAGAAATAAAGTTTTAATACAGTAAATCATGCATATGAAGAATGTACGTAACCTACTTCATTACAATGCATTAAAATTAAACTGTAATGTAGTAGAAATAAAGCTGCAATGTAGTAAATCAAGCATATGAAAAACACGAGTAACCTACTGCATAAAATGCATTAGAATTTAAACCTTAATGTAGTAGAAATAAAGTTTTAATACAGTAAATCATGCATATGAAGAATGTACGTAACCTACTTCATTACAATGCATTAAAATTAAACTGTAATATAGTAGAAATAAAATTGCAATGTAGTAAATTAAGCATATGAACAACACGAGTAACCTACTACATTAAATGCATTAGAATTTGAACCTTAATGTAGTAGAAATAAAGTTTTAATACAGTAAATCATGCATATGAAGAATGTACGTAACCTACTTCATTACAATGCATTAAAATTAAACTTTAATGTAGTAGAAATAAAGTTGCAATGTAGTAAATCATGCATATGAACAACACGAGTAACCTACTGCATTAAATGCATTAGAATTTAAACCTTAATGTAGTAGAAATAAAGTTTTAATATAGTAAATCATGCATATGAAGAATGTACATAACCTACTTCATTACAATGCATTAAAATTAAACTGTAATGTTGTAGAAATAAAGCTGCAATGTAGTAAATCATGCATATGAACAACACGAGTAACCTACTAAATTAAATGCATTAGAATTTAAACCTTAATGTAGTAGAAATAAAGTTTTAATGCATTAAATCATGCATATGAAAAATGTACGTAACCTATTTCATTACAATGCATTAAAATTAACATGTAATGTAATAGAAATAAAGTTGCAATGTAGTAAATCATGCATATGAACAACACGGGTAACCTACTACATTAAATGCATTATAATTTAAACCTTAATGTAGTAGAAATTAAGTTTTAATACAATAAATCATGCATATGAAGAATGTACGTAACCTACTTCATTACAATGCATAAAAATTAAACTGTAATGTAGTAGAAATAAAGCTGCAATGTAGTAAATCAAGCATATGAACAACACGAGTAACCTACTGCATTAAATGCATTAGAATTTAAACCTTAATGTATTAGAAATAAAGTTTTAATACAGTAAATCATGCATATGAAGAATGTACGTAACCTACTTCATTACAATGCATTAAAATTAAACTGTAATGTAGTAGAAATAAAGCTGCAATGTAGTAAATCAAGCATATGAACAACACGAGTAACCTACTACATTAAATGCATTAGAATTTAAACCTTAATGTAGTAGAAATAAAGTTTTAATACAGTAAATCATGCATATGAAGAATGTACGTAACCTACTTCATTACAATGCATTAAAATTAAACTTTTATGTAGTAGAAATAAAGTTGCAATGTAGTAAATCATGCATATGAACAACACGAGTAACCTACTAGATTAAATGCATTAGAATTTAAACCTTAATGTAGTAGAAATAAAGTTTTAATATAGTAAATCATGCATATGAAGAATGTACGTAACCCACTTCATTACAATGCATTAAAATTAAACTGTAATGTTATAGAAATAAAGCTGCAATGTAGTAAATCATGCATATGAACAACACGAGTAACCTACTACATTAAATGCATTAGAATTTAAACCTTAATGTAGTAGAAATAAAGTTTTAATACAGTAAATCATGCATATGAAGATTGTACGTAACCTACTTCATTACAATGCATTAAAATTAAACTGTAATGTAGTAGAAATAAAGTTGTAATATAGTAAATCATGCATATGAACAACACGAGTAACTTACTGCATTAAATGCATTAGAATTTAAACCTTAATGTAGTAGAAATAAAGTTTTAATACAGTAAATCATGCATATAAAGAATGTACGTAACCTACTTCATTACAATGCGTTAAAATTAAACTGTAATGTAGTAGAAATAAAGCTGCAATGTAGTAAATCATGCATATGAACGACACGAGTAACCTACTGCATTAAATGCATTAGAATTTAAACCTTAATGTAGTAGAAATAAAGTTTTAATACAGTAAATCATGCATATGAAGAATGTACGTAACCTACTTCATTACAATGCGTTAAAATTAAACTGTAATGTAGTAGAAATAAAGCTGCAATGTAGTAAATCATGCATATGAACAACACGAGTAACTACTGCATTAAATGCATTAGAATTTAAACCTTAATGTAGTAGAAATAAGTTTCTAATACAGTAAATCATGCATATGAAGAATGTACATAACCTACTTCATTACAATGCATTAAAATTAAACTGTAATGTAGTAGAAATAAAGCTACAATGTAGTAAATCATGCATATGAACAACACGAGTAACCTTCTGCATTAAATGAACTAGAACTGAAACCTTAATGTAGTAGAAATAAAGTTTTAATGCATTAAATCATGCATATGAAGAATGTACGTAACCTATTTCATTACAATGCATTAAAATTAAACTGTAATGTAGTAGAAATAAAGCTGCAATGTAGTAAATTATGCATATGAACAACACGAGTAACCTACTGCATTAAATGCATTATAATTTAAACTTTAATGTAGTAGAAATAAAGTTTTAATGCATTAAATCATGCATATGAAGAATGTACGTAACCTATTTCATTACAATACATTAAAATTAAACTGTAATGTAGTAGAAATAAAGCTGCAATGTAGTAAATCATGCATATGAACAATAGCAAATATCCTACCACGTCACAGTGCAATTTCTACCAAATCACAGGCATACTTTATCACTTTTACAAATAACTTTTACTGCATTACTGTTACGTTCTATTACATTACTTTATATCATACTGCGTCACATATATGTTTCTACCGCATTGCAGTTACAATCTACTACATTAGTGTATATCTTACTGCATCACATTATGAATTAAAGAATCACAGTTAGAACTAACGCATCACGGTTATAGAAAGTCTTATAGACATTTTATCAAACACCTAGTATGCAGGTTTCATATATACTCTTTCAACTATTTTTTCTCTCAAAATTCGTTACGAAAATAGTAAAAACAAATATCAATATACCGTATTCATCAACGATAATTAAATAGAACATAAAAAAGCTTACTTTCAAAGTTTTTGGTCGAATCTAAACACATACCAACTGGGGAACGGTTGTTAACATGACGCTGGTGGTGCGATGGTGAAAGTACGGTGGACAGAACGTGGTGCGATGGTGAATCAACATAAAGAAATAGGATTATCAAATCAAACCGTTGAATCTTTGAATGAACAAGTCGGGGGAGGTGGTGGTTAGTGGTGGCGAAGGTGGGGAAGACGATGGACCAGGCGGGGAAGGTGGTGGTTCACGATGGAGAAGATGGCGGAGAAAATGGAGGAGAAGATGGTGGTTGGTTATGGTGGAATTGAAACAGTCGATCCAAATGTGTGTGTGAAAAAACCCAGATTATATAAGTTTAAGAAAATTGTTGAAAACGGCCCCTGAAGTTTTATAAATTACAAAAATACACCATTTTTTTTTGAAAAAAAGGAGGGGACACATGGCAGCATGTGGTTCCACCTCATTTATTTTATTTTAAAAATTGTTTTATTTTACCCCAACTATCTCTCTCTCTATATATATATATATATTTATATTTATATATATATATCATATATGATATATCAAACAAACCATAAGAAAAAACAGATTATGTATGAGTCTTTTTCAAAAAAATATGTATAAACTCTTGAAACCTGTCTTCTTTCATATATATGAGTAATTCTTTTTGGTGTTAAAATTTTGCATAATATGTTGGTTTCTATCTTTTATTAATGCAGTCAGACAAAGATGGTGTGATTGCCCGATTTGGAGCAAAACAGAGAGGGATGTTGATTATAACAAGAAGATGTGCACGGATATGTTATAAGGATCAAGACGGAGAAGGCGTTGTTCATGAATTCATTAGTTGATAATATGTTTTAACAATAGTTTATTGTTGAAAAAGAAGAGTATTTTTAATAATAATGTTGTTTGCATCTTTTGATTTTGTATAAATGGTTATCATATATGATATCAGATGTATATCATATATGATTTTACATTACGTTATGTTCTGTTTGAATTATCATATATGATTAGGTTCATAAGTACATTTTTTATGTTATGAACAAGTGTTTAATTATTAATTGTGCATACTTTTTGTTGTAATCATGAATTCATTAGATTCTTTGTTTAATATACCCAAGTTTCTCTTGAGTATCATATATGATAATGCATTATCATATATGATAGTGCATTATCATATATGGCTTAATTCATCAAAACCTACAAGACATAATACAAAGAAAGTTAAACCATATTAACAAGACGTTGTACAAGATACCAATGGATTACAAAATCGTACATATACGTTAAAACTCCATTAGGAGATTACAATGAAAAAACAAACAATACATTTTAAACGTAAAATAAAAATTCACGAGCTTCTTCATTAAGCTTATTGGCCTTTTGGATGCTTGTAATATTCAACATTCCTTGTAAACAACCTTCTCTACACAATAAGAAGATTTAATTCAATTTTCAAGCGCATAATCATATATGATATATTTCATCATATATGATATTTTAGCTTACATCATATATGATAAAATATATCACATATGATATTTCACTAACAGGTCACACTAAATTTGTTCAGCGAGATTAAGCCATAAAACTTAATGTTCATGAAAATAAGCTAATAAGTTAGCTTATAATTCATGATAATAAAACTGATGATAATTTATAAGCTTATTCCCATTAATCATCTAATAAAAAAGCAATCACATCCATAATTACATCAAAATAAGCTTATTTACATCAAATAAGCTAAAAAAAAAGATATAAATGATGATGATATAACCTGGTGATTTGTTCTCCAATAGCATCGACATCTTTTTCTTTAATTTTTAACGCGATTTGTTGATGATTTTTTTATTTGTGTGTGTGTGTTTTAGTATTTGTTTTGGATCGAGATGATGATTGAATAAGCTTATGTGTGTGTTTTTTTGTGTGTGTTTTGTGTTAGATCTGAGATAAGAGACGGGGGTGAGATGTATTTGGGAGGTGGGTGGGATGAGTGGGTTTAAAATGACGAAAATGCTCCTCCGCTTTTTTTAACTAAAAAATAAAACTTAATCTAGGCTGTTGATTTTTTGGTAGATGGAAGGTGGGGATTGGTCCCCTTATATCCAAGGGATACAAGGTATCCAATATAACCCTTCTATTATAGTATTTATACCAAAAGTTTTAACACACGTTGGTTTCGGTCCGGGTTGGTCTTCGGCCCGGTCCAAAAAGCATAGTAGCCGATTTTGCTCAGACCGAAGAACGTACTTGTTGTTAGAATGATAAAACCATCATGAATATTATGTGTTATTGTTTCACCATTTATAATGGTGATTACATATGAAACCTTAATAGACCTTAAACCCACAAACTAGCCCGGGCCATATTTATCCACTAATACTCCCCCGCGGCAAAATTGCAAACTAAAAAAGAAACAAAATAAAACATGAAAAATAAAACATTAATAAGGCCCTGCAACCAGATCAATACAAATCCATAAAGCCCAGCACAACCTCTGATTCTTCTTCATAAACGTCAACTGTGAATTGTGACCTTTGTACAAACATACAACCACATATATAACCGTGTGGATTTGTGACCTTTGCACAAATCACCAACACACGAAGTTGAAACAAAAGAGTTTAGTTATATTGTAAGATTGAGCGAAAGATTAAAAAGTACTGGTATAAGGGTGTTAAATCAAAAGGCACTACAAACAATAAAAAAAGCAAACAATAAACATTAACTACTAGTAGTTTTTTAACAAACTATTGATCAATAAAGAAATAACTAAGAAAAACCACTTTGACAAACCAAAAGCAATCTTAACATGTGAGAATCTTTATTGCCAACATAACAAATCGGCATGATGGTGGGCCAAAGCGTATATTTATTGCTAAAACTGTAACCAAGACTCCATCCATAACCACTTTCACAATCATATTCATAAAAAAAACCAATGAATTTTGATTTGTTTTAGTAATTGGTTTATTGACGACGAATTTGGAGGCTTTGGGGTTTGACGGAAAAAAAAACGAGTGCAAATTGTGATAGATGTTTTCACAGTGGTTTTATTGATAGTTAAGGTTTTTGATTGAAAGACACCTACTTTTAATCACTCAAGGTGGCTTAGTGGCAAAAAGATTTGTGGCTGTCACTCCAAAGTGTGTGAGGTCTCAAGTTCAATTCCCATTAGGTGCAAACAACCTTAAAGTGGCCACGCCAACCTCCTGAAAAGGGAGGGCTTACCTGGTTTGAGTTTGTGTGGCGGTGGGCTCAAACCCCGTGGATTAGTCGGCCAATGAGTCGGAAATCACGGTTACCAAAAAAAAAAGAAAAAAAAAGGTTTTTGATTGAAAAGACGGAAGCGTTGGGTTATAGGACCGGAGTATGGTCTGATACCTAATGATAAGATTCATGTGTTATTGATTCATCATTTATAATGGTGATTATATATGTAACCTAATGGATCTTAAACCCACAAACCAGGTCGGGCCTTCATGTAAACATGATAATAAACCCTGTAAAACTACATTGTAACTGTGTTTTCTTATTCTTACACTAAATGTGAGATACATATAGATACATATGGATAAGTACATGATTATCGAATCATGATACAAATCATGATTGACAAAGGATAAGTGCTAACGATCTTATCATCTAACACTCTCTCGTAGTTCGAGCGCCAAAACACAAAAGCTCGAACTGAAAAAATATACAAAATAAAACATACTAACAATCCACTTAATCAAAACAACTGACAAACAAACCAAAACTCCAACTTCGATCTTGACAGCAACATAACCCAAACACTACACACCATCTGGTTACTCTTCCTAAACTCCAACTGTGTGGATCTATAACCTTAGCACAGATCACCAACACACAGAAAAATGTAACCACTCAAGGGTGGCCTAGTGGCAAAAAGATTTGTGGCTATCATTCCAAAGTGTGTGAGGTCTCAAGTTCAATTCCCACTAGGTGCAAACAACCTTGAAGTGGCCACGCCAACCTCATGAACAGTGAGGGCTTTACCTGGTTTGAGTTTGTGTGGCGGTGGGCTCAAATCCCGTGGATTAGTCAGCCAATGAGTCGGAAATCACGGTTACCAAAAAAAAAAAACTAGAAAAATGTGTGGATTTGTGACCTTAGCACAAATCACCAACACAAGAAGATAAAATAGACATGTTTAGTTATTTTGTAGGGTTGATGTATGCTTGTGGAAATTAAGCATGATTAGGTTAGGATCTAACTTGCTCTTGATACCATGTAAACATGATAATAAACCCTGTAAACTACATTGTAACTGTGTGTTCTTATTCTTCCACTAAATGTGGGATACATATAGATACATATGGATAATTACATGATTATCAAATCATGTTACAAATCATGACAACTCATGATTGACAAAGGATAAGTGCTAACGATCTTATCATCTAACACTTGTTAGTAAAGATGAACCGAAGACATAACCAAAATAAATTTGTTTTGGTCAGCGAAATAGATATTAATTTATTGTTTGCATAAGTCACGATCAATATACCTATTAATCACTGTTGTAACATTATTAAAATCACATTCACTTTTCCATCTCAATTCATGATTAAGATCATCGAGAGTGAAGACGTGAATGAATCTTTTCTCCCAAATAATAAGTATACCTATGAATATGGACAAATTGTTGGGTCAAAAAGTTGATGTGGCAGAAACTTAAAAACGAAGAAAACATGAAGAAAATGTCCAAGCGTTGTCAAGAGTTAATCAAGCGTTGATAAGAGCAAATTAGGCATTGTTAGCTCAAGAGTTGTCATGTACAATGTAAGCATTGTTACATGCAATTCAAGCATTGACAAAACGTAGACAAAGAAGCTTATGGAAGCTTCTATTTAGATAAACATGCAAAAGATATTCTGCATAAGTTTATTTAAATAGAAGATTTACTTGTTTATTCATCATTATCTCTTGTAAACCCTAATCCTTACACTATAAAAGGAACCAAGGGTCTTAGGTTTTATTCATATAATTCATTCACAATGTAAACCTAAATGTGTGTGTCGACTAGATGTGGGATTCAATGTATACACGTCTAGTGGTTGTTAATTATTAATATAATGGGCAATCCGCTTTGATTATATTAATCATATGAACATGATGCATTCCTAGTAGCTTAAAAGATCCGGAAACCAAGGTTTCCACAATTGGTATCAGAGCCTCGTGGCTCGTGATGCTAGGACCAACAAGGTGTTCGTGTTTCGTGAAAAGAAGAAAAATCCGTCTAGGGTTTTTCTGGACGTTTTTGTGTGCGCAGCAGTATTCAGAAGGTCATAACTTTTGATTGAACCGTTGGATCGTCACGAAATTTTATATGTGTGTTCTACATACATATATCTAAACATCCACCGGAGGGATTGTAGAGTTTTATCCCCAGGCAAAAGTTATTAGGCGTCAAAGTCAGCAGGGAGTACATGCAGCTTTTTGTAAACAGCCATGTTCAAAACACGATCTCTCCTTCGTTAACCGTTGGATCTTCGTGATTTTTGGACTGTAGGTTCTTGACACTTGTGTCTAGGATCTCACCGAAGGGATTTTCGATCTGAGCCTTAATGAAGACATTATTCAAGATCGAAGTTCGCTGGTTAAGGTATTAACATTCTTGCTTTTTCACATAAAATCATGACCTAGGGTTCCTCAAACCCTAGATCAACATAAAAAGCAGAAAGTTATGTTGTTTGTGGCTGTTAAGACGTGTGATAAGAACAGTAAAAGAAGGCGAGATAATTTCTTTGATGTCGACTGCACAAGGAGATGTGACGTGATGTAGCTGTTATGACTTGGATGTTCGTAGCACTGACAAAGCTTTGCTTAAACGCTGACAGCTTACAATTGGATTCGAAATTGATAAAGTATTACGTACAATCATTCTTGCTGCATTCACACAATCAAAAGGGTGAAAGCAGTTTATGTTCACACGATGCAAGCTCTATGATTGGTGGAAAGTTTATGTTTCACACAAATATGGTCTATGCAAGTATTTGATCAATCTATGTTCACACGGTGAAGACTTATTCATTGGTGGAAAATTCGTGTGTTCACACGACCTAAAGGTATTTGTGATGGAGTGTTCACACGAGTTAGCCAATCAAACAGAAATATTGCATTTATGTGAATATATTTTGTTTCCATTTTCATTTATGGGAATAAGATATAAACATTGCTGTGGAAGTTCGTAAGCCTTGATGACGTCAGCAGAAAAAGGAGATGTGGACGCTGACAAGGCTTGATTTAACGCTGACAGGAAGTGTTTTGACGCTGACAGAATAAGTCAACGCTGATAGCATTGACAGTGTCGTCCGATATATGAACTTCAACGCTGATAGGTATTGTCTGATATCGGACAATACATCTGCCAAAGATATTGGACAGAAGAGGATATTGGACAACACAAGGTTTGCTGCTGTTTGAGAAAATTGGTACGTTTTGAGCACACAAAAAGGAGTTATTTACACACGAAGATACATGGAATCTCCGTTTTAATTTAGAATATCATGATGATATTTATGGCTCGGATATTTTTAAAAGGGATTAATGATCTTAAAGCGAGTTAGCAACTATTTGTGGGAATTTGATGGATATTTTAAACTATGTAATCGGGATAGCCTTGCAAAAGAGTTATCCGTAAGAATATCTTTTACATATGGTATTAAGACGTTATTCCATTAAATTCATCATGAAGAGGTGTTGGCTTAAGGGGAAGAATTCTTATGGTAAGTTTGATGATTAAAGAAGATTTTCGCGAGTTTGTGTTCTATCATATCTTAAAGTCATGCACTCCCAGTCATAGACTTTAAAGATAACGTTCGTGCTTAACATGATTGGTGATGAAGACTTGTCATAACACTTGAAGGAGTTACATTATCGTGCTCAGTGTCTCACAAAGGATGAGAATATTGACAAGGGATCAAGGTCTACTTATATTTCCTCTATAAGTTCTTCATCACGTGGATAAAACAAGACATGGAACACAAGGTTGGGTTCTTCTACTTCTACATCAAAAATGTCATATTAATTGTTCTTCAAGATCATTACTTAGAGCTACATTTGGAGAATCTTCAAAGATTGCAACATTGTTTACTTTCCTGTTGATGTGACAAAAAGGGGAAGAAATACATGCTACACTTGAGGGGAAGCAATTTGAAGATCATGTACAACTTACAAGAGATACACATAGAGTTTTGCCATTATCAACTAGGGGAAGATTGTTGGGTCAAAAAGTTGATGTGGCAGAAACTTAAAAACGAAGAAAACATGAAGAAAATGTCCAAGCGTTGTCAAGAGTTAATCAAGCGTTGATAAGAGCAAATTAGGCGTTGTTAGCTCAAGAGTTGTCATGTACAATGTAAGCATTGTTACATGAAATTCAAGCATTGACAAAACGTAGACAAAGAAGCTTATGGAAGCTTCTATTTAGATAAACATGCAAAAGATATTCTGCATAAGTTTATTTAAATAGAAGATTTACTTGTTTATTCATCATTATCTCTTGTAAACCCTAATCCTTACACTATAAAAGGAACCAAGGGTCTTAGGTTTTATTCATATAATTCATTCACAATGTAAACCTAAACGTGTGTGTCGACTAGACGTGGGATTCAATGTATACACGTCTAGTGGTTGTTAATTATTAATATAGTTAACAATCCTTTTGTTTTAATTCATGTTATTTGTGTCTAAACACCTTGTTAATGTGTTATGTTCTTATTCCGCTTTGATTTGTTAATCATATGAACATGATGCATTCCTAGTTGCTTAAAAGATCCAGAAACCAAGGTTTCCACACAAATAACATTACGAGCAACCAACAGAGACCTTCCATAACAGCTTAATCACCCACCAATAATTTTAGGGCTTTGAGGAATTGACCCTCTCAATAAACCCTAAACACCATGATCTTCACAACAACACAATTAAACATCTTATTCTCCTAGATATCAAGAGCCACCTGCTATGATATCAATTGTGGAATCCCAGATCTTGAGAGTCAAACAGCCTAAACCGTTTATCTAGGTGATCAATTGTACATGTGACGAATCACAGCGAAATAACACAATTTATTAGAACAAGATGTTTAACACAAGATGAATAATTCCCAAAGAGTTTGTATTAATCATTAACATAAACTACTCTAGGTGTGTGTACATTTAATCCCACACCTAGAGATCAAAGTTTACTATAGGTTACATTTGTGAATATGGAAGTTATAAACAAAACCTACGTCTGGTTCCTTTTATAACATAAGGAAACTAGGATACATGGAAACTAAATAAAACAATAATGACTAAATCAAAACTGACTTATTCATACTTATCTAATATATTTGACCAAATCTTCATTCTTCAATACATGGCAGGGGAAACTTATAGCAGTGGAAAGTTTCACTAGCAGGGGAACTTTGTAGTATTTTATCCACCAGCTTGAAGTTTCTCCTAATGTCATATTTGGTCCTTATAGTTTTCATGGTGATTTGACTCATCAACTTTTGACCCAACAATTTCAAGAAATATTGTATGTTGACCCGACCAACAATGGTTCTAGAAAACCCCGAATTCTTAGCAACAAGTGGAAGTGTAGATTGTATAAAGTTTGGGAGCCTTTGTAGTTGTTTCTTAGAGTGGGCAGATGTTAGAACTGTTGCAACACAAATGGCTTTAGATTTTATCGATAAGACATCACTTCCAAAAGATGTGATACTTTATACTGATGAGGATGAATGGTTAACCTGGTCAAAAGTAGGAGATCTTGTGCTTCATCTTGAGCTTCGTCGATGGGCTGATACAATGGTTATTGCCTCATTGTCAGCAAATAACCTTTCCAAGGTAACATGTGATTATTACTTAGACTATGATTTCATTTCTAACATAAAAAGTACATTTGGGGTATTTAGATGTGCGGTTTGACACGTGATTATGTGACATTAGGTAATTAGGAAGTGATTGATTATAATGAAATCGGTTGTACCACTCCATGCAAAGTTTTTGGATGTGTTTGTAGTTTAAATAATTAAATAATAAGACCTTCGAGTGCATAGCTAATGGTCCATTTAAGTTTCTGAATTCTGTAGTAAACAAATTGTTGCAGTTTTTCTCATAATATTATGTATATTTGCTTGAAAATGTTTATCATTATGTTGAACTACAGATTGTTCTTGGATTGTGCGACAACTTTAACTACCATCGTTCAAGCGTGGGTTATGGAAACCAATATTCACGGATCCAACAATGAACACGTTTATGTGGTCATATCCTTTACGGAAAAAGCATTTCATGTCAATAGATGAACTCGGAATCACCCTTTTACCACCCGTCCCAAAAAAAGATTGCTTGTGGGGATTTTGGGACCAATGCAATGGCTAATCCATTACACATCTTTTCATCTGTATAACTATTCTTATAGTTGCACCCATATGAAGTTACAAGTTACAGTTAATGATCTTTTTATTTTGTTAGATGTGTGACTGCGTTAGGGACTTTTTGTCACCATGCTACGAGCAATTAGTCAGTTGAGTTATTAATGCGAAAACATAAATAAGCAAAATTATGCCCCTATTATCTTAGTCATTTTATTGCGCAATTAACCTATTCCATATTTGCCGTGTGACATGTTGGAAATATAGTTCAATTGTGGGTTATGTTCATACCTAGTAATGGTGTTAGCCCTATATTTTATATAGTCGAACAAGAATGTAATAGGTCATCTTAGTCGTTAAAGGTCTTGTATTGTGATAGGTTAGTCGGGAAAACCGGGCTTGGACTTTAAGCTAATATTGTATAAGTTAGGGGCGTAAGCCCAAAACAAAGCCAATCCCGGCCCAAGATGAAGCCCACAAAGGCCTTAGGCCGTGGCATATATAACCCTCTTCCATATGTGGAAGAGGGTGTTGGTTACCATTTTGTTTCTCTCTCTAAAAGTGTTTAACCTTCCAAATTCTCTCTTGTTTCTCTCTCTACTTTCTTCTCTTTCTCTCTCTAAATATCTCTTCTAAATCTTGTGTTATGGATTGAATGGAAACAACAATTGGTATCAAGAGCATATAGTGGATAGGTGACTGAAGATTCGTGTGGTGTGTTCTTAATTTTTCATGGTCATTTTTATCTATATATCACGTCCCAAAAATTTTTCTTGTGTTTTTTATGGTTTTTTTCTTGATACAAATCTTCTACATAGTTGTGGTAGAGATTTGGTATTGTTACCTTGGCTAAAAACATAAATTTTTTGGGTGTTTTGATCATTTTTTGGCTTAAAATCACGAATTGGTTGAGTTTTGTCCGAGAAAAGTGGGAATTATTCCTATCAGGTCATCAGAAAAGGGTTACAGTTATTCCGATCAGTGTAATCGGAATAGGGTTTATACATTCCGATTGGTCATTCCAATTTGGACATTCCGATTTGTCATTCCGATTTGACATTCCGATTTGAGTATTCTAATTTGGACATTCCGATTGGCATTCCGACAAGCACATTCCGATTAGGGTATTCCGATTTGACATTCCGATTTGGCATTCCGACAAGGACATTCCGATTTGACATTCCGATTTGACATTCCGATTAGAGTATTCCGATTTGACACTCCGATTAGAGTATTCCGATCAAGGTCATTCCGACAAGGTTATTCCGATGGACATTCCGATGGATATTTTGTTTGAGTAATTTTTAGACTTAGCCACTATCTAGACTAGTTTAGGAACATCGTTTACACGAAGATTAAAAAAAAAAGTTAAAAATTTTAGGTCAAGTAAAATCAAATTTTTTCCCTATTAGTTTTTGGCTATTTCTAACTCAAATTCAAAATTTGGCGATACAAAATTTTTCGGCTTACCGTTTTGTCAGACTGAGGAATTTATTGTCGGACTGAGAAACTTTTTTTTTTTGGAATTTTCGGAATTTCAATTTTAACCACACCTCATCACAACAAATCCACTAAGATCTGCAATTAATTCACAAGTATTCACCATGTCTAACAACAACATCAACATTGCAACTGCTAATCAAATTCGTTTGGAACAAGGTGGCAACGGTAATCCACCTGTGCTCACTGCCGGTTGCTACGTTCAATGGAGATCTCGTTTTCTCAGATTTCTCGACGGAAAAGAAAACCGAATTGCTCTTCGTCACTGCCTTGAGAATCCACCTCCAGTTTTTGAATTCAAACCAATTACCACACAGGCAGAGGATGGTACTTCATCAACTATACGAGCTATGGAGGATTTTGACACATGTTCTGCTGAGAAAAAGAAACTCCTCCAAGCTGAAGCTGATGTTGTAAATTTCATACTCACTGGAATTGATAACGATATATATTCCACAGTTGATGCATGTCCTAATGCTATGGAAATGTGGAATGCAATTCATCGATTGAAGCAAGGTGAGTCAATCAATGTTCAAGATCTCGAGACTAATCTACTTTGGGAGTTTGGAAAATTCACATCTGAAGATGGTGAATCCATTGACTCATATTACTCGAGATTCTACAAAATGATGAATGAGCTTGTCAGAAATCAGTGCACCATCTCCAATCATCATGCCAATGTTCAGTTTCTACTTCAACTCAAACCGGAATGGCAAAGGTTTGTGACTTTGGTCAAACAAAGGGAGGATATCAAGACTATATCTTACCACAAACTTTATGATATCTTGAAACAACATCAGAATGAAGTGACTGAACTAAGGGCTGAAAAGGCAGAACGGTCTGCTAATTCTAATGCTTTTGTGGCAGCTACTTCAACAAAACCCGTTCCCCGTCAACAATCACCTACTCATTCCTCAAAGTCATCAAGCTCATCCACCAAACCTCTAGTTGCTGCTAAACACAAAGCAAAAGAAATTGTCCCCACTCCACCTCCAAAGTATGACACCGAGTCAAACGGAGACAGTGATGATGAACAAACTTCAAGGGACAAGAAGATTGAAGAACTCATGTCTTTACTCACCACAACTTATAAGAAGATCTACAAACCTACCAACAACAACCTCAGATCATGATCCAATGCTAGATATAAGGAAGTTGATCATGCACCTAGGTATGATCGTGATGCTAGGTATGATAATCAGAGGATGCTGAATCAAGTTGGGGCTAGAGATACTGTAGGCACTCCGGTTGTGCAGAAGACTAGGATTCAATGCTTCAACTGTAAGGGATTTGGGCACATGGCTAGGGAATGCAAGAAGCCAAAACGGGTTAAGGACTCAGGGTATCACAAGGAAAAGATGCTGATGTGTAAGAAAGAAAAAGCAGGAATTCCACTCACAGCAGATGAAGTTGACTGGCGTGATGACACTGATGATGAAGCCGATGATCAAGAGCTAGAGGCACATTATGTGTACATGGCAAAGATTCAAGAAGTGCTTCCTGAGACTGCTGATACTTCTGGACCTATCTTTGATACTGAGCCAATTGAAAAGGTACCAACAAATGATAACTATAATGTGTTTGCTAATGAACGACGGCATCCTGAGCAACCCGAAAGCATCAATGACACATATGTAATGGACACGGAGGATAGCAATATCTCTACGGATTCACAGCATATGTGTAATGATGACGGTAATGCTGCTCAGGATACTGACTCGGATGAGGACCGTGATTTGCTTGCGTCTATAATTGATTCTTTAAAACATGAAATTGAGGAAAACAAAGATGCTAATAAACGTTTGAAGCAAGCAAACACATCCTTAGCCGAGGAGATAGACAGGCTTAAAGAGTGTGATTATGTAAAAGAAGTTGATCGACGAGTTGCAATAGCTAATGGTTTGGTATATGAACGTAAGGTGCTCAACGAACAATATTGTTCTGAAGTAACACACGAAATTTATATGTCAAAACAGAAGATATCGGAACTTGAAGAACAACTGCTGCTACATAAACTCCAAATTACTGAATTAGAGTCGGTTAACAAAGAACAAACTGAGCTTTATAAAACTCGTGAAGAAAAGGATATTGAAAAAATTCTTGCTTTGGAAAAGAGAGTCGACACGTTAAACAACATTGTTTACAAAACGGGTCAGTATATTCAAACTATGAATATGCTCAATAGAAATATGAAAACGAGTTTTGTCAAGCCTAAATATCTCAAGAAAGTTCAAAGTACCAAGCCTGCTCTTTATGATATCGGTTGTTATGTTGATAATCTTGCTCTTATGCTTTCCCCTGACTGCGACGAAATCATTCGTCAACAAGAAGAAAGTCGATCAAACTTAAGTGATTTAATAAACCTTTCTGATTCTAACAATCATATTAAGTTTGTCCCTCAAAAAGAACTTTCCAAAGAACAAAAAATGTACAATAGTGTTCCACCACCAAGTGATGAACCCCAAAAGAAAGTTTCTTTAAAAAGGAGTTTCAAAAAGCAATCAATTTTGTTAGAAAAACAAATTTCGGATGAAAAACGTAAATGGGATGAGAAAAGCAAAAGTGTTCAGCAATTTGAGTTTATAAAACAAGGGGTTTTAAATTTGTACAAAGGTGTCGTCGACTATGAAAAAGTTTCTAGGGATATCATTTGGAATATTAAACCTAACCCACAAGTAGAAGTCGTCATTCAACAATGCATTGTTCCAACCATTGATGATCTTTCAAAAAATGTGGAAATGTTTTATAATGCTCTCACTGAGGAAATCTTAACTGATTTAAGCTATGTCAAATCTCTTGTAGATGAAGTTGATTTTCTTCAAATTAAATTAAAGACACAAGAACACCAACTTTCTAACGAAATTGATCGACTTTCTAAGGAATATTTTTATGCTCACCATATGAATGCTATACTTGGTGTTTATACCGATCTGGATCAATATTGTCATGTAGCATGTCTAGTGTCAGAATCGGACGCGAAATGTCGCAATCTTGAAGTAGAGCTTTCAAAACGAATTCAGTCATACAACAAACTTTCGAAAAGCTTTTCTCAACTTGAGAAACACTCCATTTCTCTTGAACTTGCTTTACAAAAAGGTGAAAAATCTCATAATCATAAAAAGTGTCAAGAAATGTCAGCTTCTTCGTTTCGTCTACTAAATGAAAAAGATTTCGAAATAAATGATTTGAAAGCTCAGCTAAAAGAAAGGGACATTGCCATAAGTGAGTTACAGAAACTCATTGAGAAAATGAAAGGAAAGTCTGTTTTGGGTAAACCATCCGTCGTTCGTCAACCGAATGCGGTTAAATGCCCCAAATCATCTATTTTGGGACAATCCCCACAGACTTTGCCTAAGATAGGAAATGATAAAAGCACAAATGTGATAGCACCTGGAATGTATAAGATGAACACTAGGTCCACTCAAACTGGAACAACGCAGTTACCTCAGAATACTAGGAAAACTAATCAACGTGTGTCTTCTTCTACAGGAGTAAACCCCACTACTAGCGTTAGCGGACCACAGCTTAAGAGCACTAGAATTTAAGATAGAGTCATGCCTAACAATAGTCAAGGGAAGAAGAAGGAAGTAGAAGATCACCGTAGGAATTTTAAGTTTTCTAAGAATAAAACGTCTGTAACTGCATGTAATGACAGTTTAAATGCTAAGACCTCGAATGTTGAATTTGTTTGTGTTGAATGTGGCAAATGTGTTCGTACTTTCAATCATGATGCTTGTGCTCTTAATTATAATGGCTTGAATACTAGAACTAGGAAGCCTATTCGTATGCCCACTAGTACTAGTAAACCCACAAGAACTTTGAACCAATCCACTGAGCAACCACTTAAGAAACTAAGTGCGTTAGAATCCACAACTCTACGTAAACAAAGCAGGTTAAAGAAGCTTTATGAGAACATGATTAGGACATGTACACGGGGGTATTCAAGATTTACACCACCCGGATACAAATGGGTACCTAAGATAACCCCCATTCTAATTGGGTCTATGAATGTTAGCTTGCCTTTAGAATCTAGGTCCACTACTATTTTGGAACCCGTTTCTATCAAGGGCTCCCATTTGTCAAATGCTACATTGTCTTCTAATTCTTCTGCAGCTCGTCGAACTCATCCTATTCATAATGGACTCCGGGTGCACAAAGCACATGACGAGAAATCTCAAGCTTCTCATTAACTTCGTGGAGAAGTTTCTGGGTACGGTACGGTTTGGAAATGATCAATTTGCACCGATACTCGGATATGGAGACTTGGTTCAAGGGAATATCACTATAAAACGGGTTTATTACGTCGAGGGACTGAATCATAATTTATTCTCGGTTGGTCAATTTTGTGATGCGGATTTGGAAGTGGCTTTTCGGAAATCTACTTGCTATGTTAGAGACTACGATAGGAATGACCTTCTTACAGGTTCTCGTGGTTCTGATCTCTACACAGTAACTCTTCAAGACACATCTTCAACAAATCCAATTTGCTTAATGGCTAAAGCTTCATCATCTCAAGCATGGTTATGGCATCAACGATTGTCACATCTCAACTTTGACACCATCAACTTGCTTTCGAAGAATGATATTGTGACCGGTTCCTAAGTTGAAATTCGTCAAAGACCATCTTTGTTCTTCTTGTGAGTTGGGGAAAGCAAAACGGAAGTCTTTCAAAACAAAGACTACCCCTAGCTCAAAAGGACGATTGGAACTTCTACACATGGATTTATGTGGTCCCATGCGTGTAGAGAGTATTAACGAGAAAAAGTATATTCTAGTGATTGTTGATGATTACTCTAGATACACATGGACTTTCTTCTTAAGGTCCAAAGATGAAACACCAGAGGTTCTCAAAAACTTTCTCAAGATGATACAACGCAATCTTCAAGCTCAAGTCTTAACCGTAAGAACGGATAGGGGTACTGAATTTTTGAACAAGAACTTGCAATCTTACTTTCAAGAAGAAGGCATCGAACATCAAACGTCTATTGATCGAACTCCTGAACAAAACGGCGTTGTCGAAAGACGGAACCGTACTTTGGTTGAGGCTGCTCGAACAATGCTTTCTGCTTCAAAATTACCGCTATTCTTCTGGGCTGAAGCAATTGCAACTGCCTGCTATACTCAGAATCGTTCTCTCGTCATCCCTAGACATGAAAAGACACCTTACCACATCATCAATGGCAGGAAACCTACTGTAAAATTCTTTCACGTATTTGGATCTTTATGCTACATCCTTAAAGACGGTGAGAATCTCGACAAGATGAAAGAAAAAGGTGATGCATGTATTTTTGTGGGGTATGCTACATTGTCGAAAGGATATCGGGTCTATAACAAGAGAACAAAGATCATTGTCGAAACAATTCATGTGAACTTTGACGAATTGCCACAAATGGTACTTGATCACAACAGCTCAAGTCCCACACCTCAATGTCCAGCAATGGCACCTACACAAAACAGTGTACGTCCCGTGCAAGAATGTCAACAAAGTACTCCTATAGCAGACTCGACGGATACAACACATATGAATGAGTTGGTTGATTTATATGATCCAATGTTTGATGAATATTACTATGGAAACAATCAAGTTGTGTCAAAGCCTTCCGCTGTCACCACTACTGATGCACCCGAACAAAGTCAAAAAGACACAACTGCATCTACTTCAGCAACCGTTGCTCAAGAGACAATTCCAGTGGATACTCAACAAACTCAAGAAACTGTCATACAACCAACATAACCAACCGTCAATGCTGAAGGAGGAAACAACAATCAAGCAGTCGATGCACAACCTGACGATGAAGAATTCATCAATCCATTCGGTACACCGGTACACGAAGTCGGAGAGTCTTCTACTCAACATGTTGATCCGTCCAATATGCATACATTCTACCAGCCATATCTATCCACTCACCATTGGACACGTGATCATCCATTGGAGCAAGTCATTGGAAATCCTTCACAACCGGTTCGAACACGCAGACAACTCGAAACCGATGGTGATGTGTGTATGTATGCACTCACCGTGAGTTCAACTGTACCTACAAACATCAAACAAGCCATGACTGATCATGCGTGGATTGAATCAATGCAAGACGAAATTCATCAGTTTGAACACCTAAATGTTTGGGAACTTGTTGACCGACCCTATGGAATGTCAATTTTAGATTTCAAATGGATCTGGAAAAACAAACTGGATGAAGAACAAACCATCATCAAAAACAAATCTCGTCTTGTGGTTAAGGGGTATCGTCAACAAGAAGGGATAGATTTCGATGAATCATTCGCTCTAGTCGCTCGTTTGGAAGCAGTCAGGATATTCCTTGCTTATGCTGCACATACGGGCTTCACGGTTTTTCAGATGGACGTTAAAACTGCCTTTCTCAACGGTCATTTGAAGGAAGAAGTGTATGTGAATCAGCCGGAAGGATTCATCGATCCTCATCATCCTGACAAAGTCTATCGTCTCAAGAAGGCTGTATATGGACTTAAGCAAGCTCCAAGGGCATGGTACGAAGAACTTTCAAACTTCTTGGTGTCCAAAGGATTCTCCAAAGGTTCTATTGATCCTACTCTCTTTACGAATAAATATGGGGATGACATAATGCTGGTGCAAGTTTATGTTGATGACATTATTTTTGGTTCTACGAACCCAAAACTTTCAAAACGTTTTGAAAAATTAATGCACAGCAGATTTGAAATGTCAATGATGGGGGAGCTAAAATTCTTTTTAGGTCTACGGATTCATCAATCCCCACGTGGTATCTTCATAAACCAAGCTAAGTATGCTCAAGAGATACTTAAAAAGCATGGTATGACCTCATGTGCTCGCGTTGGTACACCATTGTCGACCACATCCCTAGACGCTGACTTGTACTCATATCCCATAGATCAAACGCGATATCGCAGTATGATCGGGTCACTTATGTACCTTACAGCCAGCAGGCCTGATATTCATCATGCCACATGCTATTGTGCACGATATCAAGCCAGACCTACTCAAAAGCACCTCAAAGAGGTTAAACGGATCTTTCGGTACCTTAAGAATACCATTCACGTGGGACTCTGGTATCCGAGGGAAACCGGTTTTCATCTAACAGCTTTTTCAGATTCTGATCACGCAGGTTGTCTTGATAGTCGAAAAAGCACTTCTGGTAGCATACAATTTCTAGGGGAAGACAAGCTTGTCAGCTGGTCCTCAAAGAAGCAGGATTGCACTTCGCTCTCATCAGCTGAAGCAGAATATGTGGCTCTATCCGCGTACTGTGCTCAAGTCCTTTGGATGAGAACTCAACTCACGGATTATGGCTTCCACTTTGATAAAATACCTATGTATTGTGACTCAAAGTCGGCCATAGCCATATCTTGCAATCCGGTTCAGCACTCCCGCACCAAGCACATCGATGTCAGATATCACTTCATCAAGGAACAAGTGGAACGCGACATCATGGAATTATACTTTGTCAGAACTGAGTACCAGCTGGCAGACTTGTTTACAAAAGCTCTATCGAAAGATAGGTTTGCGTATCTCGTTGGCACTCTTGGTATGAAGTATATGACTCCAGAAGACTTGGAGGTTTTGGCAAATGAAGCTGCTTGATATTCTCTCATAATGACTTCTAAGCGCATCACAGCTTAGGACTCGGACCTCAACTAAGGAAAGTTTATCTCGGACGATAACTTATCCTTCTTAACGAGAAAATCACATTTCTAGGTCATGAGCTTCTCATAAAAACATTCAAAGTTTTTAAGTTCATGAAAAACGACTTCTAAGTAAATGTGAGCTTAGAACTCGTACTTCCACTAAAAGAAAGTTTATCACGGATGATAACTTATCCTTCACAACGGGAAATTAATTTTTCTCGGTCATGAGCTAGTCACAAAACATTCAAAGTTTTGAGCTCATGTAAATCGGAATTTATTTTAAAACCGTTGAACACAATTTTTCAAGAATTTCTCAAAATATTTTTTCTAAATCTTTCAAAATTGTGTGTTCAACACTCCCTTCCTCATAAGTGGTTTTTATATCTCAAAATTGTCATATGTTATTTTGATCAATTTTTGAGGGGGAGCGTTTTAAAATAGCCTTTTAATGTTGTTGGGTACATCTCTAAAATTGTCATATTTTATGTATCCAACACATTCCGAAAATGATATGAAATTGTCAAATGTAATATATTATATCGGAAAAGGCATCTCAACTCCGTACCTCAACACATTTTGTGGTGTCGTATTTCTAAAATTTTGTCAAATTTTGTCTCAAGACACACATATATTGTTGAGGGGGAGCGACCCGACTGAAAATGTTCCATGATTCATGCGTGCACACATGTTTCTCTCCCGTCGATTTTTCAGAAATTGTCATATTTTAATCAATTGGTATCTCTAATATTATATTTTTTATATTAGAGATAGGGGGAGAAAATGTGATTAAAATGTAATATATCGCAACAAGTGATCTTAAAGACTCAAGTGCAACTCTTTCCTTCACATGCTAAACTATTTCGTATATCGATGCATGTGTGTAGGGGGAGCTTTTCGGAAATGTAAAACTTTCAAGTGTTAAAAGTTTGATTTTTATCAAACACTTTGAATGGTTTTCAATGGTTTATGGTTACAATCTATACCCAAAACAACCTACTATCCACGACGGAACGATGGAGTCAAAAGGTGGTTTAGGATAGGAAACTAAGTCCTATGATCAAACCAGAACCGGAGGGATCTCCAAGGACATTCCATAGCTAGAAATAGTTGTCCTTAGGAAAGATGGAGTTGAATGAAGCTTAATGCGGACCAAGTACTTAAGTTAGCACTGGAACAATCACAACAAGGTGCTAATGATGACGTATTGGTAAGCATTGAAGGAGTTGAATATTCTATGCAACTTAGGCAGAAACCGGGTCAATACATCTATTGAAGACAAGTCATCATGGACCCAGTGATGCAATGCACAACCCTTCCCAGCCATTCGAGTTTCTCTCAAAAGAAACTTGTCTCATTGTCATGGAGATCAACACGTATCTATTGACTTTCTCACTCCGAGTTAGTTAATATTGAAAAGGTGGCAGTATGCTCCAGCCTCCGATTACTAAAATGCACTTATTGAGTCTAGAGCCAAACGAGATCTATCTATCATCTCATTAGGACACAATCGAGTCCTACGCATTATCCTTGTGATATTGCCAGAACATCTGAGTGATACGACTCACAATGAAGATGGAAATCCTGCTTGAGCCAGCATCAAAAAAGCTCATGGTAGGTAACTTGTGCGATTCTGCATGAATCAAACTTGTGAGAACTGGAATGCAACTAAGTTTGATTCTTAATTGATTCAAACTTGATTCCAGGTTTCTTCGCAAAATCCATGTGATCTTGCCAGAACATTCAGAGTGACACTCATTAGTGTTCACAGTGACGAATGGAAATCCTTCCAGTGTCAACATCAAACAACACTGCGGTAGGTAACTCGCAAGATTCTCTATGAATCAAGCTTGTGACAAACTGGAAAGCAACAATGGTGCGATTCTTTTAGAATCAAACTTGTTCCAGGAAATCTGAATTGACGACTCTAATCAGATGTATAATTTATCCTTATGATTCACTCTTTACGTTCGCAGTCTGCTTTGAGACGGTCGAGTAAAGAGAACTGGCTACTACCGCCGGGAAACCCTGTCAAGGAGGTTCTTAATCGAATCTACCTGATCACAGGTATTGTATTTAATACCGTTTAACGGTCTTCACCGACCGGAGGTAAAACGCTACCGAGTTAGGGTGAAATGTTCAAAGCCATTTCATCCGTGTCTATATATGTTGCTGCATATCAAGAAGGTGGCATAGCTGTACAACCGATGTCGATTCAGAAGTCACAAGAGCACAAGATGGCGATAATCAAGATACCTAAGAATGTAAGAATGTAATAGGTCATCTTAGTTACAAGGAGCACAGATGAAGATCTCAAGCACTCAAAGTCAAATGACAAAGGCTCAAGATAAAGATCACGAAAGCATGAAGGAACAAAGCTGTTACAAACAAGATCAAGACCAAGATACAAGACCAAAGCAGGAAGATCTCCTCTACAAGAATGTATTCACTCAACCATCTTAGGCTTTTTAAGCTTTTTAAGATGACCGATACATTGCGGGAGATTGTTAGCCCTATATTTTATATAGTCGAACAAGAATGTAATAGGTCATCTTAGTCGTTAAAGGTCTTGTATTGTGATAGGTTAGTCGGGAAAACCGGGCTTGGACTTTAAGCTAATATTGTATAAGTTAGGGGCGTAAGCCCAAAACAAAGCCAAGCCCGGCCCAAGATGAAGCCCACAAAGGCCTTAGGCCGTGGCATATATAACCCTCTTCCAT
This sequence comes from Glebionis coronaria, assembly GCA_025667525.1. Taxonomy (NCBI): domain Eukaryota; kingdom Viridiplantae; phylum Streptophyta; class Magnoliopsida; order Asterales; family Asteraceae; genus Glebionis; species Glebionis coronaria. The sequence goes on along the minus strand of CM046879.1, from coordinate 85,638,122 downwards.
ATGTGGAAGAGGGTGTTGGTTACCATTTTGTTTCTCTCTCTAAAAGTGTTTAACCTTCCAAATTCTCTCTTGTTTCTCTCTCTACTTTCTTCTCTTTCTCTCTCTAAATATCTCTTCTAAATCTTGTGTTATGGATTGAATGGGAACAACAAATGGGTTTAGAGGTATGGAGTCACCTATTGGTCCCTGAACACCCAGACTCAGATAGCAGTTAAGTTATGTTCAACGGTACTTAAGTTTACACTAAAGGTACATTGTTTTACACTAGCGGTACTTGCAAGTACCGTTAATGTTATGCAAGACCGCTAGTTATATGGAAGTACCAACGTTGAACATGTAACGGTCTTTGACTATTTGACTGTATTAAATGACCACGTTTAATTGTTCTTATAACCACTACTCCTGGTATTATGGCGGCATATTATGAGGAGTTAATGGGCCGTTAAATCCTCATAGTTTCCATTTGACTAAGTTGAGTACTTCACCAATAAAAGGTGATCACAACTGCATGAAGAAAATACAGAAACATAAACACATAACAACGAAAGGGTTAGAGATTTGTGCCTAAATCACTAACAAGCATTTGGTCTTATCCCAAGTAAGTATTTATGATACCCAGGCATTAGGGTCAAATAGTTTACTTTGGAAAGTGATCACACGATTCCAAGTGATCTCCGGTAACCATTTAATCAAACGAATTAACAATGATAAAACCTACCCGTGACCTTTGTTTCAAAGATCTTGAAGCCTTCAATTCTTTGGTAACGGTTTCATGATTAGAAAAATTAAATAGCCTCAATTTTCTTGATATGGATATATAAGCAACCAATTTATTAATATATGGAAATAGATGATTCGTGTGGATGATTCGTTTATGATTCGTTTATGTTGTTCAATATTTGATGATGGAGAGGTGAGTTAGAAATGTGATTGTGGCTATGTGGGATTTGATAGATTGCTTATCTATATCTATGAGTACACGGAGAAAGTGAGGTGAAAGTTAAGTGGGTTAGGGTTATGAATGATTTAGAGTTGGATCAGTTGTTAGTCGGGCAAATAAATTTGTTATGTTTGGGTTATTCAAAATCATAGGCTGTCAGTTTATATTTTAACGTGTAATTATAATGACTAACTTTTTAATACTATTATAAGTGTAGTTGAATAAACTGTGGTGGTTAATACTCGGTGAAGAGGGTGTGAATGTTGTGCTTATCATTAAGAGATACAAGCTACATCTACACGATACAAACTAGGGTTCCCAGCTAGACAATGGGTCAAGGCCTACACTATACATGATATGGGCTGACTACATACATTGATAAATATACTATACTAATACGCCCTCGCAGTGTAAGCGGGAGGAGGCTGAACACTTAAACTGGAGCAAAACTCAACAAACAATAGAGAGGGAAGACCCTTAGTAAAGATGTCGGCATACTGGTAGCGAGATGGTACATGAAGAACACGTATATGTCCGGTAGCAACAAAGTCATGAACAAAGTGAATGCCAATCTCAATGTGTTTTGTGCGTTGGTGTTGAACCGGGTTGCACGACAAATAAACAGCACTCACGTTATCACAATAGACCAAAGTGGCATTACGCAATGGAACTAGAAGCTCACTATAACACCCCAAATTGGTCAAATGCAGCGAAATAGTAATTAGGGTGTTACTTTGGTGGATCGATAGCAAATAGTATACAGAGCATGATCATAAATTATCATTTAAACATATTACATGAATCAAATGTGCAGATTTAACAAATTGTCTTGAAATCAACATTTATTGTTTTTTGTAGAAATATCCCAGCCCGATGGTAAATATGATGCTTCCTATGATGCTGGAATCCAATGCATGTAAACCTTCTTAGTTACCTAAGAAAACATGTTTAAATCGGTCAACATAAAGTTGGTGAATTCATAGAGTTTAGTTCAAAAGGTATAAGTATTGATATGCAAAACACCACGATCAGAGCAGGACAATCTTAGCCCAATACTATAGTAGTTCCTATTTCCCTATAATAGAAGCTAGACATGATGCTCAGGCGCCATTATGATCAAACCCGATGTTGTTTCCCTCAGTCTGACAATGAAATAAACCTGTTGCTTGGCCTAAGCGTTTCGTGATAGCAAGTCACGCAGGACGGGTGTTGTCAATACCCGAATAGATCTATTCATAACATTTCGCGCTATACTATTAACTATTACAGTCCACGGGAATGGGGCAAACAATAGACAATAAGTTGTTGTTGTCTGTAAGCGTTTGTATAAACAATAATTAAGTATGTTTTCTCTCCCAATTATAAAACAGTAAAAGATGGGGCCATGAATTCACCTCAATGATAAAGCAATAGTAAAAAGTCACTGGGTATGCTGGCTCAGTATGATAACGAAGTGGTAGAAATACCTAAGTAATTTATGTATGAATCAGTAAATGCACAAATAAAATGCACATATGAATGTAGTTGATAAAAATGCATGATCACAGATTTAATAAGTTGTTATCGTTTTAAGTGTTAAACTTATATTAAGTTGTCGAAACATGTACACTTTTAATTTAATAAAGTGTATTTACCTTGGTTGAATGGTAACAGTATAAATGAATTAAATAAAATGATTTTTATTTAATTAAAACTTATAAATATAATGTTTCATAAAAGTCTTTCAAGTTTCCATTATCGTAATAATAATATACGCTGCATGTAATCCCCTAGTACGTGCTTGAGTTTATATAGATAAACTGATGGTTTTTGACACTTGCGAATGTTTAACGTGTTAATAAAGTGTCAACATTTAATTCAGGATATATTTAGAAATACTAACTATTTTATTGTCAGGCCAGTTTATTTATTTGGATCATTTAACGGGTCAAATATCCTAAATCTATTATATTTTTATTATAAAATTAATTAATTAAATAAATTAAATATTTAATAAAAAATATTTTCAAAACGTACAACATGTCCCATTTAAGGAAACAAGACATGTTGTTGTTGGAGAGACATGAGACAAAGATGTTGGTGTAGGGGGGACAAGGAACAATGTAAAAATTACCCATCGTGTTTTATTTTCTACTTCATAAACAAAAGGTGACACAAGGGCTACCCGTGTCAAGTTTTAAGATAATGTGGCAACATTAAACTAGCAGTGGCGATCAATATAATACTTGTCGTTGTGGTTGTTTTTGAAAGCAAGTAGCCGGTTCATAAATGATTCGTGACACAAACTAAAGGCATGGTTAGAAAGCTAGTCCGGTCGTCTAGAGACCCATGTGTTTAGTTTTATAAACCAAGGTCATTTGGTAGAGTAAAATCCTGTTCGGAGTAGGTGTTGTGAACTACTTTAAAAGACATGTGTTTGACGAGCCAATTTCGATCTCGTCTATAGTTTTCGATAAAGACTTTTGGTTCGAACTAAAAAATAGGCTCGTGTAGACGGTATGGCCGTCTACAACTTTCGTTGTTTACTCGACTTGGGGCAAAGTTGTTTCGAGGGTTAAAATAGGTCGTAAAAGGTCGCGTTTAAAACACTCAATTAACTTATACATTTCGACTAAAATAACTTATGTTCGACATGTTTCGGTAAGTGATTCCGAGTTCGTTTCTTAACCATTTTAAGTGATTCGAGTTACTATGGATTCTTAGCTAGCTCGTCTACCATTTGACCCTATAAAACTTGTGAGCACTCGATCCTAGGTGGCTCGTTTAGAGGTCTAAAGGTTGAGGTTTCACAACTATATATTTTGTTCCTATGTTCCCATTAAATACATAACGTGAGTACTACTTCATGTTTCTGTTCATTTTTGAACGCAAGGTCTACTACAATGGGTGTTGTTTTAAAATCGAAATTACATGGAGTAAGTAAGCACATTGTACGTCATTTTGATTAGCTTGTACCATAAGACACAATATAAGCTCATGGTTGATCACAGGTTTACCCCATAATACATTTATATGTTTGTGTTTGCTTAGTTTTTAATTTATATCACAAACACAACTACTATGGATGAATGAATGCATTCATATGACAAGAAAAGAAAATAAGAGGACGAGGGTTTCGTGAACTCACAAAGAAGATTAGAGTTTCAGGATGTGTGATTCGCGTCCACCAACAAGGAAAACAATGGAAGACGACCCATGCTCCAAACACTGGATCGACATGCGAATGGCTTCCAACTAAAAAACGAATCACACGACCGGAACCCAAAGGACAACAATGGTTTCGTATGTTAAAGATAGAGGGTGCCGTTGGTTATTTATCCATATCCTCCTTTGTTGCTACTGTTTAGGTACACGAGAACAATAGGAAGGTTTGCATGGTTTTGTGTTTATAAGAGTGAATTATGTGTTTTAATATCTAGATCTAGGTGAGGGTGTGTGGTTCGGTTTGTGTACACGACAAGAGAGAGAGGAGTGTAGGTTTTGTGTCATAATCTTAGTACTAGGAAGATCCAAGTACTAGGAAGATCCAAGTACTAGATTATCTAGTACCTTGGCATTAATGGTAAACAAGTACTTTGGCCTTTGGAGTTGTGTATCTGACGGTGCAAGGGGTCAAGGGAAAACACAAATGTTAAAAATAGTATTAAGATTTATGAAAAGGTGTTATACAAGTTTAGGTTAATGTTTAAAGTATAAGTCTTAGTTTAGGTTGATTTGTTTTGTATTTTGTTCACAAAAATAAATGATCAAGGTGCTTTAAAATATTTTATTGAGTCGGGTTTGTATCGATTAATTGTACTTAATGTTTGTGTCCAAATATTAATGTATATAGTTTCAATGTGTAATATTTTAGATCGTTATTATTAATTACTATAATATAATTAATAATTATTTATGCACATAAAATGTGTCTAAAAAATATCTCTATGGTTAAAATGTCAAGTGTTTAAGTATTATAAGTAAATAACTAATATTTACTATATTGTGATCTCGTTTGTAAAAATGGTTGATAAAAATATTATAGGATGAGTAGTAATAAGAGTAAAACCGATGACGTGACCAAAAGGTAAAACCAAAGGTTTTACAGCACCAACCTGTTATTTTAGCTTTGTCCTCAAAGCTTAAGATGAACTTACTCGTTCAAGGAACAAGTGAGGACCCTTTTTCTTGAACGTGTAATCTTGTGAACTCAAGTTTAGACTCATAGGTGACATTTAAAATATAGTTATTGATCGTATGCCTCCTATGAGTAAGCTTTAATGCACAAAGTAACTCATCTTTTATGTTTGATAATTTACACATTTGGTCCTTTTATTTTTTGTAATGTGGCCCTTAGGGCACGAATAGTTTTCCAATAAAAATAACCTAGGACTCAAATTTAGTTTCAAAAGTGGCAAAATCAACCCCTAGGGTTTTTAATCCGCGTTAAGTCAACTAGGGCTTCTTTTAAGTTCATTGAAATCCATGTTTGGTCCTTAGAGTTTTACAACTCTCGTCTATTACTCTAGGGCTTGAAATATGTTTGAAAAATGACAAAACAAGTCCCTACTAGTTCAAAAAATCAAATTCAGCCTGAAAGGTTCAGTAACTCATATTTGAGTTTTAATAAGTTTACAAGGATAGTTAACTTATGACAAGCTCGTTTTAAGTCTTGGTTCTAGTTAGATGGGCCTCATGGGCCTTATTGGGCCTCGATATACATAGGTCAGGCTTGTTAATTCTATTAAGCTTCATTAAGCTTATGTGATGTTGGGTTAAAAATGAGCCGAGAATCCTTAGCACAATGCTATGATTCAAGAGAAATGAATATGAATCTTCCTTAGGTTTCTTGATAAGGATGTAATAATGATAAGATGTTTTGGAGGAATCGTGAGTCAACAAGAATACATTCCATTGCTGGATTAATAAAATAATATCGATAATGAGTCACGTATAATATATTTAAGCCCACTTGTTTATAAATTTTTATTTACATCGATAAGCGTCCTCATCCATGTAAAGTAAAAATTTATAACTTCATGCTTCAGTGACCTATGATTTCTTTATTCAAACGAAAAAGCATCCTAGTTCGTTTCAATAAGGATTTCATAGCCCAACCTACTCAAATATTCTCGGCAAGGCTTACCATCAAAATGAACACAATATCTAAGGAAATAGATATTACTAAGAGAGTTTACAGTCGGTTTATTTATAACTTTCGTCTTCAGACGTCCCATAACATCTTAATACAAAACTATAAATAAACTTTTGGCCCGGTGGCTTACGATCAAGAGACTCATGTCATCTAAATATAGAATCTTAAGTACCTTGATTTGGGTCCCACCGCATCATTTGAAGATGCAAACTTATCCAAATAATACCACATGAAATTACCAAAAGCAAAAGCGTATGAGTCGTCAATAAGTTGTGTTTCGTGAGTAGATGTTCAAATCTAAGGTGATTTGGTTAAGGTTTAGGCTTTGTGGTGAAGGTATAAGTAGTAATTATAAAACGTATAGTTTTAGTAGAATAAAATGTATGACACTTATTAAAATGATTGGTAAACGTTATTAACTGTGATCATGGTTTTAAATTTTATAAACCTAAAATGATGTATGCATATGCTCATATGTTCTAGGTGACTTAATAGTCGCCTAAGTGATCAATTGTATGATTGTATGCTCATATAAAAATGTAATCATATGTATAGGAAAACTGTATGATTGTATGCTCATATAAAATGTATTCATACGTAATGTTCAATGAGTAATAGTATGTTTGTATGCTCATAAAATGTAGTCATACGAAATGTTCATGCGATCCTATGATTGAATACTCACAATCATAATGTATTGTTCAAGGTTCCAGTGATCAAAATGAATGAACGCTCATGTATGATGCTTATGTTGGTGCAAAGTTTTCATGCACAAGTGGTAATGTATTATGCAATGTTTAAAAAGGTAGAGAGTAATTTTACCTACTAGCTAGTAATACTAGCTAAAAATTTAGTATGAAATTTGTTAATATTTAGTTAAATACTAAATGACTTTGTTAGATCTTCAAAGATAGAATTTCCAAAGTGTAAATAAGATTTACAAAGAGTTAGTTCGAATAAGGTTTCTCAAGATTTATAAAAATCTAAGTTAGATTTTTCAAGATTTACAAAATCTAGTTAGAGTTTCCAAGATTTATAAAGATTTGGTTAGATTTCCAAGGATTTACAAAATCTAGTTATGATTATCAAAGATTTGCTAAAATCTCGTTAGATTTTTAAAAATTTATAAAATCTTGTTTGATTTTTCAAAGATTTACAAAATCTAGTTATGATTCTAAAAAATTTGCTAAAATCTCATTAGATTTTTAAGGATTTGTTAAAATCTAGTTAGATTTCTCAAGATTTTCTAAGATTTATTGAATCTAATTACTATTTCAAATATTTATAAAATCTGGTTAGATTTTCTCCAAAGATTTTCCGAGATTTACAAAAATCTAGGTAGATTTTCGAAGATTTATAAAATCTTGTTAGATTTTCCAAAGATTCTCTAAGATTTAGTTAGATTCTTATTAGATATTTCTAAGGATTGTTATGTACAAAGTTGCTTATGGTTACAATGCATTGTTTGGGCCTTCATCCTTCAGAAGCCATTCTATAAACGTTTGAGGAGCGAGGGCACTTTAAATTGTAAACCCAACCACTCAGTCAAAACGTAATATCGAGATGTAACATCTTTAGTATAAAGCTCCCTACTAACATGGCATGTTTGTATTCCAAATAGGGTTTCATTAAATACCTTAAGTATTTAATAGCTTCATAAGCATATTACACAATCGTAATATGTAAAGCACGTAAAGGGCTAGTTCACATAATATGTATGCTCTATATGCTATATGCCTAACTATTAGGTTCCCCAAAAATCAACTTTTCCTTAAACTGATTTTTATATTCAGTTATAGTCCAGTTTAAAATTTTTATTATTTAAAAATTTTAAGTTTTTGATCTAGTTCTCTATATCTATCGCTCTAATACCATTTCTGTAACACCCCCAAATTGGTCAAATGCAGTGGTATAGTAATTAGGGTGTTACTTTGGTGGATCGATAGCAAATAGTATACAAATCATGATCATAAAGTATCATTTAAACATATTACATGAATCAAATGTGCAGATTTAATAAATTGTCTTGAAATCAACATTTATTGTTATTTGTAGAAATATCCCAACCCGATGGTAAATATGATGCTTCCTATGATGCTGGAATCCAATGCATGTAAACCTACTTAGTTACCTGAGAAAACATGTTTAAATCGGTCAACATAAAGTTGGTGAATTCATAGAGTTTAGTTCAAAAGGTATAAGTATTGATATGCAAAACACCACGATCATAGCAGGACAATCACAACCCAATACTATAGTAGTTCCTATTGCCCTGTAATAGAAGCTAGACATGATGCTCAGGCGCCATTATGGTCAAACCCTATGTTGTTTCCCTCAGTCCGACAATGAAATACACTTGTTTTTTGGCCTAAGCGTTTCGTGATAGCAAGTCACGCAGTGCGGGTGTTGTTAATACCCGAATAGATCTATTCATAACATTTCGCGCTACACTATTAACTATTACAGTCCACGGGAATGAGGCAAACAATAAGCAATAAGTTGTTGTTGTCTGTAAGCGTTTGCATAAACAATAATTAAGTATGTTTTCTCCCCCAGTTATAAAACAGTAAAAGATGGGGCCATGAACTCACCTCAACGATAAAGCAATAGTAAAAAGTCATTGGGTATGCTGGCTTAGTATGATCATGAAGTGGTAAAAATACCTAAGTAATTTATGTATAACTCAGTAAATGCACAAATAAAATACACATATGAATGTAGTTGATGAAAATGCATGATCACAGATTTAATAAGTTGTTATCGTTTTAAGTGTTAGACTTATACTAAGTTATCGAAACATGTACACTTTTAATTTAATAAAGTGTATTTACCTTTGTTGAATGGAAACAGTATAAATGAATTAAATAAATGATTTTTCTTTAAATAAGACTTATAAATATAATGTTTCATAAAAGTCTTTCAAATTTCCATTATCGTAATAATAATATACGTTGCATGTAATCCCTAGTACGTGCTTGAGTTTATATCGATAAACTGATGATTTTTGACACTTGCGAATGTTTAATGTGTTAATAAAAGTGTCAACATTTAATTCGGGATATATTTAGAAATACTTACTATTTTGTTGTCAGGCCAGTTTATTTATTTGGATCATCTAACGGGTCAAATATCCTAAGTATATTATATTTTATTATAAAAATAATTAATTAAATAAATTAAATATTTAATATAAAAGTATTTTTAAAAAGTACAACATGTCCCATTTAAGGAAACAAGACATGTTGTTGTTGGGGAGACATGAGACAAAGATGTTGGTGTAGGGGGAACAAGGAACAATGTAAAAAATGTCCATCGTGTTTTATTTGCTACTTCAAAAACAAAAGGTGACCCAAGGGCTATCGGTGGCAAGTTTTAAGATAACAGTGGCAACATTAAACTAGCAGTGGCAACATCAATATAATACTTGTCGTTGTGGTTATTTTTGAAAGCAAGTAGCCGGTTCATAAATGATTCGTGGCACAAACTAAAGGCATCGTTAGAAAGATAGTCGGGTCGTCTAGAGACCCATGTGTTTAGTTTTATAAACCGAGGTCATTTGATAGAGTAAAATTGTGTTCGAAGTAGGTGTTGTGAACTACTTTAAAAGACAAGTGTTTGACGAGCCACTTTCGATCTCGTCTATAGTTTTCGATAAAGACTTTTGGTTCGAACTAAAAAATAGGCTCGTGTATACGGTATGGCCGTCTACAACTTTCATTGTTTACTCGACTTGGGGCAAAGTTGTTTAGAGGGTTAAAATAGGTCGTAAAAGGTCACGTTTAAAACACTCAATTAACTTATATTTTTTGACTAAAATAAGTTATGTTCGACATGTTTCGGTAAGTGATTCCTAGTTCGTTTCTTAACCATTTTAAGTGATTCGAGTTACTATGGATTCTTAGCTAGCTCGTCTACCATTTGACCCTATAAAACTTGTGAGCACTCGATCCTAGGTGGCTCGTTTAGAGGTCTAAAGGTTGAGGTTTCACAACTATATATTTTGTTCCTATGTTCCCATTAAATACATAACGTGAGTACTACTTCATGTTCCTGTTCATTTTTGAACGCAGGGTCTACTACAATGGGTGTTGTTTTAAAAAAAACTTACATGGAGTAAGTAAGCACGTTGTACGTCATTGTGATTAGCTTGTACCACAAGACACAATATAAGCTCATGGTTGATCACAGATTTACCCCATAATACATTTATATGTTTGTGTTTGCTTAGTTTTTAAATTATGTCACAAACACAACTACTATGGATGAATGAATGCATTCGTATGACGAGAAAAGAAAATAAGAGGACAAGGGTTTTGTGAACTCACAAAGAAGATTAGAGTTTCATGATGTGCGATTCGCGTCCACCAACAAGGAAAACAATGGAAGACGACCCATGCCCCAAACACCGGATCGACATGCGAATGACTTCCAACTCAAACTAACGAATCACACGACCGGAACCCAAAGGACAACAATGGTTTCTTATGTTAAAGATAAAGGGTGTCGTTGGTTATTTATCCATATCCTCTTTTGTTGCTACTGTTTGGGTACACGAGAACAATAGGAAGGTTTGCATGGTTTTGTGTTTACAAGAGTGAATTGTGTGTTTTAATATCTAGATCTAGGTGAGGGTCTGTGGTTCGGTTTGTGTACACGACAAGAGAGAGAGGAGTGTAGGTTTTGTGTCATAGTCTTAGTACTAGGAAGATCTAAGTACTAGATTATCTAGTACCTTGGCATTAATGGTAAATAAGTACTTTGGCCTTTGGAGTTGTGTATCCGACGGTGCAAGGGTCAAGGGAAAACACAAATGTTAAAAATAGTATTAGGATTTATGAAAAGGTGTTGTACAAGTTTAGGTTAATGTTTAAAGTATAAGTCTAAGTTTAGGTTGATTTGTTTTGTATTTTGTTCATAAAAATAAATGATCAAGGTGCTTTAAAATATTTTATTAAGTCGGGTTTGTATCGGTTAATTGTACTGAATGTTTATGTCCAAATATTAATATATATAGTTTCAATGTGTAATATTTGGATCGTTAATATTAATTATAATATAATTAATAATTATTTATGCACATAAAATGTGTCTAAAAAATATCTCTATGGTTAAAATGTCAAGTTTTTAAGTAGTATAAGTAAATAACTAATATTTACTATATTGTGATCTCGTTTGTAAAAATGGTTGATAAAAATATTATAGAATGAGTATTAATAAGAGTAAAATCGGTGACGTGTCCAAAAGGTAAAACCAAGGGTTTTACACTCACGAAGAAGATTCCGAACCCAAGCTGTTTTGGCGACAACATTAGCGACACCACGATATTCCGCCTCAGCACTAGAACGGGAAATAACGTGTTGTCGCTTTGATGACCAAGTAATGAGGTTGTCGCCAAGAAAAATGCAGTAGCCAGAAGTAGATCGCCTAGTAGTGGGCCATCCTGCCCAGTCAGCATCAGAGTACGTAGTAAGCTGAGAAGTGGTAGAGGTGTATAACTGAAGCACATGATCAACAGTTCCTCGAACATAGCGTAGGATGCGCTTTAGGACACTAAGATGAGGTACCCTCAGATCATGCATATAAAGACATATCTGCTGAACAACGTATGATAAATCTGGTCGCGTGAACGTCAAATACTGAAGGTCCCCTGTGAGGCTGCGAAATAAGGTCGCGTTCTCGACGGGAGTACCATCAGGTCCAAGCTTTGAATCAGTAGTCACAGGCGTCTTAGATGGATGAAAATTGAGCATACATGCCCTCTCAAGAATCTCAGTAGCATATTTGGCTTGGGATAAAAACAAACTTGAAGATGTTCGCTGAGCAGATATGCCAAGAAAATAGTTCAGTGGTCCAAGGTCAGTCATGGAAAACTCGTTGTGTAGAGATGAAATGATGTGCTGTAGAAGTGTAGAAGAGGATGCTGTCAAAATGATGTCATCAACATAAAGTAGTTGATACGCAATGTCTGTTCCCTGCTGATATACAAATAAAGAAGAATCTGTCCTGCTGTGACTAAAACCAACACGCATAGCATAAGAAGAAAATCTCTGAAACCAGGCCCGAGGGGCCTGTTTAAGGCCGTATAAAGATTTCTACAAAAGGCACACATAATCAGGATGAGCAGGATCAAGGAAGCCAGGTGGTTGGTGCATGTATATAGTCTCAGATAAATGTCCATGAAGAAAAGCATTCTTCACATCAAGCTGATGAATAGGCCATTCCCGAGATACAACAAGGCTCAATACAGTACGAATAGTAGCTGGTTTAACAACCGGGCTGAAAGTCTCATCACAATCTATTCCTTGTTGCTGACTGCGACCATTGGTAACAAGACGTTCCTTATACCTGCTAAGAGTACCATATGCATGAAACTTATGTTTAAATAACCACATAGAGCGAACCACATTTACATTTTGCGGTCGGGGAACAAGGACCCACATACCGTTAGTAATAAGAGCATTATATTCGTCTAGCATAGCATGCTTCCAGTTAGGGTCTTTTAGCGCATGTACGTGGGAACGTGGTATAGATGACGGGACAGACACATGAAGAGAAAATTTTGGGTTTGGTTTTGTGATGCCAACTTGAGATCTCGTGACCATGGGGTGAACGGCAGTAGGTGCGGGTGAAGTGTTGGTGGGACGGGTTGGCGATGTTGGTTGGGTCGAAGCAATTGGTTCGGTTATTGTAGGTTCTGGTGTTGATGTTTTCATAGGAGAGAAGGTATGAATTGTATTATCTTGGTGAGACGTGGGACTGATGGGTTGTGGTGAATGGGAGGTGGGCTGATGTGGGCTGGTGGAAGGTGTAGTGGGTTGAGATATGGGCTGTTGTGGGCTCGTAGAGGTGGTAGTGGGCTGAGTTGGTCTAATGGGTGGTGTGTTGTGGTTAATTTGGTTGCTAGGATTTGTAGTATTAGTGTTAGACACAACAGTAGGTGATGGGGTATTAGGAGTAGTAAGGAGTTGTTTAGAAATAGGCGATGGTTCATCAGCAGGGTCTAGAAATTGGTATGTGGTCGAGGGTTGGGAGGTGGTAGAGCCATATAGACGTCAAAGGTGACGTGTCGAGATATAATAAATTTATTAGTGGTGAGGTCAAGGCATCGAAAACCAAGGTGTTGTGATGGATAACCGAAAAAAATGCATCGGGTGGATCGAGGTTCAAGTTTATGAGATACATGGAGGTGCGGATAACACAAGCAACCAAAGGTACGAAGGTGGGTATATGTTGGTTGTTTGTTGAAAAGCTTTTTAAAAGGTGTCTCATTTTGGATGGCAGAAGAGGGTAGTATATTAAGCGAATGGGTGGTCATATGGAGAGCTTCGACCCAATATTGAGGAGGAAGGTTTGCTTGAAAAATAAGGGTTCTAATTAAGTTGTTGATTGTACGGATCATTCCTTCTGATTTGCCATTTGGTTGTGATATTTTAGAGCATGAGAATCTAAATTGTATTCCTTCATCGTCAAAGAGGGAGTGAAATTTGTGGTTGTCAAATTCACCTCCATGGTCACATTGAAATGATTTGATTTCTGTTTTAAATTGGGTGTGTACATACATGCGAAATTGCAAGAATTTATCAAACACATCACTTTTGTTTCGTAAGGGATAAATCCATAGAAAATGAGAGAAATGGTCTAAGAAAAGCACATAGTATTTATAACCACTCGCACTCGGGATCAGTGAAGTCTAAAGATCCGAATGCACAATATCAAATACATGCTCAACACGAGAATTAGAAAGTGAAAAATGGAGTCTAACATGCTTTCCAAGTTGACACGCATGACAAAGGTTGGTTGACTTGGTTTTATTACAATCAATCAATTTATTGGAAACTAAATGACGTAACACTTCATTTCCTGGATGACCAAGACGTTCATGCCACGTGGATTGATTGGTGGACACAAGGGCTATAGGAGATGAGGTAAATGACAAGACGGGGTATAGGTCTCTGGTGCTATTACATCGGAGGAGCAGGTGAAGGATCCATAAATCCTTCACAGAAAAACCAAAAGGATCAAATTCAATAGAGCAAGCATTATCACGAGTAAATTGTCTAACGGATATGAGATTTTTAATGATGGAGGGTGTAACAAGAACATTATGTAAATGAAGTGGTCTATTAAGAGTGGAAAACATGCTATGGCCAAAGTTAGTTACGGGAATAGAGTTACCGTTACCAACAAGTATAGACGATATTTTGCTATTATTAGTAATGGATGTGAGTTTACCTGTATCCGATGCAAGATGAGATGTGGCTCCGTATCCATATACCAGCCGGAGTGGCCATAATCCTGAAGAGTCATTGCATTAAACGCCTAAGGTAAAGTAGTGGGCTGATCCACACACGGTCCATACATAATCCGAGCCCCCTAAGTAACTGACTGGTTGGTTGGTGCAGTGTTCGAACCAACAGTAGATTTAATAATGTGAGCCTATCTAAGTGCTGGTCCTAAAACACCTCTGGAACCATAAGTAGTAGTAGCATGTGGGTGTACAACAGTGCCATGATCAGGAGCATATGCCATTGTGTTTGGCCTAGTAGGAGAAAAAGTAATACGAGGACCAGACCTGACACGACCAGTGGTAGGATTCCATTGAGCAACCGAGCCTCGAGAGTTACTGTTTCCATTCTGAGAACCAGCGGAGGCAACGTGAACGAACTTGCATCGGTCACCAAAACTACATGAACCCCGCTGGAAGTTGATACAAAGTGGTGTACTAGTGTTCCGGGTGCGGTTGTTGTTGTCACGGGCAGCAAGAAGAACCGATGGAGAAGATGAGATGTCACAGGGAGCCGCGTACAATGTATATATACACAATACAAACTAGGGTTCCCAGCTATACAATGGGTTGATGGCAAGAAGAACTGATGGTGTACTGTAAATGTTTTGCTTATCATTAAGAGATACAAGGTATATATACACAATACAAACTAGGGTTCCCAGCTAGATAATGGGCCGAGGCCTACACTATACATGATATGGACTGACTACATACATACATAAATATACTATACTAATAGTGGGTTTTTGTACACACTCCTAAATGGTTTATGTAAGCTTTGTTGTTGTAACTTTCTATTTAAAATAATGCATTCTTTTGTTACTTGATGGTCGAATTTCAGCAAAGAAAAAAATAATGTTTGATTCAAATGGGCTCATGATTTCGTAGACAATTTAATGGATCGTAGACAATGTTTGATTCAAATGTTAAAAATAAAGCATTCTTTTGTGAAGTTTAATGAATCGTAAGCAATTTATGTAATAAAAGGTAATAGGTAATGTGTTAATGTATTATATTTAAATGGGCTCAATGCAATTGAAGATGTTCATAAAAATATTATTGTGTTCAACTTAAAACAAAATGATGAGCAGTTGGTAATTTATAGGTTTTTCTCTAAAAAATAACAAGCAACCTTCGTTTCATGCACATGTTCTTTTGCAAAACATTTTAATCCGTTTTAATGTTATAATATTAACAAATTAAAAGTGAATGACATGGTGACGGCAAGATTGCTTAAAATAAAGGTCAAGACTCGAGAGAAATAGATGAACTAAAACGTTTTTCAATCGAAAGGGTATATCAAGAATGATAAAACGACTAATATTTGAAATGCCCTAAAATGATACTGTATTTTTTTTTTACACTTACTAAACCAAAATTTCTTTAAATGTCCCATGCGATATATACGACTTATGCGACCATTGCGACCAAAACATGTCATTCCGTTTTAAAGTTTTCATAAAGGTTTGCAATGTGATAACTCAGGCGGAGCATCGCTCGGGATCGACAAGCCTCATTTTAATAAATAGTGTGAGTTTGTGATGACCATTATGGTTAACTAGTGAGCGTGAATGGGTTGATATGCAAGGTAGGTGGTGAGTGTGTATATAGTATACTACTCTATCCAGCCTTAAAGTATCTCAACTCCAAAAATGTTTTGATACGTTTTTTCATTTTAATGCTTTAAATCATAATTCATAACTCATCTATAAAAATGATTTTTACAAAAGATTTGATGTTGACTATCTTTTCAAAAAGCTTTTTAATATGCTTTTGATCCAACTAGCAGAGTATTCGCGCGTTGCGATTGCAGATATTCTGAAACTAAAATTTTACGAGCGAAATGTTTTACGATTATATGTATTTTTCAATTATTACTTTTACGAATAATGATGATAGTTTAAATTGAATTAATAACCTTAAGTAATAATAATAAACCATTTCATATAAAAATAGTATTAGGAATTGTGATAATTTATAGCAAAAAATATTTGCTAATCAATATAACATTCGTTACAATATTATATAACGTGTAAATATAAAAAAAAATCGTAGTCTATATAGATTGTACAACGTACTCTGTTTGTTTGAAAAGGTGAGGATGATGTGTATTTAGTATTTTATTAATTGTGTTGGTGATTGAGTTTATATAATATGTTTTAGTTGTTGTAAAAAGGAGGATGTGAATGTATTTAATACGTAATTAATTTTATTTGTACATTGTATATTAATAAAGAAGAGTTATTTTGGATACCATATTTTTTCTTAAATATGAGAGGACTCATCCCTACCATCCATCTCATTTTCATTTAATGGATAAGATTAAATATATTTTATTTTCACCTATTTTTTATAATTTAAATATCTCTTAAACCGTTAAGTATTAAACGAAAATAATTATACCATCGCGAAGAGCGTTTAATTATATTTCTACCAATATGCACTATGATATATTTTCGAAGGAAAAAAAATCGTTTTTTTTCTTCTTGTTAAAATTTACTTGAAATATCATATATGATAATACTGTTTCATCATATATGATAACAGTGTTAAATCATATATGATATGGGTTTGTATCATATATGATAGCTTATATCATATATGATACTAGTCATATATCATATATGATATTAGTATTATATATGATAATTTTTAAAAACGTGAAAAAATGAAGAAAAAAAATTTGTTGAAAGTGTATCATATAACATATATAAAAAAATATAATTAAATGTTATTCGTAACGGTATGTTTTTTTTCGTATAACGATTAACAGTTTAAGAGATATTAATGTTTGAAAAAGAGGATAAAAATATATTTTATGTTTAATCTTATCTATTATATTAAAATAAAATGGATGGTGGGGATGAGTCCCTAATATTTAAAGAAAAATATGATATCCAAATGAACTGAGAAGAGTTATTTTGGATACCATACTTTTTATTGGATATGAGGGGACTCATCCATACCATCCATCTCATTTTCATCTAATGTATGAGATTTAATATATTTTATTTTTTACTTATTTTTTATAATTTAAATATCTTTTAAACCGTTAAGTGTTAAACGAAAATAATTATACCATCGCGACGAGCGTTTAATTATATTTCTACCAATATGCAATATGATATTTTTGGAAGAAAAAAAATTTCGTTTTTTTTTCTTATTAAAATTTATGCCAAATATCCTATATGATAATACTGTTTCGTCATATATGATAATAGTGTTAAATATGGGTTTCTATCATATATGATAGGTTATATCATATATGATACTGGTCATACATTATATATGATATTAGTATCATATATGATAATCCTCGAAAACGTGAAAAAATGAAAAAAAAATTTTGTCGAAATTGTATCATATAGCATATCTATAAAAAGATAATTAAATGCTCTTCGTAACGGTATGTTTTTTTCGCATAACGATTAACTGTTTAAGAGATATTAATATTTGAAAAAGTTGTCACCCCAGTTGAAGAGTATCAACAAAAGTTGACTGACCTAAATGAATGGAAGAAAGCTAACCCTACCTTATTTGTTAAGGGTGGCTTGCTATGTGAAAGTCCTAATGAGTCAACTCCCATTAAGGTCACAAACCCAATCACTGGTAAAGCTGTTGACCTAGGCTCAAACACTGTTAGAAAACCTAGCATTAAGTATGCAGAGATGTATAGGAATACTAGGTCACCTAAGAGCCAAGTTAGCAACAATGGAACAGGTTTCTTCTCTTCTAGACCTAGGGTTGTGTCTAGGAAAGCTTGTTACTCTTGTGGTAGCTTTTCACACTTAGCATATAAGTGTGTCAACGCTCCCAAAGTTAGCGCTGACAGGAACAAATTCAGCGCTGACAGGAACGAAGTCAACGTTGTTAGAAAGTCAAACGTTGTCAGACCCAAACCTTGTGTGCAGCAAAGTCCACAAGTTGTTAGACCAACCCCATTCTTCACTAGAGGGTCTAACACTCATGGACAAAGACCATTTCAAAAGACAAACACTTGGTCAAATAGGCAATGGGTTTCTGTAGCAAACCCTAGGTTCAACCCTGACAAGGGTAATTTCAGCGTTGACAAGACCAATTCCAACACTGACAGAAACGTGACCAGACCTAAATATTTGCAACCACAGGGTAAGGGGTCTAAAGCTTCTTCAAGCTTGACATGGAGACCAAAGAAAGATCAAAACCCTTGATAATGGGATTTCAATGACCTGCAACAGATTTAATTACATTTCAAAGGTCATTACAAAACCTATTGGGGTTAACTGGGTATTTCATCCTAAGAAGGATGAAAATGGGGTTGTTGTGAGAACTAAGTCTGTTCTAATTGAACAACCAGATGAATCCAAGTCTTCTAAGGCTTGGGTTCCCAAAGAAAACTAATTTGTTTTCTTTATGTGCAGGGCATTCAAAAACAGGTAAATGATTATGGGTATTGGGATAGTGGATGCTCAAGGCACATGACAGGGAAGGAAGATTATCTTACTAACTTCACTCCCATTAAGGATGGTGATAAGGTTTACTTTGGAGGCGGATATGGTACTATCACAGGCAAAGGAACCTTTCTCACCAAGAACTTACGTTTTGAGAACGTATTTCTAGTAAAAGAACTTGATTACAATCTGTTTAGTGTATCACAAGTTTGTGATAACAAAAAATAAAGTTCTGTTTACTGATACTGAATGTTTGGTGTTAAGCAATGATTATAAGATCCCTGATGAGAAATATATTGAATATAGAACACCTAGGCATAAAGACATATACAATGTAAATCTGAATGGGATTAGAATGAATAACAACATGTCTTGTTTTTATGCTAAAGCTTCAGTAGATGAGAGTAATTTATGGCACAAGAGACTAGGGCACATAAACTTTAAGAATATAAATAGGCTTGTGAGACTTGGCTTGGTTGATGGTTTGCCTGAGAAGGCCTTCCACAATGACCACTCTTGTGTTGCATGCCTTAAAGGCAAGCAGCACAAGGTCTCATTCAAGTCCAAACAGGTGCACTCTAGTACTAGACCTCTTAATTTGCTTCATATGGACCTCTTTGGTCCAACCAATATAGAAAATTTGAATGGTAAGTCATATTGCTTTGTTATCACAGATGACTTTTCTAGGTTTGCTTGGACATTCTTTCTAGCTATGAAGAGTGACACAGCTGATATTTTAATTGATTTTATCACTCAGATTGAGAAGAAGTCTGGCAATGAAGTTAAAATGCTTAGGAGTGATAATGGTGGTGAATTTAGGAATAAAAACTAGATGATTTCTATGCCAGGAAAGGAATTACTAGGCAATTCAGTGTTGCCAGAACCCCAAAGCAAAATGGGGTTGCTGAGAGGAAAAATAGAACCCTAATTGAAGCAGCCAGAACCATGTTGGCTGATGCTCATTTTCCTATAGCCTTTTGGGCTGAAGCTGTTAATACAGCTTGTTATGTTCAAAATAGAGCATTGGTTAACAAAATTCAGAACAAAACACCTTATGAGTTACTTTGGGGTAGAAAACCTAATATTGGTTTTCTCAGACCTTTTGGCTGTCATGTAGTAGTTTTAGATACTAGTGATGCCTTAGGTAAATTTAGTGCAAAAGGTGATGAAGGCTACTTCATGGGGTATTCAGAGCAGAGCAAGGGATATAGGGTTTATCTTAAAGAAGAAAAACGTATTCTTGAAAGAGTACATGTTAGGTTTTTAGAAAATAAACCTAGTGATCCTGAAAGTGGTCCAAATTGGTTGTTTGACTTGGAACCTTTATCTAGCACTTTAAATTATATGCCTGTCACTAATCCAGACATTGTGAAGGTGATATTTGATTTTGCAATGGGTTCAATTTTACTCTCGATATCCTCTCGAATTGATCTCGGTCTTTAGTGGAATGATTGTTCTTGGTTACTAAATAAAAGGGTTTGGTTTTCTAAACTAATGAAAGTTTAAATTAAAGACAGTTACTTAAATTATGATTAACAAAGACTTTGATTGAAATTAAAATCAAAATTAAAATTAAAATTTAAAATTAAAGTTCAAATTAAAGTTAGAATAAAAGTAAAGAAACAGTAAAACAGTAACTTAAAAAGAGAATTTGATTCGGAACTTTAACCTTGGTTCGGAACTTTCATTCATCCGGAACTTAAGAACTCATTCAGAACTTTCTGATGCGGAAGTTACTGTTCATTCATCCGGAACTTTTGAAAAGCAATTGGTTCGGAAGTCTTGCTTGGTTCGGAACCTTCCGAATGAAGGTTTGATTCGGAAGTATTGTCTTGATCCGGAACTTACTGGTTGATTCGGAACCTTCCGAATGAAGGTTGTTGATTCGGAAGTTTCTGTTTGGTTCGGAAGTTTGAGACTTTCGAATGAAGGTGGTTGGTTCGGAAGTTTTAGACTTCCGAATGAAGTGTCTTGATTCGGAACTTAAGCTTGATTCGGAACTTCTGGAAACCCAGAACAGTAGCAGATAACGAAGAACACGGAGACTATCTTTAATCCAAAATTCACCAAGTTTTTCACCAAAAACTAAAATAAATCAATCACAAAGCATTTACTAATCATAAACTACTAATCCCATCAATAAAAACACAAATCCCAACAACTTTTTTGAAGATCAAATCAAGAAAAATAAAAACTTAAGAACTTGAAGATAAAGATGATGATGAACAAAATAAAAAGATTAAACAAGGACTTTGTATTGAATGATTAATGTTTTGACAAGATTAAACAAGAATTAAAATAACAAGATTTGGAAAAACAAGATTAAAATCACCAATCACCCTAGTGGTGATGGTGATGAAACGAAACAGAGAGAAAGAAAATGGGGGAGAAGAAAAAAACTAAAAACTAGTCTAAATGTGTGAGGGGAGGGCTATTTATAGCCTTGTCTTGTGGTTGGTGAGTGGGCTTTCTCCCGTTCTTCTTGTCTTTTCGTCTTTTCAGAAAAGTTTCCGTTTTCGATTCTGATTCGGGATTTGTCGTCGATTAAATTCAACTCGTCTTTTAATTTCTTCGTTTAATAGACTTGAGTTTCTTCGACTTATATAAATCTTCCATCTTTGGTCCTTTTCTTCGATAAATCTTCGAATAGGTCCAGTGATTTCAAATCTTTTGCATCTCTTGGACAATAGACTTTATCATGAGTCTTTTTCTTCAGTAAAACCCGTGCAATCCCATGTTTTCTTCAATATTCATCCGGTTGGCTCTGAAAACACAATAAACACAAAAACCACGCATAATTCCAAACAAATGATATTAAATACGTGTTTTGGTCTCGTTTTAGCCCGAATTAAGTGGTAAAAGGATGGGTGTTTACACACCTATCAAATCCCCTACACTTAACCATTGCCATGCTGATAAGTGTGAAAACACTCATCAATAATGATCCATAAGACACTAAAAACACAGTCAAATACATTATTTTAACTGTTAATTATCAGAATTACGCGTGTATTTGGTGTTTGCGTATTTTCAGGTAATATAGGTACATTTGAGACAAAACACGAGCTTTCAAGGATTTATTTGAAGAAAAGACGAAGAAAAGGACAATAGAGCTTTCAAGGACCATATTTGCCAATATTCTCAAAGATCGAGGACTTAAGTGCAATTTTCAACAAGACAAAGGATGAAAAGAACTTGATTTAAAAGTCTACAAAACCATTTGCAAAGAAATGAAATAAGAAGGGACTAAAAAGGAAATTAATGAAAATTTAACAAGTTTATTATCTTGGTCAAAGACCAAACCGGTCAAATGACACAAACCCACATACTCGCGTCTTCTTCACCACGCTTCAAGAGAGAGAAAGAAACAGACGAGTTTCTTCTTCACACCTGCAAATCCATATCACGAACGATCAACAAAGAATCAAAGGAAGACTTCAACTACAAAAATACTCCCCTCTTTCTTCTCTACATGAAGGTACAACTTAATTAGATCAAGAAGGAAGAACAAAGAAAGCCCCAAATTGGAAGATGATGAAGGACGAGTTTTATCCTCGTATTAAACACGTGTCAAATCCTCATTGGATAGAACACGTCAAAGCACCCTCTCCAGACGGCTATATATAGAAGACGAGGCCATCATTTGCATTCGGTTAGCTAGGAGTAGATTAGCACATAGTTAGTTAGATAGGACTAGTTAGTTAAAGCTTTTGTAACCGTTTTCAGTTTCTTTTCAGTTTAAACTTTTGTAACCGTTTCTAGTTTTCTTCCATTAATGAATCTTTAAAAGCTTCATATATTTTCTTCTTTCTCATCTTTTCCTGTTTATTCCTCTTCTAAGTTTCTGTTTTTCTTTACTGATACTGTTCACGAAGTTAGATAAATTGGAGATTCATAGCTTTTTGAATAACTGGCACGTTACATCTACTATTCATTTTATTTGGTTTGTTTGACAGTACTGTTACGGAAGGTTATGATTTGTTTGATAAACTGGCACGTTATCTTCTAGGTTGATTGGTGTTGAGTTTCTTTTAAGAGAACTGATTGTGTTGGTTTTCAGTAGGATTTAAGAAGTAAAAACCTTATCAGATTTTTGAGCAATATAAGGAGTTTTAATAAGTTTTTCAGTTAAAAGCTTATCAGTTCTTTTATGATTCTTGCTTCATTACTTTTTCAGAAAATTGAGTGTTATAAGAAAAGTTTTAGTTAAAACTTAAATCAGTTTTTTTTAGCTTAAAATGGCTTATGATAAGCTTTCCCGTTGATAAGTTGATACAAGATGTTTTAGTGTGTAGAATCATTCAAAATAAATCAGTGATTACAGGTTTTAGGATTGGATGTTCTGTTTGGTTTGAATTAGCATAGTAGGATTAGATTCGAGAGTCCTAGTTTGTTTTTCTTCGTTCGTTTCGGTTTGATTTTGCAGGTTTTCTTTCAGTTTTTGAAGATAGCAGATTGGTGAATTCAGTGCAGCAGCTCAACTCTTTTCATTATGCAGGCAGATTAGTAGACGACGTTTAGGGGTGTTTGATTTTAAGCCGGCTCAGCGCCGCGCTTCTCGACTCAAAGGTCTAAACTTCGGATGAGATGGTTAAGCACGTTACGTTTTCAGAATAATAGTGTAATTCTCATGCAATGCTTAGTGATAAAGCAATTTTACACTTTTCTCATAATTAATCAGCCTTGGCCTTATTTAAATTCTACTAAACAAAAATTACAGAAATAAAACTTTATAGGTAACAAAGGGATAGAAAACCATTTTCACTTGAAAATAGCTACATGGAAATAACTTGCAAAGAAATCGATGACTTACGTTAGGGCTTTGGTGCTGCGAAGATTTATCACCCTCAAGTTTCACGTTCCCCAAACTAAGCTTAAAAACGAGATCATTGTTATTATAAGTTAGCAATTCAAACACTTACACACATGGCTTAATTAAATGCTTAAACTCCCTTATTCCTAGGTGTATCTCTTATATTTTATTTTTGTCTTAGAATGATCATGAAGATGCATTTTTGGACTTATTTCGATAGTTTATTAGGGCTGAAAGCAAAGTAGGACGATTTGATCAATAGTTAGCTAAAGGACAAAATCTCTTAAAACTGCTTCTCGGGATATCAAAAAGTTCATATCTTGGCATAACTTGGTTCACGATTTGAGACCTTTCTCGGGCCGATATTTGGCATGTACTTCATACTTCATATCTTCGAGAGACGTTCTTGAGATAATGGTCTTCTCATCATAATAGAGTTTCTTCACTTGGAGACTTTTGAGGGGTACTCCAACTTTGTTGACCACGACTTCATGATTATTTCTTCAATCTCTAATTGGGATTTTGAGATACAACGATCCGCCTCCTTTTTGGACTTGGATCTATTTATCCTCATACCTTGTTAGGGTCTTTTCGGATAGACTTCTCCATGATCTTTATGGGAGTTGATTGCTTTTCGTCGTGAGTCTTGATCCTTCATATTGACTTTAGGAATAATGCTTTTCACATCACTTTGGATCTTCAGCAATAAAATTGAATCCTCATGCCTTGTTAGGGCCTTTTCGGACTCGCCAATCTTCGCGCCCCGCTTCATAAGTTATGCCTTGGCTATGAACTCTTATCATTACCGAGCAACTTTTAAACGATCTTGGGCTAGAAGCTAAGTAACTTTTCAAATTGTACGACCTTACTTATTGCAGATAAATTATTAGCAAGTGATGGGAGAATAGGAAAATAATTACACCAAGTGAGCTTGCGCAAGAATACCGACTTATAATTGACTCTATCATTTCTCGTTCTCCACAATTTAAAATCTCAAGTAATGAGACTCGTGGATACTTAGCCTAATAAACCAATTAAGGTCTACATGGTTAAGGATACTAGCTAGAATAAACTTGGATAAGTCTATTCGGGTTGAGTCAAAATAAACGCAACGGACCTAATATGTCAAAGACTTCTAAACTAGCTACACCGCTTTATTAATATTTTTGACTTATTTGCGGAATATATACATACGAAAGCAACGATAAAAGTTTAAAAATTACAACTAATTGGCCAAAGTTAATAAAAATTTTGAAAAATGTTGAAAAATAGGATTTTCCGGTTAATTGACGGCATTTTCATGGAAAAGTCCACTTAAAACTTCGATAGAGGTCCCCCCTACACTTAAGATAAACATTGTCCTCAATGTTTAAGCATGTGGGAAAAGTTTCCCCTACACTTATGACATTGTGCACGTTGGTTAACTCAAGCTAAGGAAGAGACGACTAAAGTGATCAAGTTCAAATGTGAGTATGAAGAAAATTGAATCACGATAGTTGAGAGATAGAACCGGATTTCGGATAACACGGGAGCACGGTTCTTTAAAAACTTCCAAGAGTGCACTAATCCCTGTAATCACATCACCATACAAAGACAAACACATATAGAAGTCCCCCCTACACTTAGGGGATTAAAACATAAAAGGATAGATACTCGGGCTGCCTCCCGAGGAGCGCTTGTTTTTGATAACCGAGTCACGAGCCTGACTCGACCCAAAATTAGTTCATGGGGAACGTGGTGAGGGATGGAATCACCTCCTGAGAGGTGTCCTCACCAAAGTACAATTTCACTCGTTGGCCATTCACCTTAAAATTTGGTCCATCAGGTTGAGCGAGCTCGAGAGTACCATATGGAAAAATTTGGGCAATGGTGAATGGGCCGGACCAACGAGATTTGAGCTTGCCCGAAAAGATTTTCAACCGAGAGTTAAAAAGTAAGACTTTGTCTCCAACATGGAACTCTCGGTTTTTGATCTTAGAGTCGTGAATGAGCTTAGTTCTTTCCTTATAGATCAAAGAATTTTCATAAGCCTCATTCCGAAGTTCATTGAGCTCATTGAGTTGGATCTTGCGTAGGTCACCGGCTTTGTTTATATCAAAATTAGCCCACTTCAAGGCCCAGTAAGCCTTGTGCTCCAACTCAATGGGGAGGTGGCACGCTTTCCCGTACACAAGACGATAAGGCGTACAGCCGATCGGGGTCTTGTAAGCAGTACGGAAAGCCCACAAAGCATCATCAAGTTTATCAGCCCATGAGGCACGATGCTCTCCCACGGTCCTTTCAAGAATTCGCTTCAGCCCTCGGTTGGATATTTCAGCCTGGCCATTAGTTTGTGGGTGGTAGGCTGTGGAAAGACGATGGTTTACACCGTACTTAGCCATGACTCGAGCAAATTGGTCATTGCAGAAATGAGTCCCACGATCACTAATAATGGCGCGAGGCACACCGAATCTAGCGAATAGAGCCTTCAAAAAGTTACAAACCACCCTTGCGTCATTAGTAGGTAAAGCTTTGGCTTCAACCCACTTTGAAACGTAGTCAACGGCTACAAGGATGTATTTGTTTCCTTTAGAAGAAGGGAATGGCCCCATAAAGTCGATACCCCAAACATCAAAATTTCACACTCTTGAATAAAATTCTGAGGCATCTCGTCTTTATGTGTGATTTTGCCTTGCTTTTGGCAAACATCACATCGTTTGACCATATCGTGAGCGTCACGGTATATGGAGGGCCAATAAAATCCGGAATCAAACACTTTTTTAGCGGTGTAGTTGGGACCAAAGTGACCACCGGTGGGTCCTTTGTGGCAAGCATTAAGGATTTCAGACGCTGCCGGTCCATCAACAATCAGCGAATAATCAGGTCGGCACATTGTTTGAATAGGTAAGGGTCGTCCCAAAAGTAAGTCTTGATGTCGGTGAAGAACTTCTTCTTTTGCTGGGACGTCAACCCTTCCTTGAGAATTCCACCTGCCAAGTAGTTTGCAAAGTCCGCAAACCACGGGGTTTCATTCAGCTTCGAGTTTATAGACATTAAGGTCTCCAAGGGAAAATAATCATTGATTTCTTTGGTCGGATGATCCCCTTGGTAAGGATCCTCAAGTCTGCTAAGATGGTCCGCGACTAGGTTTTCTGCTCCTTTTTTATCGCGGATTTCGATTTTAAATTCCTGGAGCAGCAAAACCCAGCGAAGAAGTCTTGGTTTGGAATCTTGCTTTGTCAACAAGTACTTCAGCGCGGAATGATCGGTATACACAATGGTGGTAGAAAGGACAAGATAGGGGCGGAATTTTTCAAAAGCATAGACAACAGCTAAAAGCTCTTTTTCGGTTGTCGTATAATGCAATTGTGCCCCAGTCATTGTCTTGCTAGCGTAATGGATCGGTTGGAAGTGTTTGTTCACTCTTTGTCCAAGAACCGCTCCAATAGCAAAATCACTAGCATCGCACATCAACTCAAAGGGAAGCTCCCAATTAGGGGTAACCAAGACGGGTGCCTTAGTTAGCTTATCCTTTAGCGAGTCAAAGGCTTCAAGACACTCTTTGGAAAAGATAAAAGGAGTATCTTTTTCCAAGAGGTGGGTCATCGGGCGAGCGATTTGGGAAAAATCTTTGATGAATTGACGGTAGAAGCCCGCATGACCCAGGAAACTTCTCACACCCTTCACGGTTGAAGGTGGAGGCAACTTTGCGATAACATCGACTTTAGCACGGTCAACTTCAAGACCGGCTTTCGAGATCTTATGTCCAAGCACGACGCCTTCTTTTACCATAAAATGGCATTTTTCCCAATTTAGAACTAGGCGAGTGTCTTCGCACCGCTTTAGCATACGTTCCAAATTGGCAAGGCAAGATGAGAAGGAATCCCCGAAGACCGAGAAATCATCCATGAAGACTTCCATGGTTTGTTCAACCATGTCATGGAAGATAGCTAACATGCACCTTTGGAAAGTCCCGGGCGCATTACATAAGCCAAAAGGCATTCTTTTGTAAGCAAATGTGCCATAGGGATAAGTGAATGTCGTCTTCTCTTGATCTTGGGGATCGATGGGTATTTGGAAATAACCCGAGAAACCATCAAGAAAGCAGTAATATTCATTACCGGCTAATCGTTCAAGCATTTGGTCCATAAAAGGTAGAGGGAAATGATCCTTTCTTGTGGCATCATTGAGTTTGCGGTAGTCTATACAAACTCTCCACCCAGTAACGAGACGAGTGGGAATCAACTCGTTGTGTTCATTGGGAACAACGGTTATTCCGCCCTTCTTGGGCACACAATGGATTGGACTAACCCACGGTGAATCCGAAATAGGGTAAATCATACCCGCATCAAGAAGTTTGATAACCTCTGTTTTGATGACTTCATGTATTTTTGGATTCACCCTTCGTTGGCTTTGAATAGTGGGCTTGAAGTCGTCCTCCATGAGAATTTTGTGTGTGCAGAAGTGAGGATCAATTCCACGAATATCGGAAATCTTCCAAGCGATAGCCTTTTTATGATCTTTCAACACGGCGACAAGTCGGGCTTTCTCTTCATCCTTCAAATCCTTAGCAATGATGACTGGCGACTTCTTCTCTTCTTCGAGGAATACATACTCAAGATGGGGTGGCAACTCCTTAAGTTCCAAATCCGGAGGATTGTCGACGGGAGGCGTATTCGAAGTCGGAGTATCGATAGCAATAATAGTGGGAGATGGAGGAGAAGGATTGTCTTCTTTGAGGAGGTTTGCAATGAAACTGAGGTCTTCATCCCAAGTGGCAGTAGAATCGTCATTGTCTTGCTTCACATCTCCCAAGGTGGCTTCCAAATCTTTCCAAAGGAAATCACTTTCTCCAAATAGAGATAGTGATGAGTCGATAGAGGAAACGGTCTCAACATTGGGAAGAGAGGTAGGAATGTTTTTACAAGCATCCTTGAAGTGTTCTTCACAAGCCTCATCAAGAACGTCAATACAATTAACATTCTCGTAAGAAGAAGGCTGTTTAGATAACTTTCCCATGTTGAAGACTACTTTATCGTCACCCACTCTTATGATAAGCTCACCGGCTTCAACATCAATGAGAGTGCGACCGGTCCTCAAGAATGGACGACCAACAATGAGTGGCACACGGGGGTCCATCTCGTAGTCGACGACAACAAAATCAGCAGGGAAGGTGAATTTGTCGACTCCTACAATGACGTCTTCGGCTATCCCCACTAGATAAGCAACCGTACGGTTAGCTAATTCCAAAGTCATTTTGGTGGGGACTAGCTCTGGGAGAGATAATTGCTTCCAAACACTTAGAGGCATGAGATTAATACTGGCACCTAGATCGGCTAGGGCCATGCAATTCTCTACTCCCGGGAAATTGCAAGGGATAAGAAAACGACCCGGATCACCAAGCTTGATTGGCAATTTCCTTAAGAGTACTGCAGAGCAGTTCTCATTTAGTTGGGTGTTGGCGAGATCGAGGAGCTTTTCCTTGTCGCTCAGAAGGTCTTTAAACATTTTGGCGTAATTGGGCATGTGAGCGAGAGCCTCAGCGAAGGAGATATTGAAATTCAGTTGTTTGAACATTTTGAGGAAATTCGAAACCTGAATATCATCCTTGCTCTTTTGCTTCTCTTTCCTCAACCTTGAAGGATAAGGTATATTGGAAGAAGAGGAAGGCTTTAGGGGAATAGGATCACTCACAACCATGGGTGGAGGAGGGGTAGAATGAAGAGGTGGAGAAATTGGGGAAGGAGAAGGATGAGGAATAGGAGTAGGCGACTCGTTCTCCTTAGTCACAACCACCGGTGGAGGTATAGGAAGCTCGGGTTCCTTGGTACCTTTACCACTTCGAGTAGTGATTGCTTTCATCTCCCCTCTTGGGTTCGCAACGGTGTTACTCGGAAGAGTACCCGAAGAAGAGGGTTGATTACCTTGGAAGAAACTAGCCATCATGTTCCTCAGATCATTGGTTTGGCTATCCAACGTAGTTCTCATATCGGCTCTCAAATCATTTCCTTGCTTGACCAAATCTGCCTTCAAATTGCGCACTTCCTCTTGGAGATTTCCCACTATCACATCATTGGTCCTCATATAGGTGGCAACCTCTTGGTGTAATGCAGTGGTGGCTTGGTTGGGAGGAGCATTGTATGCAGGTGGTTGGTAAGCAGGTTGTTGGTAGACTTGATTGTTACGTTGAGGTGGTTGTTGTTGCTTGTGAGGTGGGATGTATGGTTGTCGAGGTTGTTGTTGTTGTTGAGGAGGGAGGTTGAGGTTTTGTTGTTGATTTTGGTTGGTGGGAGGAAAGCCAGGTGGTGAAAGATAGTTGTTTGATCGATAGCTAAGCAAGTTACGGTCACCTTGAGGTCTAGCTTGATAAGCAGGTTGTTGGTAGGTGCCATATGCCGCATTTACATTCTCAGCAGGGTAATCTTGGGTGGCGGTACAAGTTGTGTAAGAGTGGGGACCACCGCATATCTCACAAGGTTGGCTGACAGCGTTCACTTGTGCGTTTTTGGCGTTGTTGCTGACGGTGTGGGTGACAAGCGATTCAAGAAGCGTAGTGATTTTGTCTAATCGCTTGTCGCTGTCATTAGTGCTAGCACTAGCGACATTGGTCCTAACACTCTTGGTTTGCACACGAGACTTGTTCTCAATGATGTCCCAAGCAGCATTGGAAGTCTTATCCAATAAATTACCCCCCGAGGCACTATTCAGTGAATCTTGGTCACTCATGCTTAAACCATTGTAAAAAGTATTGATTTGATGTACTTTGGTAAAACCATGTTGTGGGCATTTCCTTAAAAGATCTTTAAAACGATCCCAAGATTCACTGAATGACTCATCGTACTTTTGTTCAAAGTTTATAATCTCATTCCGCAAAGCGGTAGTACGAGAGGGTGGAAAAAAGTAGTTGATAAACTTTGTTTCCAAATCCGTCCACGAGAGAATACTCTGTGGCGGTTCCTTAGCAAGCCAATGTTGGGCTTGTCCCTCTAAAGAAAAGGGAAAAAGTTGTAACCTTATAACCTCTTGTGGAACTCCATTGAATTTGACCGTGTTAGTGAGTTGTAGAAATCTCTTGATATGGTCATGTGGATCATCAATGGTTCGTCCCAAGAATGGTTGAGCGGAGACCATCTGGATAAAGCCTGATTTTAGCTCGAAATTGTTGGCGGCAATTGGTGGTATAACAATTGGATCCGTGTTGCCATCGACATGAGCTTGCAGCAATTCAATCATTGGGCGATTATCCGGAAGGTGCTCATTATTGTTGTTATTATTCATGTTGTTGTTGTTATTATTGTTTGGAGGTGGTACACCGGCCATGTCTAAATGATCGAGAGGCTCGGGCTCTTGATATGACGTGGATAGAGTACGCATACACCTGCAAAAGAACGAACAAAGAAAAGCAAAGCACAAATATTTTTGGTTTTTATGTTTTTTTAATTTTTTAATTTTTTAATTTTTTTTTTTTTGTATTTTTGAAAATTTTATATTTTTTAGTTGTTTTTGAAGATTTTCTTGAAAAAGTAACGTTCACGGGAAACGGATCCCAAAATCCAAGTTCTCACAAAAAACTTTTGATCTTAACGAGAAGAGCCGGCAGCGGCGCCATTTGATATTTGATTTTACAATGGGTTCAATTTTACTCTCGATATCCTCTCGAATTGATCTCGGTCTTTAGTGGAATGATTGTTCTTGGTTACTAAATAAAAGGGTTTGGTTTTCTAAACTAATGAAAGTTTAAATTAAAGACAGTTACTTAAATTATGATTAACAAAGACTTTGATTGAAATTAAAATCAAAATTAAAATTAAAATTTAAAATTAAAGTTCAAATTAAAGTTAGAATAAAAGTAAAGAAACAGTAAAACAGTAACTTAAAAAGAGAATTTGATTCGGAACTTTAACCTTGGTTCGGAACTTTCATTCATCCGGAACTTAAGAACTCATTCGGAACTTTCTGATGCGGAAGTTACTGTTCATTCATCCGGAAATTTTGAAAAGCAATTGGTTCGGAAGTCTTGCTTGGTTCGGAACCTTCCGAATGAAGGTTTGATTCGGAAGTATTGTCTTGATCCGGAACTTACTGGTTGATTCGGAACCTTCTGAATGAAGGTTGTTGATTCGGAAGTTTCTGTTTGGTTCGGAAGTTTGAGACTTTCGAATGAAGGTGGTTGGTTCGGAAGTTTTAGACTTCCGAATGAAGTGTCTTGATTCGGAACTTAAGCTTGATTCGGAACTTCTGGAAACCCAGAACAGTAGCAGATAACGAAGAACACGGAGACTATCTTTAATCCAAAATTCACCAAGTTTTTCACCAAAAACTAAAATAAATCAATCACAAAGCATTTACTAATCATAAACTACTAATCCCATCAATAAAAACACAAATCCCAACAACTTTTTTGAAGATCAAATCAAGAAAAATAAAAACTTAAGAACTTGAAGATAAAGATGATGATGAACAAAATAAAAAGATTAAACAAGGACTTTGTATTGAATGATTAATGTTTTGACAAGATTAAACAAGAATTAAAATAACAAGATTTGGAAAAACAAGATTAAAATCACCAATCACCCTAGTGGTGATGGTGATGAAACGAAACAGAGAGAAAGAAAATGGGGGAAAAGAAAAAAACTAAAAACTAGTCTAAATGTGTGAGGGGAGGGCTATTTATAGCCTTGTCTTGTGGTTGGTGAGTGGGCTTTCTCCCGTTCTTCTTGTCTTTTCGTCTTTTCAGAAAAGTTTCCGTTTTCGATTCTGATTCGGGATTTGTCGTCGATTAAATTCAACTCGTCTTTTAATTTCTTCGTTTAATAGACTTGAGTTTCTTCGACTTATATAAATCTTCCATCTTTGGTCCTTTTCTTCGATAAATCTTCGAATAGGTCCAGTGATTTCAAATCTTTTGCATCTCTTGGACAATAGACTTTATCTTGAGTCTTTTTCTTCAGTAAAACCCGTGCAATCCCATGTTTTCTTCAATATTCATCCGGTTGGCTCTGAAAACACAATAAACACAAAAACCACGCATAATTCCAAACAAATGATATTAAATACGTGTTTTGGTCTCGTTTTAGCCCGAATTAAGTGGTAAAAGGATGGGTGTTTACACACCTATCAGAAGGTAAATTCAAATGTTGTGGAAGAACAAGTTGTTGATGTTTCAGGTACACAGGTTCATGAAAAGGTTGGATCACAAGCAGAGAAGTCATCTCCTATCCAAGAATATGTTACAATCCCCATTTGGACATATGCTTTTGCTGCTGCTGCTGGTAAAGATGGTGGTGGTTCCCAAGTACCACCAGATACAAACATGCATGGTCCTTCAGGCGCTGACAAAGGCAAATCTAGCGCTGACAAGACCAATTCAGACGTTGATGGCTCAGACGTTGACAACAACAGTCCAAGCGTTGTTAGCCCAAGCGCTGACAACCAAGATTCAGGCGTTGACAACACTTTTGCACATCTTTTCTCTTCCACTTTTGAACAAGGTGAACCTTCCAATTTATATGAAGAAGTTCATCACCATGTAGATGAAAGAGAGTCTGATGAAGAAGATATTGGCAACATGGAGAATGAGGTTGAGGACACCGGACTTTTTGAAGGAGGAGTTCTCACTTCTACTATGAAGAATCACCCCACTTCTCAAATCATTGGTGATATTATGACTCCTGTTAGGACTAGAAGATCTCATCAAGGTCTTGGTGGATTTATTGCCAATATACACAAGAAGGTTGATACCCCTCTTGTGCAAGCATGTTTGTTTGCCTGTTTTCTGTCACAACAGGAACCCAAGAAAATATTTGATGCTCTCAAAGAACCAAGTTGGGTGGAAGCAATGCAGGATGAGCTTCACCAATTTGCAATTCAGGATGTTTGGGAGCTGGTTGATTGTCCGAGATATGTCACACCTATAGGGACAAGATGGGTTCTAAGAAACAAGAGAGATGAAAGAGGTATTGTGGTCAGAAACAAGGCAAGATTAGTGGCTCAGGGGTATACACAAGAGGAGGGGATAGACTATGAGGAAGTCTTTGCACCAGTTGCAAGGATTGAAGCTATTAGGATCTTTTTAGCCTATGCATCCTGCATGGGCTTCACTGTCTATCAAATGGATGTCAAGAGTGCCTTCCTCTATGGAACAATTGTTGAGGAGGTATATGTGATGCAGCCTCCTGGTTTTGAGGATCTAGAGAATCCATACAAGGTGTATAGAGTCAAGAAGGCTATGTATGGACTTCATCAAGCCCCTAGAGCATGGTATGGTACTTTGTCTACTTATTTGGTGGACAATGGATTCAAGAGGGGCACCATAGATCAGACACTATTTACAAAGAAGAAAGGTAAGGATGTGTTGCTTGTTCAGGTCTATGTTGATGACATCATTTTTGGGTCTACTGATCCAAAGATGAGTGAGGATTTCTCCAAGCTGATGACTGACAATTCAAGATGAGTGCTATGGGGGAGATGAACTTCTTTCTTGGCTTACAAGTTCAGCAGAAAGAAGATGGTATCTTCATCTCCCAGGATAAATATGTGGCTGAGATCTTGAAGAAATTTGGCTTTTCTCCACATGAAAAGAGGGCTACTACTCCTATGGATAGAGAGAACCCTTGGGGAAAGATTGGAGATGGGAAAGATGTTGATGTCAGGCACTATAGATCCATGATTGGATCCTTGATGTATCTTACTGCCTCCAGACCTGACATCATGTTTGCTGTGTGTGCTTGTGCACGCCATCAAGTGACTCCCAAAGAATGTCACCTTTATGCTGTGAAAAGGATCTTTAGGTACCTAAGATGCTATCCTAGTCTTGGTTTGTGGTACCCAAAGGATTCACCATTGGAGCTGATTGCATATTCAGACAGTGACTATGGAGGTGATAAGTTTGATAGAAAATCCATAACTTGTGGATGTCAGTTTCTTGGGAGCAGGTTGATATCTTGGCAATGCAAGAAACAAACAGTGGTGGCTAATTCTACAACTGAAGCTGAGTATGTTGCTACAGCTGCTTGTTGTGGACAAGTTTTGTGGATTCAGAACCAGCTGTTGGACTATGGGTATAATTTCATGCATACCAAGATATTTGTTGACAATAACAACACTTTATGCATTATTAAGAATCCTGTACATCATTCTAAAACTAAACACATATAAATTAGACACCATTTTATAAGAGATTGTTTTGAAAAGGGTTTAATACAACCAGATAGGGTTGACACTGAGGAGAATGTATCAGATTTACTAACTAAACCTTTTGATGCTGGGAGGTTTCAATACTTGGTAACAAGTATTGGAATGATCAATCTCACATAATATGTGTTTTGGAGTCTTTTTGTAAAAGTATGTACAGGATAATGCATTGTTATTGGTCTTTTTGATAATTTAGATTTTCCACTATATTTTTCTAACACTGACAAAGGTTGCTTGAACGCTCATAAGTGTTTTTGTAACGTTGTCAGCAATATATTTGTCTAACGCTGACAAAGCTTCCCTCAACGCTGTCATGTGTTATCGGGGCGTTGTCAGCAAAAATGTTAGTTTTGTGGTTTTCAATCTAAATGTGCAGGTGGTGTTAACAGTATACCATTGGATACATAGTTGCTTATGGATCATTGGAGAAGCATTTGAGCATGTTTTTGTTTATGGATGATGGTTGGAATTTTTAAATTCCTATCTTGACATAAAAAAAATTTATGTTCATGCATGTTTTTAGCAGCTTATGTATCATAGTTTAAGGGGAGGTTTTAGGAACCTTTAGGATGTTTGGGTATCCATATGATACTCTTATCATAATTCTAGATTGTGTCTACAGGTGTGTATGAGTTAGTTTTACTAAATCATGAGGCACTGTAGCATGCAAAGTTGATATACTATGCATGCTGCCAAGACATTTTTGGCCTAGAATTGGTTGTGGTCTATTGGGAGACTTGGGAATGATTTTATCATGGGATTTACCTGGGAGTAACAAGGAATTTTATAAGGTAACTTAGTTGTTAAGAGTTTTGGTTAGCAAGGGACACTAGAGGACCGTTATGTCTATCTTGCATAAGCAAGTGTGCATAACTGGACAGTGTTTGCCGCCCTATAATAATTATCAGCTTTTTGGTTATCTTCTCTAGGATAAATTACTTTGTTAAGGTCATTTTTCATTTTTAAACATTTTTATTTGACGCTGACAAGTATTTTTCCAAGCGTTGTTGTGACAAATTTAGACGCTGACATGGCTATGGCAAACGTTGACAAGAATATAGCCGTTGGGCGTTGATAGGTTATTTTTTACCGTTGACACTCAATGGGACCTACCCAGTTGTTACTTTTTGACATATTTTTAGGCCGTAATTTTGGGAGTTGATAACTTTCATTTAATGCATGAGATAAACTTATTATTTTTCAATATTTTCATGATTACATTTTGAAAATACTTGCCTATTTTTGGGCCAATCACATGCATTTTCTTCTCCTATATATTTGGCTCCTATTTTTAAACAGGGTACCTATTATTTTTGTCTAACAAAATTTTCTCTTATCAACTTCATCTTCATCAATCATTTTTAACAGCTTTCAACAATGGCACCAAAGTTTAAACCATCAGATTTGGAATTGGGGTTCAGAAGCCAACACAACGTGATCGCGTATCTTGAAGCTGATGATACTCTGTTTCCCCAATACACACAAATGGTGGCGTATTTGAACGCATCTCCTATTAGGTATGCTCTTTATCATGCACCACTCATTCCTGTCACACATCGTAAACAGTTTTGGAACACTGTCAGTTCCTCAACAGTTAATAGAGTGACTACATTATCTTCTATTGTTCATGGGAGAACTTGGGTGGTTACTGAAGCTTTGGTACGCCAAGCTTTGCATCTTGATGATGCTGATGGTATAACTACCCTTCCCATTAGTGAAATAGAACAAGGACTAAGGGCTTTGGGTTATCCTTTTCCTGATGAAGGAACTTTAAATAAATATCATAAACAGGAGTTTCCCCCAGCCTGGAAGTACCTAATACATGTCCTCCTACAATGTTTGAGTCCCAAGTGCACTGCACACAATGAGATCAATAGATCTATTGCAAGTGCTATTGTGTGTATTGCTCTTGGGCAAAAATTTAACTATTCCAAAATGATTTTTGAGGGCATGTGTAAAAATAAAGGGAGCAAAATGACTTTGGCTTATCCCAGATTTTTACAAATGGTTTTTGATGTTCAAGGATACTGCACAAGGGATCATAACGATTTTTATGAGATCCCTGTGAAAAAGAAAGCAATTTTTATGAAGATAAACTCACCCCCACATCATGACCTACCCTTAACCCAAGTTATGCTTGCTGTCATTGCAGCAACACAACCCCAACCAGACCCCCAACCTCAAATTGACCCAATACCAGAACCATTACCTTCACCACAACATATGTAAATTGACCAAGAACCCTTCGACGCTGACACGTTCAATGTTGGCGTTGATGTGCCTATTCAAACGTTGACACACAACCTTCACAGACCCAAACACCCCTTAACCAACCCACATCCACCCAATCCACATCATCATCTCCACCAACACAATATAGGTTACAAAAACGCCAAAGGACTACTGGAGTGTTCTCCTCTGGTGGTCCTAGCCATGTAGCAGAGAGAACCACCACCACAAGTGTGGCTGGTGATATGGATGAGGCTGGGACTATTGGTTATGGCTTAGAAGCTGGCCAAGACAGTCCTAACATCATTAAGACCTCATCCATGCCCAATGAATCTGACTTGGGAGGTCAAATACCCATTTTAGTAGAGGGCAGATTGGAACCAATGACCCTATTGGAATTGACGGCTGTTTGCATAAGCTTGCAAAAGCAAAATGCAGACTTGGTACAAGTTGTCAGCACACAAGGCCTTGAACTCAAGCAATTGACAGAGAGGATTGTTATTTTGGAGACTGCTAGTGCTAGGAGAGGGATGGAGGAATCTTCCAAAGGGGAGGATGAACAAATAAATGTGAGTGATAAGGGCAGCCATGATGGTCAATCTTTGGATGTTGCTGAGGCCCTAACAAGTTTGAAGAAACAGACAGGTTTTGATACGTCTCTAGTCTCTCCTACAAACTTAAATTTATCATTTACAGCCATGTTGGAGGAAATTGCAAAAGGCGCTGAGGCAGGAAATTTGAGCGTTGACAAGGAGAATTTGAACGCTGACATGAGTATCTTGGGCGCTGATAAAGCAGAATTGGGCGTTGACAGACCTGCAAATGAGGGTGATGTATCCCAGTCATCATCCATCATCAAGGAGGTTTCTTCACAGGTATCACCATATACCTTACCAACAATTGATCTATTAGATAAGGGTAAGGGTATTATGGTAGAAGAGGTTGTTCCAAAGAATGCAGCTCAAATTGAGTTTGATAGAAAGTTGGCTGCACAAATTGTGGAACAAGACAGGAAGGAGGTGAGAGAGTCACCATTTGTTGTCACTTCAGAAGAGCAAGAAGGAAGTGATGAAGCTAGCTCAGACTCAAGTGTTATGATCATAGAACAACCAGAAAGACTTGAGTATGGAGATGAGTTGGCCAAGGAGAAATTGAGAGAGTTGAAATTGCAGGTTGATTTTGACATGCCAGAGGTGGTTGAAATGTATCATGCTTGGGAAGAAAGATGTATGGAGAATCCACACTTGACCATTTCAGATCAGATATGGGGTTTGGAGATTCTTCTTAGAGTACAAAAGGATTGCAAGGTCATTTTGAAACACAAAGCAAGCAATGTTCTCTCAGAGTTGAAAAGGGATAGATGGGAGTTGTACAGCATGTCGCTCAGGTCTCATGGAAAAGGGTGGATTTATCAGAAACTGAAGGCATTGACATTTGATGAGTTGGAATGTAGAGTTTATCCCATTTGGGTTAGAGTGCAGGAAGCAAACACTCTAAGACTTCTTTCTGATGAAAGAAAAGAAGAACTTACAGAGGAAATGGAGCCCAAGAAGGCAATGTTTGTTCCCAAACCAGTGAAAAAGGGAGTTTCTCTTGTGTTTCCCAAAGATATGGATCCATTGCATCCAAGTGAAGCTGTCATAAGAAAGAGCCTCAAGCTCTCACCATTAGAAGCTTCAGATATGGTACAAGTGTTACCACTAGATTCCAGAAACCCAATTGTGAGCTATGAAGAAGATGAATGTGGGTTTTGGAAGATTGGCAGGTATGGAAAAGAGGTTCACACTTTTACCACTCTTATATCTTTGTTCGCAAGTTTTGACAGAGAAAACTTGGTAGACCTATGGAGGTTGTTAGAGGCCAAGTATGAGGCTGAAGCACCAACTTTAGCCAATGGAATAAAACTATGGTCCACATTTAAGAGAATGTGTGGACCAAAAGATGAGGATCCTGCTATTTGGAAGGATCTTGAAGATGATCTCAGTGGTCTTCAATGGAGATTGTATTCAGCTGCTGGTGTTTATTATTTGAGTTCTACAAAGTTTGTTGAGTATCTACTTGTGGATGGTCAGTATTTCATGTCCAAGGATATCTTGGAGAAGATGAAGAACACTCAGTTGAAATTGATTATTCAAGTGATGTGGCAAAAGACTTGATCAGATTTATTTATTACCAATATGAGAAGGTTTGTAAGATTCCTCCTAGTTCTTAATGTTTATTCAGAAACTTGATCACTGGAGTAGATATCAAGTTTAGGGGAGGATTGTTGGGAATAAATTATAGCCAATCTACTTGAGCGCTGACAAGAGTAAAACAAGCGTTGATAGGAGCAAAACAAACGCTGATAACTCAAGCGTTGACAAGATAAAGTCAAGCGTTGATACATTGAAGACAAGCACTGATGGGAAGATATACTCTACGCGTTTATTGTATTCTAGATTACTTCTAGTAAAGATAGGAACAACAATGTATTTTCTATATTTATCTTTACCTAGAATAGCTGATACGTAGATTATTGTACAAGGCTTCTTATGTCTATAAAAGAAGACCTTTAGGTTAATGTTCGATATAAGTTTTCATACGTTGTAAGCAAGTTTGATATCATTAATCAAAGTGAAAGTTTGTTTATATCGTTGTGTTCTTGTTTAAGTGTTAATTCCGCATAACACTTAGATTGTCATAAACATATACAAAGGTTTCTCTAAGTGTATTACTTGATCTAATCTCGTATACATAAAGCTAAATCGATCTAAGTTTGGGATCAACAAGAGGACTGTTATGTCTATCTTGCATAAGCAAGTGTGCATAACTGGACAGTGCTTGCCGCCCTATAATAATTATCAGCTTTTTGGTTATCTTCTCTAAGATAAATTACTTTGTTAAGGTCATTTTTCATTTTTAAACATTTTTATTTTTGGACGCTGACAAGTATTTTTCCAAGCGTTGTTGTGACAAATTTAGACGCTGACATGGCTATGGCAACGTTGACAAGAATATAGCCGTTGGGCGTTGATAGGTTATTTTTGACCGTTGACACTCAATGGGACCTACCCAGTTGTTACTTTTTGACATATTTTTAGGCCGTAATTTTGGGAGTTGATAACTTTCATTTAATGCATGAGATAAACTTATTATTTTTCAATATTTTCATGATTACATTTTGAAAATACTTGCCTAATTTTGGGCCAATCACATGCATATTCTTCTCCTATATATTTGGCTCCTATTTTTAAACAGGGTACCTATTATTCTTGTCTAACACAATTTACTCTTATCAACTTCATCTTCATCAATCATTTTTAATAGCTTTCAACAATGGCACCAAAGTTTAAACCATCAGATTTGGAATTGGGGTTCAGAAGCCAACACAACATGATCTCTTTCTCATGCACCACTCATTCCTGTCACACATATTAAACAGTTTTGGAACACTGTCAGTTCCTCAACAGTTAATAGAGTGACTACATTATCTTCTATTGTTCATGGGAGAACTTGGGTGGTTACTGAAACTTTGGTACGCCAAGCTTTGCATCTTGATGATGCTGATGGTATAACTACCCTTCCCATTAGTGAAATAGAACAAGGACTAAGGGCTTTGGGTTATCCTTTTCCTGATGAAGGAACTTTAAATAAATCTCATAAACAGGAGTTTCCCCCAGCCTGGAAGTACCTAATACATGTCCTCCTACAATGTTTGAGTCCCAAGTGCACTGCACATAATGAGATCAATTGATCTATTGCGAGTGCTATTGTGTGTATTGCTACTGGGAAAAAATTTAACTATTCCAAAATGATTTTTGAGGGCATGTGTAAAAATAAAGGGAGCAAAATGACTTTGGCTTATCCCAGATTTTTACAAATGGTTTTTGATGTTCAAGGATACTGCACAAGGGATCATAACGATTTTCATGAGATCCCTGTGCAAAAGAAAGCAATTTTTATGAAGATGAACTCACCCCCACATCGTGACCTACCCTTAACCCAAGCTATGCTTGCTGTCATTGCAGCAGCACAACCCCAACCAGACCCCCAACCTCAAATTGACCCAATACCAGAACCATTACCTTCACCACAACATATGTAAATTGACCAAGAACCCTTCGACGCTGACATGTTCAATGTTGGCGTTGATGTGCCTATTTCAAACGTTGACACACAACCTTCACACACCCAAACACCCCTTAACCAACCCACATCCACCCAATCCACATCATCATCATCTCCACCAACACAATATAGGTTACAAAAACGCCAAAGGACTACTAGAGTGTTCTCCTCTGGTGGTCCTAGCCATATAGCAGAGAGAACCACCACCACAAGTGTGGCTGGTGATATGGATGAGGCTGAGACTATTGGTTCTGGCTTAGAAGCTGGCCAAGACAGTCCTAACATCATTAAGACCTCATCCATGCCCAATGAATCTGACTTGGGAGGTCAAATACCCATTTTAGAAGAGGGCAGATTGGAACCAATGACCCTATTGGAATTGACAGATGTTTGCATAAGCTTGCAAAAGCAAAATGCAGACTTGGTACAAGTTGTCAGCACACAAGGCCTTGAACTCAAGCAATTGAGGGAGAGGATTGTTATTTTGGAGACTGCCAGTGCTAGGAGAGGGATGGAGGAATCTTCCAAAGGGGAGGATGAACAAATAAATGTGAGTGATAAGGGCAGCCATGAAGGTCAATCTTTGGATGTTGCTGAGGCCCTAACAAGTTTGAAGAAACAGACAGGTTTTGATACGTCTCTAGTCTCTCCTACAAACTTAAATTTATCATTTACAGCCATGTTGGAGGAAATTGCAAAAGGCGCTGGGGCAGGAAATTTGAGCGTTGACAAGGAAATTTTGAATGCTGACATGAGTATCTTGGGCGTTGATAAAGCAGAATTGGGCGTTGACAGATCTGCAAATGAGGATGATGTATCCCAGTCATCATCCATCATCAAGGAGGTTTCTTCACAGGTATCACCATCTACCTTACCAACAATTGATCCATTAGATAAGGGTAAGGGTATTATGGTAGAAGAGGTTGTTCCAAAGAATGCAGCTCAAATTGAGTTTGATAGAAAGTTGGCTGCATAAATTGTGGAACAAGACAGGAAGGAGGTGAGAGAGTCACCATTTGTTGTCACTTCAGAAGAGCAAGAAGGAAGTGATGAAGCTAGCTCAGACTCAAGTGTTATGATCATAGAACAACCAGAAAGACTTGAGTATGGAGATGAGTTGGCCAAGGAGAAATTGAGAGAGTTGAAATTGCAGGTTGATTTTGACATGCCAGATGTGGTTGAAATGTATCATGCTTGGGAAGAAAGATGTATGGAGAATCCACACTTGACCATTTCAGATCAGATA
Organism: Glebionis coronaria; assembly: GCA_025667525.1. Lineage (NCBI taxonomy): Eukaryota > Viridiplantae > Streptophyta > Magnoliopsida > Asterales > Asteraceae > Glebionis > Glebionis coronaria. The sequence goes on along the minus strand of CM046879.1, from coordinate 85,595,764 downwards.
TGGGGTTTGGAGATTCTTCTTAGAGTACAAAAGGATTGCAAGGTCATTTTGAAACACAAAGCAAGCAATGTTCTCTCAGAGTTGAAAAGGGATAGAAGGGAGTTGTACTGCATGTTGCTCAGGTGTCATGGAACAGGGTGGATTTATTAGAAATTGAAGGCATTGACATTTGATGAGTTGGAATGTAGAGCTTATCCCATTTGGGTTAGAGTGCAGGAAGCAAACACTCTAAGACTTCTTTCTGATGAAAGAAAAGAAGAACTTGCAGAGGAAATGGAGCTCAAGAAGGTAATGTTTGTTCCTAGACCAGTGAAAAAGGGAGTTTCTCTTGAGTTTCCCAAAGATATGGATCCATTGCATCCAAGTGAAGCTGTCATAAGAAAGAGCCTCAAGCTCTCACCATTAGAAGCTTCAGATATGGTACAAGTTTTACCACTAGATTCCAGAAACCCAATTGTGAGCTATGAAGAAGATGAATGTGGGTTTTGGAAGATCGGCAGGTATGGAAAAGAGGTTCACACTTTTACCACTCTTATATCTTTGTTCGCAAGTTTTGACAAAGAAGACTTGGTAGACCTATGGAGGTTGTTAGAGGCCAAGTATGAGGCTGAAGCACCAACTTTAGCCAATGGAATAAAACTGTGGTCCACATTCAAGAGAATGTGTGGACCAAAAGATGAGGATCCTGCTATTTGGAAGGATCTTGAAGATGATCTTAGTGGTCTTCAATGGAGATTGTATTCAGCTGCTGGTGTTTATTATTTGAGTTCTACAAAGTTTGTTGAGTATCTACTTGTGGATGGTCAATATTTCATGTCCAAGGATATCTTGGAGAAGATGAAGAACACTCAGTTGGAAATTGATTATTCAAGTGATGTGGCAAAAGACTTGATCAGATTTATTTATTACCAATATGAGAAGGTTTGTAAGATTCCTCCTAGTTCTGAATGTTTATTCAGAAACTTGATCACTGGAGTAGATATCAAGTTTAGGGGAGGATTGTTGGGAATAAATTATAGCCAATCTACTTGAGCGCTGACAAGAGTAAAACAAGCGTTGATAGGAGCAAAACAAACGCTGACAACTCAAGCGTTGACAAGATAAAGTCAAGCGTTGATACATTGAAGACAAGCACTGATGGGAAGATATACTCTACGCGTTTATTGTATTCTAGATTACTTCTAGTAAAGATAGGAACAACAATGTATTTTCTATATTTATCTTTACCTAGAATAGCTGATACGTAGATTATTGTACAAGGCTTCTTATGTCTATAAAAGAAGACCTTTAGGTTAATGTTCGATATAAGTTTTCATACGTAAACTACTTTCATTGTAAGCAAGTTTGATATCATTAATCAAAGTGAAAGTTTGTTTATATCGTTGTGTTCTTGTTTAAGTGTTAATTCCGCATAACACTTAGATTGTCATAAACATATACAAAGGTTTCTCTAAGTGTATTACTTGATCTAATCTCGTATACATAAAGCTAAATCGATCTAAGTTTGGGATCAACAAGAGGACTGTTATGTCTATCTTGCATAAGCAAGTGTGCATAACTGGACAGTGCTTGCCGCCCTATAATAATTATCAGCTTTTTGGTTATCTTCTCTAGGATAAATTACTTTGTTAAGGTCATTTTTCATTTTTAAACATTTTTATTTTTGGACGCTGACAAGTATTTTTCCAAGCGTTGTTGTGACAAATTTAGACGCTGACATGGCTATGGCAAACGTTGACAAGAATATAGCCGTTGGGCGTTGATAGGTTATTTTTGACCGTTGACACTCAATGGGACCTACCCAGTTGTTACTTTTTGACATATTTTTAGGCTGTAATTTTGGGAGTTGATAACTTTCATTTAATGCATGAGATAAACTTATTATTTTTCAATATTTTCATGATTACATTTTGAAAATACTTGCCTATTTTTGGGCCAATCACATGCATTTTCTTCTCCTATATATTTGGCTCCTATTTTTAAACAGGGTACCTATTATTCTTGTCTAACACAATTTACTCTTATCAACTTCATCTTCATCAATCATTTTTAATAGCTTTCACCAATGGCACCAAAGTTTAAACCATCAGATTTGGAATTGGGGTTCAGAAGCGAACACAACATGATCGCGTATCTTGAAGCTGATGATACTCTGTTTCCCCAATACACACAAATGGTGGCGTATTTGAACGCATCTCCTATTAGGTATGCTCTTTCTCATGCACCACTCATTCCTGTCACACATATTAAACAGTTTTGGAACACTGTCAGTTCCTCAACAGTTAATAGAGTGACTACATTATCTTCTATTGTTCATGGGAGAACTAGGGTGGTTACTGAAGCTTTGGTACGCCAAGCTTTGCATCTTGATGATGCTGATGGTATAACTACCCTTCCCATTAGTGAAATAGAACAAGGACTAAGGGCTTTGGGTTATCCTTTTCCTGATGAAGGAACTTTAAATAAATATCATAAACAGGAGTTTCCCCCAGCCTGGAAGTACCTAATACATGTCCTCCTACAATGTTTGAGTCCCAAGTGCACTGCACATAATGAGATCAATTGATCTATTGCGAGTGCTATTGTGTGTATTGCTACTGGGAAAAAATTTAACTATTCCAAAATGATTTTTGAGGGCATGTGTAAAAATAAAGGGAGCAAAATGACTTTGGCTTATCCCAGATTTTTACAAATGGTTTTTGATGTTCAAGGATACTGCACAAGGGATCATAACGATTTTAATGAGATCCCTGTGCAAAAGAAAGCAATTTTTATGAAGATGAACTCACCCCCACATCGTGACCTACCCTTAACCCAAGCTATGCTTGCTATCATTGCAGCAGCACAACCCCAACCAGACCCCCAACCTCAAATTGACCCAATACCAGAACCATTACCTTCACCACAACATATGTAAATTGACCAAGAACCCTTCGACGCTGACATGTTCAATGTTGGCGTTGATGTGCCTATTTCAAACGTTGACACACAACCTTCACAGACCCAAACACCCCTTAACCAACCCACATCCACCCAATCCACATCATCATCTCCACCAACACAATATAGGTTACAAAAACGCCAAAGGAATACTAGAGTGTTCTCCTCTAGTGGTCCTAGCCATATAGCAGAGAGAACCACCACCACAAGTGTGGCTGGTGATATGGATGAGGCTGAGACTATTGGTTCTGGCTTAGAAGCTGGCTAAGACAGTCCTAACATCATTAAGACCTCATCCATGCCCAATGAATCTGACTTGGGAGGTCAAATACCCATTTTAGAAGAGGGCAGATTGGAACCAATGACCCTATTGGAATTGACGGATGTTTGCATAAGCTTGCAAAAGCAAAATGCAGACTTGGTACAAGTTGTCAGCACACAAGGCCTTGAACTCAAGCAATTGAGGGAGAGGATTGTTATTTTGGAGACTGCCAGTGCTAGGAGAGGGATGGAGGAATCTTCTAAATGGGAGGATGAACAAATAAATGTGAGTGATAAGGGCAGCCATGATGGTCAATCTTTGGATGTTGCTGAGGCCCTAACAAGTTTGAAGAAACAAACAAGTTTTGATACGTCTCTAGTCTCTCCTATAAACTTAAATTTATCATTTACAGCCATGTTGGAGGAAATTGCAAAAGGCGCTGAGGCAGGAAATTTGAGCGTTGACAAGGAGAATTTGAATGCTGACATGAGTATCTTGGGCGCTGATAAAGCAGAATTGGGCGTTGATAGATCTGCAAATGAGGATGATGTATCCCAGTCATCATCCATCATCAAGGAGGTTTCTTCACAGGTATCACCATCTACCTTACCAATAATTGATCCATTAGATAAGGGTAAGGGTATTATGGTAGAAGAGGTTGTTCCAAAGAATGCAGCTCAAATTGAGTTTGATAGAAAGTTGGTTGCACAAATTGTGGAACAAGACAGGAAGGAGGTGAGAGAGTCACCATTTGTTGTCACTTCAGAATAGCAAGAAGGAAGTGATGAAGCTAGCTCAGACTCAAGTGTTATGATCATAGAACAGCCAGAAAGACTTGAGTATGGAGATGAGTTGGCCAAGGAGAAATTGAGAGAGTTGAAATTGCAGGTTGATTTTGACATGCCAGAGGTGGTTCAGATGTATCATGCTTGGGAAGAAAGATGTATGGAGAATCCACACTTGACCAAATAACAGATCAGATATGGGGTTTGGAGATTCTTCTCAGAGTACAAAAGGATTGCAAGGTCATTTTGAAACACAAAGCAAGCAATGTTCTCTCAGAGTTGAAAAGGGATAGAAGGGAGTTGTACTGCATGTTGCTCAGGTGTCATGGAACAGGGTGGATTTATCAGAAATTGAAGGCATTGACATTTGATGAGTTGGAATGTAGAGCTTATCCCATTTGGGTTAGAGTGCAGGAAGCAAACACTCTAAGACTTCTTTCTGATGAAAGAAAAGAAGAACTTGCAGAGGAAATGGAGCTCAAGAAGGCAATGTTTGTTCCCAGACCAGTGAAAAAGGGAGTTTCTCTTGAGTTTCCCAAAGATATGGATCCATTGCATCCAAGTGAAGCTGTCATAAGAAAGAGCCTCAAGCTCTCACCATTAGAAGCTTCAGATATGGTACAAGTGTTACCACTAGATTCCAGAAACCCAATTGTGAGCTATGAAGAAGATGAATGTGGGTTTTGGAAGATTGGCAGGTATGGAAAAGAGGTTCACACTTTTACCACTCTTATATCTTTGTTTGCAAGTTTTGACAGAGAAAACTTGGTAGACCTATGGAGGTTGTTAGAGGCCAAGTATGAGGCTGAAGCACCAACTTCAGCCAATGGAATAAAACTGTGGTCCACATTCAAGAGAATGTATGGACCAAAAGATGAGGATCCTGCTATTTGGAAGGATCTTGAAGATGATCTCAGTGGTCTTCAATGGAGATTGTATTCAGCTATTGGTGTTTATTAATGAGTTCTACAAAATTTGCTGAGTATCTACTTGTGGATGGTCAGTATTTCATGTCCAAGGATATCTTGGAGAAGATGAAGAACACTCAGCTGGAAATTGATTATTCAAGTGATGTGGCAAAAGACTTGATCAGATTTATTTATTACCAATACGAGAAGGTTTGTAAGATTCCTCCTAGATCTTAATGTTTATTCAGAAACTTGATCACTGGAGTAGATATCAAGTTTAGGGGAGGATTGTTGGGAATAAATTATAGCCAATCTACTTGAGCGCTGACAAGAGTAAAACAAGCGTTGACAGGAGCAAAACAAACACTGACAACTCAAGTGTTGACAAGATAAAGTCAAGCGTTGATACATTGAAGACAAGCACTGATGGGAAGATATACTCTACGCGTTTATTGTATTCTAGATTACTTCTAGTAAAGATAGGAACAACAATGTATTTTCTATATTTATCTTTACCTAGAATAGCTGATACGTAGATTATTGTACAAGGCTTCTTATGTCTATAAAAGAAGACCTTTAGGTTAATGTTCGATATAAGTTTTCATACGTAAACTACTTTCATTGTAAGCAAGTTTGATATCATTAATCAAAGTAAAAGTTTGTTTATATCGTTGTGTTCTTGTTTAAGTGTTAATTCCACACAACACTTAGATTGTCATAAACATATACAAAGGTTTCTCTAAGTGTATTACTTGATCTAATCTCGTATACATAAAGCTAAATCGATCTAAGTTTGAATGGTAAGTCATATTGCTTTGTTATCACAGATGACTTTTCTAGGTTTACTTGGACATTCTTTCTAGCTATGAAGAGTGACACAGCTGATATTTTAATTGATTTTATCACTCAGATTGAGAAGAAGTCTTGCAATGAAGTTAAAATGCTTAGGAGTGATAATGGTGGTGAATTTAGGAATAAAAAGCTAGATGATTTATGTGTGAGGAAAGGAATTACTAGGCAATTCAGTGTTGCCAGAACCCCACAGCAAAATGGGGTTGTTGAGAGGAAAAATAGAACCCTAATTGAAGCAGCCAGAACCATGTTAGCTGATGCTCATTTTCCTATAGCCTTTTGGGCTGAAGCTGTTAATACAGCTTGTTATGTTCAAAATAGAGCATTGGTCAACAAAATTCAGAACAAAACACCTTATGAGTTACTTTGGGGTAGAAAACCTAATATTGGTTTTCTCAGACCTTTTGGCTGTCATGTAGTAGTTTTAGATACTAGTGATGCCTTAGGTAAATTTAGTGCAAAAGGTGATGAAGGCTACTTCATGGGGTATTCAGTGCAGAGCAAGGGATATAGGGTTTATCTTAAAGAAGAAAAACGTATTCTTGAAAGAGTACATGTTATGTTTTTAGAAAATAAACCTAGTGATCCTGAAAGTGGTCCAAATTGGTTGTTTGACTTGGAACCTTTATCTAGAAGTTTAAATTATATGCCTGTCACTAATCCAGACATTGTGAAGGTAACTTCAAATGTTGTGGAAGAATAAGTTGTTGATGTTTCTGGTACACAGGTTCATGAAAAGGTTTGATCACAAGCAGAGAAGTCATCTCCTATCCAAGAATATGTTACAATCCCCATTTGGACAGATGCTTTTGCTGCTGCTGCTGCTGGTAAAGATAGTGGTGGTTCCCAAGTACCACCAGATACAAACATGCATGGTCCTTCAGGCGCTAACAAAGGCAAATCTAGCGCTGAAAAGACCAATTCAGACGTTGATGGCTCAGACGTTGACAACAACAGTCCAAGCGTTGTTAGCCCAAGGGCTGACAACCAAGATTCAGGCGTTGACAACACTTTTGCACATCTTTTCTCTTCCACTTTTGAACAAGGTGAACCTTCCAATTTATATGAAGAAGTTCATCCCCATGTAGATGAAAGAGAGTCTGATTAAGAAGATATTGGAAACATGGAGAATGAGGTTGAGGACACCAGACTTTTTGAAGGAGGAGTTCTCACTTCTACTATGAAGAATCACCCCACTTCTCAAATCATTGGTGATATTATGACTCCTGTTAGGACTAGAAGATCTCATCAAGGTCTTGGTGGATTTATTGCCAATATACACAAGAAGGTTGATACCCCTCTTGTGCAAGCATGTTTGTTTGCCTGTTTTCTATCACAACAGGAACCCGAGAAAATATTTGATGCTCTCAAAGAACCAAGTTGGGTGGAAGCAATGCAGGATGAGCTTCACCAATTTGCAATTCATGATGTTTGGGAGCTGGTTGATTGTCCTAGATATGTCAGACCTATAGGGACAAGATGGGTTCTAAGAAATAAGAGAGATGAAAGATGTATTGTGGTCATAAACAAGGCAAGATTAGTGGCTCAGGGATATACACAAGAGGAGGGGATAGACTCTGAGGAAGTCTTTGCACCAGTTGCAAGGATTGAAGCTATTAGGATATTTTTAGCCTATGCATCCTGCATGGGCTTCACTGTCTATCAAATGGATGTCAAGAGTGCCTTCCTCTATGGAACAATTGTTGAGGAGGTATATGTGATGCAGCCTCCTGGTTTTGAGGATCCAGAGAATCCAGACAAGGTGTATAGAGTCAAGAAGGCTATGTATGGACTTCATCAAGCCCCTAGAGCATGGTATGGTACTTTGTCTACTTATTTGGTGGACAATAGATTCAAGAGGGGCACCATAGATCAGACACTATTTACAAAGAAGAAAGGTAAGGATGTGTTGCTTGTTCAGGTCTATGTTGATGACATCATTTTTGGGTCTACTGATCCAAAGATGAGTGAGGATTTCTCCAAGCTGATGACTGACAAATTCAAGATGAGTGCTATGGGGGAGATGAACTTCTTTCTTGGTTTACAAGTTCAGCAGAAAGAAGATGGTATCTTCATCTCCCAAGATAAATATGTGGCTGAGATCTTGAAGAAATTTGGCTTTTCTTCACATGAAAAGAGGGCTACTCCTATGGATAGAGAGCACCCTTGGGGAAAGATTGGAGATGGGAAAGATGTTGATGTCAGGCACTATAGATCCATGATTGGATCCTTGATGTATCTTACTGCCTCCATACCTGGCATCATGTTTGCTGTGTGTGCTTGTGCACACCATCAAGTGACTCCCAAAGAATGTCACCTTTATGCTGTGAAAAGGATCTTTAGGTACCTAAGATGCTATCCTAGTCTTGGTTTGAGGTACCCAAAGGATTTACCATTGGAGCTGATTGCATATTCAGACAGTGACTATGGAGGTGATAAGTTTGATAGAAAATCCACAACTGGTGGATGTCAGTTTCTTGGGAGCAGGTTGATATCTTGGCAATGCAAGAAACAAACAGTGGTGGCTAGTTCTACAACTGAAGCTGAGTATGTTGCTGCAGCTGCTTGTTGTGGACAAGTTTTGTGGATTCAGAACCAGCTGTTGGACTATGGGTATAATTTCATGCATACCAAGATATTTGTTGACAATAACAGCACTTTATGCATTATTAAGAATCCTGTACATCATTCTAAAACTAAACACATAGAAATTAGACACCATTTTATAAGAGATTGTTTTGAAAAGGGTTTAATACAACCAGATAGGGTTGACACTGAGGAGAATGTATCAGATTTACTAACTAAACCTTTTGATGCTGGGAGGTTTCAATACTTGGTAACAAGTATTGGAATGATCAATCTCACATAATATGTGTTTTGGAGTCTTTTTGTAAAAGTATGTACAGGATAATGCATTGTTATTGGTCTTTTTGATAATTTAGATTTTCCACTATATTTTTCTAACACTGACAAAGGTTGCTTGAACGCTGATAAGTGTTTTTGTAACGTTGTCAGCAATATATTTGTCTAACACTGACAAAGCTTCCCTCAACGCTGTCATGTGTTATCGGGGCGTTGTCAGCAACAATGTTAGTTTGTGGTTTTCAATCTAAATGTGCAGGTGGTGTTAGTAGTATACCATTGGATACAGAGTTGCTTATGGATCGTTAGAGAAGCATTTGAGCATGTTTTTGTTTATGGATGATGGTTGGAATTTTTAAATTCCTATCTTGACATAAATTTTTTTTATGTTCATACATGTTTTTAGCAGCTTATGTATCATAGTTTAAAGGGGGGTTTTAGGAACCTTTAGGATGTTTGGGTATCCATATGATACTCTTATCACAATTCTAGATTGTGTCCACAGGTGAGTATGAGTTAGTTTTACTAAATCATGAGGCACTGTAGCATGCAAAGTTGATATACTATGCATGCTGCCAAGACATTTTTGGCCTAGAATTGGTTGTGGTCTGTTGGGAGACTTGGGAATGATTTTGTCATGGGATTTACCTGGGAGTAACAAGGAATTTTATAAGGTAACTTAGTTGTTAAGAGTTTTGGTTAGCAAGGGACACTAGAGGACTGTTATGTCTATCTTGCATAAGCAAGTGTGCATAACTGGACAATGCTTGCCGCCCTATAATAATTATCAGCTTTTTGGTTATCTTCTCTAGGATAAATTACTTTGTTAAGGTCATTTTTCATTTTTAAACATTTTTATTTTTGGACGCTGACAAGTATGTTTCCAAGCGTTGTTGTGACAAATTTAGACGCTGACATGGCTATGGAAAACGTTGACAAGAATATAGCTGTTGGGCGTTGATAGGTTATTTTTGACCGTTGACACTCAATGGGACCTACCCAGTTGTTACTTTTTGACATATTTTTTGGCCGAAATTTTGGGAGTGGATAACTTTCATTTAATGCATGAGATAAACTTATTATTTTTCAATATTTTCATGATTATATTTTGAAAATACTTGCCTATTTTTGGGCCAATCACATGCATTTTCTTCTCCTATATATTTGGCTCCTATTTTTAAACAGGGTACCTATTATTCTTGTCTAACACAATTTTCTCTTATCAACTTCATCTTCATCAATCATTTTTAACAGCTTTCAACAATGGCACCAAAGTTTAAACCATTAGATTTAGAATTGGGGTTCAGAAGCCAACACAACATGATCGCGTATCTTGAAGCTGATGATACTCTGTTTCCCCAATACACACAAATGGTGGCGTATTTGAACGCATCTCCTATTAGGTATGCTCTTTATCAGGCACCACTCATTCCTGTCACACATATTAAACAGTTTTGGAACACTGTCAGTTCCTCAACAGTTAATAGAGTGACTACATTATCTTCTATTGTTCATGGGAGAACTTGGGTGGTTACTGAAGCTTTGGTACGCCAAGCTTTGCATCTTGATGATGCTGATGGTATAACTACCCTTCCCATTAGTGAAATACAACAAGGACTAAGGGCTTTGGGTTATCCTTTTCCTGATGAAGGAACTTTAAATAAATATCATAAACAGGAGTTTCCCCCAGCCTGGAAATACCTAATACATGTTTTCCTACAATGTTTGAGTCCCAAGTGCACTGCACACAATGAGATCAATAGATCTATTGCAAGTGCTATTGTGTGTATTGCTACTCGACAAAAATTTAACTATTCCAAAATGATTTTTGAGGGCATGTGTAAAAATAAAGGGAGCAAAATGACTTTGGCTTATCCTAGATTTTTACAAATGGTTTTTGATGTTCAAGGATACTGCACAAGGGATCATAACGATTTTTATGAGATTCCTGTGCAAAAGAAAGCAATTTTTATGAAGATGAACTCACCCCCACATCGTGACCTACCCTTAACCCAAGCTATGCTTGCTGTCATTGCAGCAGCACAACCCAACCAGACCCCCAACCTCAAATTGACCCAATACTAGAACCATTACCTTCACCACAACATATGCAAATTGACCAAGAACCCTTCAACGCTGACACGTTCAATGTTGGCGTTGATGTGCCTATTTCAAACGTTGACACACAACCTTCACAGACCCAAACACCCCTTAACACATCATCATCTCCATAAACACAATATAGGTTACAAAAACGCCAAAGGACTACTGGAGTGTTCTCCTCTGGTGGTCCTAGCCATGTAGCAGAGAGAACCACCACCACAAGTGTGGCTGGTGATATGGATGAGGCTGGGACTATTGGTTCTGGCTTAGAAGCTGGCCAAGACAGTCCTAACATCATTAAGACCTCATCCATGCCCAATGAATCTAACTTGGGAGGTCAAATACCCATTTTAGAAGAGGGCGGATTGGAACCAATGACCCTATTGGAATTGACGGCTGTTTGCATAAGCTTGCAAAAGCAAAATGCAGACTTGGTACAAGTTGTTAGCACACAAGGCCTTGAACTCAAGCAATTGAGGGAGAGGATTGTTATTTTGGAGACTGCTAGTGCTAGGAGAGGGATGGAGGAATCTTCCAAAGGGGAGGATGAACAAATAAATGTGAGTGATAAGGGCAGCCATGATGGTCAATCTTTGGATGTTGCTGAGGCCCTAACAAGTTTGAAGAAACAGACAGGTTTTGATACGTCTCTAGTCTCTCCTACAAACTTAAATTTATCATTTACAGCATGTTGGAGGAAATTGCAAAAGGCGCTGACGCAGGAAATTTGAGCGTTGACAAGGAGAATTTGAACGCTGACATGAGTATCTTGGGCGCTGATAAAGCAGAATTGGGCGTTGACAGACCTGGAAATGAGGGTGATGTATCCCAGTCATCATCCATCATCAAGGAGGTTTCTTTACAGGTATCACCATCTACCTTACCAACAATTGATCCATTAGATAAGGGTAAGGGTATTATGGTAGAAGAGGTTGTTCCAAAGAATGCAGCTCAAATTGAGTTTGATAGAAAGTTGGCTGCACAAATTGTGGAACAAGACAAGAAGGAGGTGAGAGAGTCACCATTTGTTGTCACTTCAGAAGAGCAAGAAGGAAGTGATGAAGTTAGATCAGACTCAAGTGTTATGATCATAGAACAGCCAGAAAGACTTGAGTATGGAGATGAGTTGGCCAAGGAGAAATTGAGAGAGTTGAAATTGCAGGTTGATTTTGACATGCCAGAGGTGGTTCAAATGTATCATGCTTGGGAAGAAAGATGTATGGAGAATCCACACTTGACCATTTCAGATCAGATATGGGGTTTGGAGATTCTTCTCAGAGTACAAAAGGATTGCAAGGTCATTTTGAAACACAAAGCAAGCAATGTTCTCTCAGAGTTGAAAAGGGATAGAAGGGAGTTGTACTGCATGTTGCTAGGGTGTCATGGAACAGGGTGGAATTATCAAAAATTGAAGGCATTGACATTTTATGAGTTGGAATGTAGAGCTTATCCCATTTGGGTTAGAGTGCAGGAAGCAAACACTCTAAGACTTCTTTTTGATGAAAGAAAAGAAGAACTTGCAGAGGAAATGGAGCTCAAGAAGGCAATGTTTGTTCCCAGACCAGTGAAAAAGGGAGTTTCTCTTGAGTTTCCCAAAGATATGGATCCATTGCATCCAAGTGAAGCTGTCATAAGAAAGAGCCTCAAGATCTCACCATTAGAAGCTTCAGATATGGTACAAGTGTTACCACTAGATTCCAGAAACCCAATTGTGAGCTATGAAGAAGATGAATGTGGGTTTTAGAAGATTGGCAGGTATGGAAAAGAGGTTCACACTTTTACCACTCTTATATCTTTGTTTGCAAGTTTTAACAGAGAAGACTTGATAGACCTATGGAGGTTGTTAGAGGCCAAGTATGAGGCTGAAGCACCAACTTCAGCCAATGGAATAAAACTGTGGTCCACATTCAAGAGAATGTGTGGATCAAAAGATGAGGATCCTGCTATTTGGAAGGATCTTGAAGATGATCTCAGTGGTCTTCAATGGAGATTGTATTCAGCTGCTGGTGTTATTATTTGAGTTCTACAAAGTTTGCTGAGTATCTACTTGTGGATGGTCAGTATTTCATGTCCAAGGATATCTTGGAGAAGATGAAGAACACTCAGTTAGAAATTGATTATTCAAGTGATGTGGCAAAAGACTTGATCAGATTTATTTATTACCAATATGAGAAGGTTTGTAAGATTCCTCCTAGTTCTTAATGTTTATTCAGAAACTTGATCACTGGAGTAGATATCAAGTTTAGGGGAGGATTGTTGGGAATAAATTATAGCCAATCTACTTGAGCGCTGGCAAGAGTAAAACAAGCGTTGACAGGAGCAAAACAAACGCTGACAACTCAAGCGTTGACAAGATAAAGTCAAGCGTTGATACATTGAAGACAAGCACTGATGGGAAGATATACTCTACGCGTTTATTGTATTCTAGATTACTTCTAGTAAAGATAGGAACAACAATGTATTTTCTATATTTATCTTTACCTAGAATAGCTGATACGTAGATTATTGTACAAGGCTTCTTATGTCTATAAAAGAAGACCTTTAGGTTAATGTTCGATATAAGTTTTCATACGTAAACTACTTTCATTGTAAGCAAGTTTGATATCATTAATCAAAGTGAAAGTTTGTTTATATCGTTGTGTTCTTGTTTAAGTGTTAATTCCGCATAACACTTAGATTGTCATAAACATATACAAAGGTTTCTCTAAGTGTATTACTTGATCTAATCTCGTATACATAAAGCTAAATCGATCTAAGTTTGGGATCAACAAGTGGTATCAGAGCTTGTTGAGGAACTTTTGATCTTAAAGAACACAAGAACCCTAAAAAATCACCAAAACCCTAATTTTCTCAAAAACCCTAATAACATCATGTCAACACCAGAAACAACCTCCTCATCCTCACCTTTACCAAACATCAAGATTCCCATGCTTGATGAAACCAACTTTGAATTGTGGAAATTCAACTTTGAGCAATATCTAGGGATCTATGATTACACACTCTAGGAGATTATTGAATATGGAAACACATTCAATAAAGCCCAAAAGATTGCTAATGCTATTGCTGGAAGAGCAGTTGTTGCTAGATGTTCTGAAGCAGATAAGAAAGAAAAGCCTGAAGATGGTAGAGTTGTGTCTGCTGAAGACATAGCAAAGAAAAGGGTTGACATGAAAACCCTAAATATTCTGAAACTCTCTTTGGGACAAGAGAACCAGCATAAATATAGAGGTTATGAATCTGCTAAAGACCTTTGGGAAGCTCTTGAAGTTGCATATGATGGCAATGAAGATACTAAGGAAGAGAAGAAGAAACAACTTATGCATGATTATGTTGTCTTCAAGGCTCAACCTAATGAAAAGCTTAGTAGTGTGAGAAGCAGATTGCTTGACATTACAAGCAAATTGTCCTTCATGGGGACACAACTTGGTGATATTGACATTAATGCTACTTTTCTTAAAAGTCTTGGTGAGGCATGGAAGATTGAGGCAAGATCTATTCTTGCCAATAATACTTACAAAAGTTCCACGTTTGATGACATCTACAACAAACTGAGGCTGTTGGAAGATGAAACTCTCTTAGAACATGGAAGCAAGTCCACCAACAGTAACATGGCCTTCTTTTCTCATAGTGAAGGTCAATTCAATCAGAAGGACTCCTACATGCATCCAGTTACTGGATCATCATGTGTCAGCGCTGGAACATGTCATGTCAACGTCTCCTTTTCAGACGCTGACACATTCAAAAGTGACTTACCAAGAGTTAAACCTGCTGGTTTGGATCTTGATACTGTATGTGCTTATATTGCTTCTTTGCCCAATGGTTCAGTGATTACATATGAGGACCTTGAGCAGATAAGTGATGAGCACTTGGAAGAGATGGACATTAAGTGGAACATGGCTCTTTCTAGTATAAGAGCAAACAGGTGGATCAGAAGGTTTAAGAAGAAGATGACCTTCAATGCAAAAGACACGGCTGGATTTGATAAATCCAAAGTTGAGTGCTACAACTGTCATCGAATGGGGCACTTCATGAGGGAATGCAGATCTCCTAGAAGATCTGATGCTGGCAAACCATCAAGCCAAATTGTTAAGGCTCAGGATCCTAAAGCCATGGTTGCAGTTCAAGGAATTGATGGTATGGGATGGGATTGGAGCTATCTGGCTAAGGATATGGAAGAGGATAAAGCTTTGGTTGCTGAAATTGAAGAAGAAGAGCATGTTGAATATGCTCTCATGGCACACTCCTCCTCTTCATCTGATAATGAGGTATACGATGATGCTTTTTGTAGTAAAGGTTGTAGGTTATACACTGAGAAACTTAACAAAGAGGTGTTAAGATTATTAGATGATGTGAGTACTGAAAGATGCAAACTGTCTAATTACCAACTAGCTCTCGCTGAAACTAAAAAGACAGTTTCTGAATACAAGAAAATGGAATTTGACTTAAAAGATAAAATAAATATCTTAAAACATGAGTTAAATGCTAGCATGGATATTAGAAATATCATGGAAAGGGTTAATGGTGAGTTACAGGCTAAGTTAGATGAGGCCATTAAGAATAAAGATAATGTTGGCCTTAAAATTCAAAGATTTGATAGAGCCACACAAACCCTAGGAGAATGTGTGAATAAACAAAGGGATCCTAAGGACATGACTGGGATTGGGATGAATGATTACTCCTTGGTTCCACCACCAACTGGTGACTTCTATGGTGTCCAACAAAAGGACCTATCTTGGACTGGTTTGCCAGAACTCCAAGAGGAGGAATTTATTCCTCCACCAAGAGTTGTCACCCCAGTTTAAGAGTATCAACAAAAGTTGACTGACCTAAATGAATGGAAGAAAGCTAACCCTACCTTATTTGTTAAGGGTGGCTTGCTATGTGAAAGTCCTAATGAGTCAACTCCCATTAAGGTCACAAACCCAATCACTGGTAAAGCTGTTGACCTAGGCTCAAACACTGTTAGAAAACCTAGCATTAAGTATGCAGAGATGTATAGGAATACTAGGTCACCTAAGAGCCAAGTTAGCAACAATGGAACAGGTTTCTTCTCTTCTAGACCTAGGGTTGTGTCTAGGAAAGCTTGTTACTCTTGTGGTAGCTTTTCACATTTAGCATATAAGTGTGTCAACGCTCCCAAAGTCAGCGCTGACAGGAACAAATTCAGCGCTGACAGGAACGAAGTCAACGTTGTTAGAAAGTCAAACGTTGTCAGACCCAAACCTTGTGTGCAGCAAAGTCCACAAGTTGTTAGACCAGCCCCATTCTTCACTAGAGGGTCTAACACTCATGGACAAAGACCATTTCAAAAGACAAACACTTGGTCGAATAGGCAATGGGTTTCTGTAGCAAACCCTAGGTTCAACGCTGACAAGGGTAATTTCAGCGTTGACAAGACCAATTCCAACGCTGACAGAAACGTGACCAGACCTAAATATTTGCAACCACAGGGTAAGGGGTCTAAAGCTTCTTCAAGCTTGACATGGAGACCAAAGAAAGATCAAAACCCTAATGATAATGGGATTTCAATGACCTACAACAGATTTAATTACATTTCAAAGGTCATTACAAAACCTATTGAGGTTAACTGGGTATTTCATCCTAGGAAGGATGAAAAGGGGGTTGTTGTGAGAACTAAGTCTGTTCTTATTGAACAACCAGATGAATCCAAGTCTTCTAAGGCTTGGGTTCCCAAAGAAAACTAATTTGTTTTCTTTATGTGCAGGGCATTCAAAAACAGGTCAATGATTATGGGTATTGGGATAGTGGATGCTCAAGGCACATGACAGGGAAGGAAGATTATCTTACTAACTTCACTCCCATTAAGGATGGTGATAAGGTTTACTTTGGAGGCGGATATGGTACTATCACAGGCAAAGGAACCCTTCTCACCAAGAACTTGCGTTTTGAGAACGTATTTCTGGTAAAAGAACTTGATTACAATCTGTTTAGTGTATCACAAGTTTGTGATAACAAAAATAAAGTTCTGTTTACTGATATTGAATGTTTGGTGTTAAGCAAGGATTATAAGATCCCTGATGAGAAATATATTGAATATAGAACACCTAGGCATAAAGACATATACAATGTGAATCTGAATGGGATTAGAATGAATAACAATATGTCTTGTTTTTATGCTAAAGCTTCAGTAGATGAGAGTCATTTATGGCACAGGAGACTAGGGCACATAAACTTTAAGAATATAAACAGGCTTGTGAGACTTGGCTTGGTTGATGGTTTGCCTGAGAAGGCCTTCCACAATGACCACTCTTGTGTTGCATGCCTTAAAGGCAAGCAGCACAAGGTCTCATTCAAGTCCAAACAGGTGCACTCTAGTACTAGACCTCTTAATTTGCTTCATATGGACCTCTTTGGTCCAACCAATATAGAAAGTTTGAATGGTAAGTCATATTGCTTTGTTATCACATATGACTTTTCTAGGTTTACTTGGACATTCTTTCTAGCTATGAAGAGTGACACAGCTGATATTTTAATTGATTTTATCACTCAGATTGAGAAGAAGTCTGGCAATGAAGTTAAAATGCTTAGGAGTGATAATGGTGGTGAATTTAGGAATAAAAAGCTAGATGATTTATGTACCAGGAAAGGAATTACTAGGCAATTAAGTGTTGCCAGAACCCCACAGCAAAATGGGGTTGCTGAGAGGAAAAATAGAACCCTAATTGAAGCAGCCAGAACCATGTTGGCTGATGCTCATTTTCCTATAGCCTTTTGGGCTGAAGCTGTTAATACAGCTTGTTATGTTCAAAATAGAGCATTGGTCAACAAAATTCAGAACAAAACACCTTATGAGTTACTTTGGGGTAGAAAACCTAATATTGGTTTTCTCAGACCTTTTGGCTGTCATATAGTAGTTTTAGATACTAGTGATGCCTTAGGTAAATTTGATGCAAAAGGTGATGAAGGCTACTTCATGGGGTATTCAGTGCAGAGCAAGGGATATAGGGTTTATCTTAAAGAAGAAAAACGTATTCTTGAAAGAGTACATGTTAGGTTTTTAGAAAATAAACCTAGTGATCCTGAAAGTGGTCCAAATTGGTTGTTTGACTTGGAACCTTTATCTAGAACTTTAAATTATATGCCTGTCACTAATCCAGACATTGTGAAGGTAACTTCAAATGTTGTGGAAGAACAAGTTGTTGATGTTTCAGGTACACAGGTTCATGAAAAGGTTGGATCACAAGCAGAGAAGTCATCTCCTATCCAAGAATATGTTACAATCCCCATTTGGACAGATGCTTTTGCTGCTGCTGCTGCTGGTAAAGATAGTGGTGGTTCCCAAGTACCACCAAATACAAACATGCATGGTCCTTCAGGCACTGATAAAGGCAAATCTAGCGCTGACAAGACCAATTCAGACGTTGATGGCTCAGACGTTGACAACAACAGTCCAAGCGTTGTTAGCCCAAGCGCTGACAACCAAGATTCAGGCGTTGACAACACTTTTGCACATCTTTTCTCTTCCACTTTTGAAGAAGGTGAACCTTCCAATTTATATGAAGAAGTTCATCCCCATGTAGATGAAAGAGAGTCTGATGAAGAAGATATTGGAAACATGGAGAATGAGGTTGAGGACACTAGACTTTTTGAAGGAGGAGTTCTCACTTCTACTATGAAGAATCACCCCACTTCTCAAATCATTGGTGATATTATGACTCCTGTTAGGACTAGAAGATCTCATCAAGGTCTTGGTGGATTTATTGCCAATATACACAAAAAGGTTGATACCCCTCTTGTGCAAGCATGTTTGTTTGCCTGTTTTCTGTCACAACAGGAACCCAAGAAAATATTTGATGCTCTCAAATAACCAAGTTGGGTGGAAGCAATGCAGGATGAGCTTCACCAATTTGCAATTCAGGATGTTTGGGAGCTGGTTGATTGTCCCAGATATGTCAGACCTATAGGGACAAGATGGGTTCTAAGAAACAAGAGAGATGAAAGAGGTATTATGGTCAGAAACAAGGCAAGATTAGTGGCTCAGGGATATACACAAGAGGAGGGGATAGACTATGAGGAAGTCTTTGCACTAGTTGCAAGGATTGAAGCTATTAGGATCTTTTTAGCCTATGCATCCTGCATGGGCTTCACTGTCTATCAAATGGATGTCAAGAGTGCCTTCCTCTATGGAACAATTGTTGAGGAGGTATATGTGATGCAGCCTCCTGGTTTTGAGGATCCAGAGAATCCAGACAAGGTGTATAGAGTCAAGAAGGATATGTATGGACTTCATCAAGCCCCTAGAGCATGGTATGGTACTTTGTCTACTTATTTGGTGGACAATGGATTCAAGAGGGGCACCATATATCAGACACTATTTACAAAGAAGAAAGGTAAGGATGTGTTGCTTGTTCAGGTCTATGTTGATGACATCATTTTTGGGTCTACTGATCCAAAGATGAGTGAGGATTTCTCCAAGCTGATGACTGACAAATTCAAGATGAGTGCTATGGGGGAGATGAACTTCTTTCTTGGTTTACAAGTTCAGTAGAAAGAAGATGGTATCTTCATCTCCCAGGATAAATATGTGGCTGAGATCTTGAAGAAATTTGGCTTTTCTCCACATGAAAAGAGGGCTACTACTCCTATGGATAGAGAGCACCCTTGGGGAAAGATTGGAGATGGGAAAGATGTTGATGTCAGGACCTATAGATCCATGTTGGATCCTTGATGTATCTTACTGCCTCCAGACCTGACATCATGTTTGCTGTGTGTGCTTGTGCACGCTGATAACTAGGTTTTACTAGGTTCGATTGTTGTTCTCGGTATCTTAACGAATTGATCTTAGCTCTCTATGTGTGACTTAGTTGATCTTTAGTGAAAAAGAATATTTTTGGGTGATTTTAAATTTAAATGCGAAGACTTAAAAATAAAAGTGTTTTTTAAAGTAAATCTAAGTCTAATTAAAGTAAAGTGCTAGTATTTTAAAACGTGACTAAAATTAAAAGGCACTAAAGTAAAATGACGTAAACTTAAAACTATCTAAGGCAAACTTAAAGTGCGACTAAAACTAAGGCAAATAATCTAAAAGTGCAATTAAATAAAAAGGCAAGTAAAATAAAGCTTGAAAATAAAAATTAAGGACAAAAGCTAATAAGAACCTGAATACAGCTCATTCGGCATAAACCTTCGTTTGGAATAATCACTCGACCTAAATGTCACCTTTGGTTGAAATGACTCTTCTTTACTTGGAATATTGCCAAAATCCTCGATCCGGAACAAATTGATCTGAATATGTCACTTATCCAAAACAATGTTTCGTTCGGAACTTACTGATTCGAAACTCTCACTTGTTGCCTTGACTCGGAAGTCTTTGGTCACTCCTTGATTCGGAACGTTCCGGATGAAACCCCTTTTGATTCGGGAGTTTATAACTTCCGAATGAACCTTCTTGATTCGGAAGATTTCCCTTGGTTCGGAAGTTTAAAGTTCCGAATGAACAACCTTGATTCGGAAGTTTTTGACTTCCGAATGAACAGCCTTGATTCGGAACTTTGGTCCTTGATTCGGAACTTTGAGTTGATTCGGAACTTTTGAAAAGTTCTGGATGAAACCCTTGGTTCGGAACTTTGGAAGTTCCGAATGAGTATGTTTGGTTCGGAAGTTTTGGACTTCCGAATGAAGAATCTTGGTTCGGAAGTTTTGACTTCCGAATGAACAAGTTTAATCTTCCGGATGAAGCTTTGATTCGGAACTTTAGAAGTTCCGAATGAACACTTTCCACTTCCTTGGTTCGGAACTTATCTGGAAAGATCAGAAACAGGCAAACACATCCGAAGAACAAGGAACATACAGTAGCAGATAAAAACAATAAAAAGTAACCAAAATCAACACACGTATGAATATAAACAGTAACGATTCAATGAATAAGCATCAATAAACAATTAAAACATGAAATTAAACAACTTTTACCACAATAATCAAAAACACTTTGGATCAAAATAAAAGCATGAACATGAACATAAACACCACAAATCAAAGAATAAGAAAGGTTGATAAGAGATTGACAAGATAAAGTAAAGATTAACAATAATTAAAAGGAAACTTACTTGGAATTAAATGAATTTAAGGTGCAAGACAAGGTAATTAAATTGACAATTAATGTAAATGACAAGTATTTAAAATGGTGGAAGAGCTAATTGTCACACTTAGCCAACAAGAGTGAAATGATAACTAATCTAATCTATTTATAGGGGAGGATTAAGGAAGCTTCCTCCCCTCTTTCCTTTCTTCTTAATTACAAGTTTAAGTCCCTCCTTTTATTAATCTTCATTAATTGCGTACTTAGTCCTTTTCTTCTAATCTTCTTTAATCTTGGACTTTAAGGGACTTTTGACTTCGGGATTTCTTTTGAACTCGTCTTTAAATTCTTCAATAAAATAGACTTGAATTCTCCGGCTTTTGATAAACTTCCGTCTTTTGACTTTTTCTTCGATAAATCTTCAGAATTGGTCGTGGACGTCCGTTCTTTTTGCACTCTTGACTTCTTGACTTTGTCTTTCATCTTTTTCTTCAATAAAAGTCCGTAAACGCCCGTGAATTTCCGTGTTTTCTCCACTTTTCACCTTTTCGTCCTAAATCACAACAAAAACACAAACCACGCATAATTCCGACATAAAAGACATAAAATACACGTTTAGGTCCGGTTATTATTGTAATTAAGTGGTAGAAAAGATGGGTGTTTACACACCTATCAAATCCCCTACACTTGACCATTGCAATGTCCTCATGCAATGCATTAGTTACAAAGCATGTTTACACTTTTCATCATAATCAATCCACATTGGCCTTTATTAAAGAGATAGAAAATTATAAAAATGCAAAGCAGAGAAATTAAAAGCATACCTTGGGTTTTGAAAATGTCATGAATAATCATCATCCTCAACTTTTCACTTCCTCCAAACCAAGCTTAAAAACGAGATCATTGTTATTATAAGTTAGTAAACTAACACGAGCTCATGTGGGCCAATTATTCACTTAGACTCCCTTATTCCTAGGTGTATCTCTTATATTTTATTATTTGCCTTGAATGATCATGAAGATGCATTGTTTGATAAGTATTTAGTCTGAAAATAAAGTGCACGATTTAATCAATAGTTAGCTAAAGGACCAAATCTTTTAAAACTGCTTCTCGGGATATCAGAAAGTTCATATCTTGGCATAACTTGGTTCGCGATTTGAGACCTTTCTCGGGCCGATATTTGGCAGCGACTTCATACTTCAAATCTTGAGAGACATTCATGAAATAATGGTCTTCTCTTCATAATTGGAATTTCTTCACTTGAAATTTGAGAGATTCATACTTGGACCACGACTTCTTCATTTTTCTCCAATCTTTATTTTGGACTTTGATATACAACGATCCGCCTCCTTTTATGACTTGGATCTATTTATCCTCATACCTTGTTAGGGTCTTTTTGGATACACTTCTCCATGACTTTTGGGGAGTTTTTGCTTTACGTCGTGTGTCTCGATCCTTCATATTGATTTTCGATAAATGATTCTTCACATCACTTTGGATCTTTAGCAACAAAACATAGCCCTCATGCCTTGTTAGGGCCTTTTTGGACTCGCCAATCTTCGCGCCCCGCTTCATAAGTTATGCCTTGGCTATGAACTCTCGTCATTACCGAGCAACTTTTAAATGATCTGGGGCTAGAAGCTAAGTAACTTTTCAAATCGTACAACCTTATTTATTAGCAAATAAATTATTAGCAAGCGATGGGAGAATAGGCTCATAATTAACTCACATAAATTCGTGAAAGAATACCGAACTTATAATTGGCTCTATCATCTCTCGTTCTCCACAGTTTAAAATCTCAAGTAATGAGACTCGTGGATACTTAGCCTATTAAATCAAAGTTTTGGGTTTTCGAGTCGCCTATAGGATCTTGCAAATTCTTAGACTCTTTCAAGTTTAGAAATCGCATCTTAAAGTTCCCTTGATAAACGACTCTCTAGGATCAATTATAGGAACTTGCGAAAAGTTCTTGTTCTTAACTCGTGAAAGTTAAGACTTTCGCGTTTTATAGCTCCCTATATAAAAGCCTAGCAAAACTTGACTTAAACATGTTAAGGGTACTGGCTAGAGTAAACTCGGATTGAGTCAAAAGATTCACAACGTTTGAAAATTAAAACCACTTATTAAACATTTATTCTAGCAAAGAAAGAAAACAACTATACAAAGATAACAACTAATAGGTCAAAATAGATCAAAAATTTTGAAAAATGTCGAAAAATTGATTTTCCGGTTAAAATGAGGACAAATACAAGGAAAAGACCACTTAACTTCGATAGAAGTCCCCCCTACACTTAAGATAAACATTGTCCTCAATGTTTAAGCATGTGGGAGTAAGCTCCCCTACACTTAGAACATTGTGCACGTTGTTTAAATCTCGCTAAGGAAAAGACAACTAAAGAGATTCCTATTTTAATATTGAGAAAATATAAAATAGTGAATCGAAAAGAGGTTAGGATAGAACCGGGAAGAAGTAGAACACGGAATCACGGGTCGTCAAGAATCATCAAGAGTGGATCATTGAAGCTCGAATCCCTGATTAAGAAGTGAGGAGAGGAAATAGCAATCCAAAGGGTCCCCCCCTACACTTATGGTAAAGAAAGCGAAAAGATAGGTGCATGGGTTGCCTCTCAAGAAGCGCTTGATTTTTGTTAACCGAGTCGTGAGCCTGACTCGACCTTGATCATCAACGGAAGTAGCATGAAACAAATCCACCAGGATCAAAGACATAGTTTTCATCCATCAATAAGCAAGAGCTTAAGGTGAACAAGGCAAGCCAAAAGAGAAGTGGCAAGGTTCCCTTTAGCAGTGATGGAGCACAGTAGAAGCAAGGATGGTGCGGTGCAAGCATGTCTTCAATGGGGCCAAAGATATTTCCTTTTATTTCATCAGGTGGATACTGAGATGGCTTAAAGACTTCAATACCGGGATCGAACACCGTTTCCTTTAGGGGAAAATAGCACTCAGGCTCAGCCGAGTGTGAAGAAGATCCGCAAAGAAGCACGACCTCGTCCTCAGAAGTGGGACAAAGAGGTGTCAAATCATAAGTGCAACGGATTTCGGTGTCGACCGGTTTCTTCTCCTTTGACAAAATGCTCTTCAAATCCAAAGTAGGATCAAGACGATAATCTTCAAAGTCAAAAGGAGGAGCATCACTCTCATGAGGGAAGTATGTGTTGAGAAATTCAGAGAAATCTTCCTCGAATGAGTAATCGTCCAAAGTAGGATCGAGTGATGGTGGAGGATCTTCATCATGTGAAGAATCGCTCGAGAGAGTATCAGCCTCATCGAAATCATCGAAAGTGGGCAGCTCGGGATACTCAGAAGTACAGTCAAAATCATCCGAATCTGAGCTAGAATCATCATCATCATGAGCATCGAAGACCGGTGGAGAATCAAAATTGAGAGAAGCGTCCAAAGTAGGTAGAGAATCATCCACATCATTTTGAAAGAGTGGATTATCGATGCAAGAGTCGAATAGAGGATTGTCGTAGACGGTAAAGTCATCGAGCACGTTTATCATATTCACTGATTCTCGGCCTCCAAAGGATTTGTTTGTAGGCGTTCCCATTTTGAAATTTTGTGAGGCATTCCCGACTCTTAAGATTAACTCTCCTTCGGCCACATCTACTAAAGCACGTCCGGATCTCAAAAATGGCCGACCAAGTATTAAAGGAATACGAGGGTCCATTTCATAATCAACTACGACAAAATCGACCGGAAAAGTAAATGCGCCAACTTGAATGAATACGTCTTCAGCTATACCAACGGGGTAAGCGAGAGTGCGATTAGCAAGTTCGAGAGTCATCTTTGTTGGAATAAGATCGGGTAATGATAGTGTTTTCCAAACACTCAAAGGCATAAGATTTATACTAGCCCCGAGATCAGCAAGGGCAGTAAATTCTTCAGTTTTGTTGAACACGCAAGGCAACACAAAACGACCGGGATCCCCTAGTTTTTCCGGAAGTTCTTTAAGAATAACTGCAGAGCAGTTTTCATTTAAGCGTGTGTTGGTGAGTTCAATCAGCTTCTCCTTTTTGTTAAGCAAGTCCTTAAATGCTTTGGCAAATTTGGGCATGTGGACAAGTGCTTCAAGAAAACTAATGCTGAATCCCATTTGAGAAATCATACTGATATATTTTGTTATTTGAGAGTCATTCTTGGTTAGCTCGTTGGTCTTGCCTATGCGAGAAGGGTATGGGATTCTAGGTTGATAAGGGTTAGGGGAAGGTGAAGTTGGTGAAGGTTGTGATGTTGAAGGGTCCTTCCGAGATACATCGTCATGACGAGGCGGAGACGGTAATGGTGCACTACTACTAGGTGTAGGTGGAGTAGGGATACATAGTGGTGAAGGAGGTGTGGATGATGGTGGTGGAATAGGTGGATCGATAATGGTAAGTCCACTACGCGTAGTTATAGCACTCACATTAGCTCGCGGATTGGGGACGGTGTTTGAAGGTAGAGAACCCGAGGAAGAAGAAGTTTGAGCTTCGGGCAAGAAACTAGCCAATAGATTCTTTAATTCAGTTGTTTGAGTGATGAAGGAGGATTGAAGGTTTTCACGAACCTCATTTCTGATGTCATTACCTTGCTTTAAGATATCTCCTTTCAGATTGATAATTTGGCTCTGTAGATTCTTGATTTGCTCACCTTGAGTTCTCATGATTGTGTCAACATCGGGGTTAATGGGTGGGTGTTGTTGGGAGGGTGGTTGATAAGGGTTAGAAGCACGAGGTGGGATTTGGTTGCTTCTATTGTAGTTGTTGGCGGGGTTTTGGTTTTGAGGAGAAAAACCGGGTGAAAGGTAATTGTTTGAACGGTAGCTCAGCAGATTTCTATCCCCTTGTTGTCTAGCTTGGTAATTTTCCGGTGAATAATTACCGTAAGCTGCATACACAGTTTCCGGATTTCCTTGTGTTGAAGGACAATCGGTGTATGAGTGAGGACCGCCACATGTTTCACAAGGATTAGCAACCGCTTTAACTTGATGTTGTTGTTGGTTTGAAGCGAGAAGCGAAATACTTTTGCTCATTTCAGCCATCATGCGGGTGAGTTCGGTCATCTCAGGGTTTGCTGAGGTAGAGGAAACATTGACTCTCGTGTTGTTTCTAGAAGAAGCAGAAGAATCTCAGTTCTTATGATGAGTAGTCATGTTCTCTATTAACTCTCTACACTCCTCGGGTCTCCTTTTCATGAATGTGCCACCGGCGGCTGCATTAATCGTATCACGATCTCGAAAAGTCAATCCGTTGTAGAAAGTATCGATCAAGGTGACCGGAAGCATGTTGTGGTTTGGACATCGGTCGATCAAGACATTATATCTCTCCCATGCATCAAAAAGAGATTCATCGGGATCTTGCATGAAACCGCTGATCTGATTGCGAAGGCTTGTGACCATGGATGGTGGAAAGTAGCGCGAAAGAAAGCGTTGAGTCATGTCATCCCAAGTGTGAATAGAATTCTTCGGGAGACGATCAAACCATTTTTCGGCATGATGCGATAAAGTATGTGGGAAGAGTTGTAGGCGGAGCACATCCATTGTGGCCCCAGACAACTTCATGCTTTGGGTGATTGTAATGAACTTGTCGAGGTGTTTGTTGGCATCATCATCAGGCAATCCTCTAAATGGGTTTGTTTGTACTTGCTGAATCATGTGGTGCTTCAACGAAAACTCAGGAGCGTTGATTTGCATCGGCGCAATCGGTCCTCCTCGTCCAAACATGGTTGGTTGACAAAGTTCTTCCATGGTCCGAAGATCGGGCTGTGGAAGAGCATTGTTGTTATTATTATTATTGTTGAGGTGTGGTAGTTGATTATTGTTGTTAACACCTGCCATATCTAAATCTTCTTGAGGCTCGGGCTCTTGATAATTAGAAGATCTAGTACGCATACACCTGAAAATGTAAAAGAAAAAGAAACCAAACGCAAAGACAATATATATATACACAATAAAAAGAAAATCTTTTTGTATTTTTGAAATTTTTAATTTTTATGGTTTTTTATCAATATTTTAATTTTTATGATTTTTTTGAATTTTTTATACAAGAAAAATAACGCTCACAAGTGAACGGATCCCAAAAAGCAACGTGTCTAGCACAGAAAACTGTTGATCTTAACGTAAAGACCCGGCAGCGGCGCCATTTGATAACTAGGTTTTACTAGGTTCGATTGTTGTTCTCGGTATCTTAACGAATTGATCTTAGCTCTCTATGTGTGACTTAGTTGATCTTTAGTGAAAAAGAATATTTTTGGGTGATTTTAAATTTAAATGCGAAGACTTAAAAATAAAAGTGTTTTTTAAAGTAAATCTAAGTCTAATTAAAGTAAAGTGCTAGTATTTTAAAACGTGACTAAAATTAAAAGGCACTAAAGTAAAATGACGTAAACTTAAAACTATCTAAGGCAAACTTAAAGTGCGACTAAAACTAAGGCAAATAATCTAAAAGTGCAATTAAATAAAAAGGCAAGTAAAATAAAGTTTGAAAATAAAAATTAAGGACAAAAGCTAATAAGAACCTGAATACAGCTCATTCGGCATAAACCTTCGTTTGGAATAATCACTCGACCTAAATGTCACCTTTGGTTGAAATGACTCTTCTTTACTTGGAATATTGCCAAAATCCTCGATCCGGAACAAATTGATCTGAATATGTCACTTATCCAAAACAATGTTTCGTTCGGAACTTACTGATTCGAAACTCTCACTTGTTGCCTTGACTCGGAAGTCTTTGGTCACTCCTTGATTCGGAACGTTCCGGATGAAACCCCTTTTGATTCGGGAGTTTATAACTTCCGAATGAACCTTCTTGATTCGGAAGATTTCCCTTGGTTCGGAAGTTTAAAGTTCCGAATGAACAAGCTTGATTCGGAAGTTTTTGACTTCCGAATGAACAGCCTTGATTCGGAACTTTGGTCCTTGATTCGGAACTTTGAGTTGATTCGGAACTTTTGAAAAGTTCCGGATGAAACCCTTGGTTCGGAACTTTGGAAGTTCCGAATGAGTATGTTTGGTTCGGAAGTTTTGGACTTCCGAATGAAGAATCTTGGTTCGGAAGTTTTGACTTCCGAATGAACAAGTTTAATCTTCCGGATGAAGCTTTGATTCGGAACTTTAGAAGTTCCGAATGAACACTTTCCACTTCCTTAGTTCGGAACTTATCTGGAAAGATCAGAAACAGGCAAACACATCCGAAGAACAAGGAACATACAGTAGCAGATAAAAACAATAAAAAGTAACCAAAATCAACACACGTATGAATATAAACAGTAACGATTCAATGAATAAGCATCAATAAACAATTAAAACATGAAATTAAACAACTTTTACCACAATAATCAAAAACACTTTGGATCAAAATAAAAGTATGAACATGAACATAAACACCACAAATCAAAGAATAAGAAAGGTTGATAAGAGATTGACAAGATAAAGTAAAGATTAACCATAATTAAAAGGAAACTTACTTGGAATTAAATGAATTTAAAGTGCAAGACAAGGTAATTAAATTGACAATTAATGTAAATGACAAGTATTTAAAATGGTGGAAGAGCTAATTGTCACACTTAGCCAACAAGAGTGAAATGATAACTAATCTAATCTATTTATAGGGGAGGATTAAGGAAGCTTCCTCCCCTCTTTCCTTTCTTCTTAATTACAAGTTTAAGTCCCTCCTTTTATTAATCTTCATTAATTGCGTACTTAGTCCTTTTCTTCTAATCTTCTTTAATCTTGGACTTTAAGGGACTTTTGACTTCGGGATTTCTTTTGAACTCGTCTTTAAATTCTTCAATAAAATAGACTTGAATTCTCCGGCTTTTGATAAACTTCCGTCTTTTGACTTTTTCTTCGATAAATCTTCAGAATTGGTCGTGGACGTCCGTTCTTTTTGCACTCTTGACTTCTTGACTTTGTCTTTCATCTTTTTCTTCAATAAAAGTCCGTAAACGCCCGTGAATTTCCGTGTTTTCTCCACTTTTCACCTTTTCGTCCTAAATCACAACAAAAACACAAACCACGCATAATTCCGACATAAAAGACATAAAATACACGTTTAGGTCCGGTTATTATTGTAATTAAGTGGTAGAAAAGATGGGTGTTTACACACCTATCACACGCCATCAAGTGACTCCCAAAGAATGTCACCTTTATGCTGTGAAAAGGATCTTTAGGTACCTAAGATGCTATCCTAGTCTTGGTTTGTGGTACCCAAAGGATTCACCATTGGAGCTGATTGCATATTCAGACAGTGACAATGCAGGTGATAAGTTTGATAGAAAATCCACAACTTGTGGATGTCAGTTTCTTGGGAGCAGGTTGATATCTTGGCAATGCAAGAAACAAACAGTGGTGGCTAATTCTACAACTGAAACTGAGTATGTTGCTGCAGCTGCTTGTTGTGGACAAGTTTTGTGGATTCAGAACCAGCTGTTGGACTATGGGTATAATTTCATGCATACCAAGATATTTGTTGACAATAACAGCACTTTATGCATTATTAAGAATCCTGTACATCATTCTAAAACTAAACACAGATAAATTAGACACCATTTTATAAGAGATTGTTTTGAAAAGGGTTTAATACAACCAGATAGGGTTAACACTAAGGAGAATGTATCAGATTTACTAACTAAACCTTTTGATGCTGGGAGGTTTCAATACTTGGTAACAAGTATTGGAATGATCAATCTCACATAATATGTGTTTTGGAGTCTTTTTTTAAAAGTATGTACAGGATAATGCATTGTTATTGGTCTTTTTGATAATTTAGATTTTCCACTATATTTTTCTAACACTTACAAAGGTTGCTTGAACGCTGATAAGTGTTTTTGTAACGTTGTCAGCAATATATTTGTCTAACGCTGACAAAGCTTCCCTCAACGCTGTCATGTGTTATCGGGGCGTTGTCAGCAACAATGTTAGTTTGTGGTTGTCAATCTAAATGTGCAGGTGGTGTTAGCAGTATACCATTGGATACAGAGTTGCTTATGGATCATTGGAGAAGCATTTGAGCATGTTTTTGTTTATGGATGATGGTTGGAATTTTTAATTTCCTATTGACATAAATTTTTTTTATGTTCATGCATGTTTTTAGCAGCTTATGTATCATAGTTTAAGGGGAGGTTTTAGGAACCTTTAGGATGTTTGGGTATCCATATGATACTCTTATCACAATTCTAGATTGTGTCCACAGGTGAGTATGAGTTAGTTTTACTAAATCATGAGGCACTGTAGCATGCAAAGTTGATATACTATGCATGCTGCCAAGACATTTTTGGCCTAGAATTGGTTGTGGTCTGTTGGGAGACTTGGGAATGATTTTGTCATGGGATTTACCTGGGAGTAACAAGGAATTTTATAAGGTAACTTAGTTGTTAAGAGTTTTGGTTAGCAAGGGACACTAGAGGACTGTTATGTCTATCTTGCATAAGCAAGTGTGCATAACTGGACAGTGCTTGCCGCCCTATAATAATTATCAGCTTTTTGGTTATCTTCTCTAGGATAAATTACTTTGTTAAGGTCATTTTTCATTTTTAAACATTTTTATTTTTGGACGCTGACAAGTATTTTTCCAAGCGTTGTTGTGACAAATTTAGACGCTGACATGGCTATGGAATACGTTGACAAGAATATAGCCGTTGGGCGTTGATAGGTTATTTTTGACCGTTGACACTCAATGGGACCTACCCAGTTGTTACTTTTTGACATATTTTTAGGCTGTAATTTTGGGAGTTGATAACTTTCATTTAATGCATGAGATAAACTTATTATTTTTCAATATTTTCATGATTACATTTTGAAAATACTTGTCTATTTTTAGGTCAATCACATGCATTTTCTTCTCCTATATATTTGGCTCCTATTTTTAAACAGGGTACCTGTTATTCTTGTCTAACACAATTTTCTCTTATCAACTTCATCTTCATCAATCATTTTTAACAGCTTTCAACAATGGCACCAAAGTTTAAACCATCAGATTTGGAATTGGGGTTCAGAAGCCAACACAACATGATCGCGTATCTTGAAGCTGATGATACTCTGTTTCCCCAATACACACAAATGGTGGCGTATTTGAACGCATCTCCTATTAGGTATGCTCTTTCTCATGCGCCACTCATTCCTGTCACACATATTAAACAGTTTTGGAACACTGTCAGTTCCTCAACAGTTAATAGAGTGACTACATTATCTTCTATTGTTCATGGGAGAACTTGGGTGGTTACTGAAGCTTTGGTACGCCAAGCTTTGCATCTTGATGATGCTGATGGTATAACTACCCTTCCCATTAGTGAAATAGAACAAGGACTAAGGGCTTTGGGTTATCCTTTTCCTGATGAAGGAACTATAAATAAATATCATAAACAGGAGTTTCCCCCAGCCTGGAAGTACCAAATACATGTCCTCCTACAATGTTTGAGTCCCAAGTGCACTGCACAAAATGAGATCAATAGATCTATTGCAAGTGCTATTGTGTATATTGCTACTGGGCAAAAATTTAACTATTCCAAAATGATTTTTGAGGGCATGTGTAAAAATAAAGGGAGCAAAATGACTTTGGCTTATCCCAGATTTTTACAAATGATTTTTGATGTTCAAGGATACTACACAAGGGATCATAACGATTTTTATGAGATCCCTGTGCAAAAGAAAGCAATTTTTATGAAGATGAACTCACCCCCACATCGTGACCTACCCTTAACCCAAGCTATGCTTGTTGTCATTGCAGCAGCACAACCCCAACCAGACCCCCAACCTCAAATTGACCCAATACCAGAACCATTACCTTCACCACAACATATGCAAATTGACCAAGAACCCTTCGACGCTGACACGTTCAATGTTGGCGTTGATGTGCCTATTTCAAACGTTGACACACAACCTTCACAGACCCAAACACCCCTTAACCAACCCACATCCACCCAATCTACATCATCATCTCCACCAACACAATATAGGTTACAAAAACGCCAAAGGACTACTGGAGTGTTCTCCTCTGGTGGTCCTAACCATGTAGCAGAGAGAACCACCACCACAAGTGTGGCTGGTGATATGGATGAGGCTGGGACTATTGGTTC
Organism: Glebionis coronaria; assembly: GCA_025667525.1. Lineage (NCBI taxonomy): Eukaryota > Viridiplantae > Streptophyta > Magnoliopsida > Asterales > Asteraceae > Glebionis > Glebionis coronaria. The sequence continues at coordinate 85,563,943 of CM046879.1, read as the reverse complement.
TGGCTTTGAAGCTGACCAAGACAGTCCTAACATCATTAAGACCTCATCCATGCCCAATGAATCTGACTTGGGAGGTCAAATACCCATTTTAGAAGAGGGCAGATTGGAACCAATGACCCTATTGGAATTGACGGCTGTTTGCATAAGCTTGCAAAAGCAAAATGCAGACTTGGTACAAGTTGTCAGCACACAAGGCCTTGAACTCAAGCAATTGAGGGATAGGATTGTTATTTTGGAGACTGCTTGTGCTAGGAGAGGGATGGAGGAATCTTCCAAAGGGGAGGATGAACAAATAAATGTGAGTGATAAGGGCAGCCATGATGGTCAATCTTTGGATGTTGCTGAGGCCCTAACAAGTTTGAAGAAACAGACAGGTTTTGATACGTCTCTAGTCTCCCCTACAAACTTAAATTTATCATTTACAGCCATGTTGGAGGAAATTGAAAAAGGCGCTGAGGCAGGAAATTTGAGCGTTGACAAGGAGAATTTGAACGCTGACATGAGTATCTTGGGCGCTGATAAAGCAAACTTGGGCGTTGACAGACCTACAAATGAGGGTGATGTATCCCAGTCATCATCCATCATCAAGGAGGTTTCTTCACAGGTATCACCATCTACCTTACCAACAATTGATCCATTAGATAAGGGTAAGGGTATTTTAGTAGAAGAGGTTGTTCCAAAGAATGCAACTCAAATTGAGTTTGATAGAAAGTTAGCTGCACAAATTGTGGAACAAGACAGGAAGGAGGTGAGAGAGTCACCATTTGTTGTCACTTCAGAAGAGCAAGAAGGAAGTGATGAAGCTAGCTCAGACTTAAGTGTTATGATCATAGAACAGCCAGAAAGACTTGAGTATGGAGATGAGTTGGCCAAGGAGAAATTGAGAGAGTTGAAATTGCAGGTTGATTTTGACATGCCAGAGGTGGTTCAAATGTATCATGCTTGGGAAGAAAGATGTATGGAGAATCCACACTTGACCATTTCAGATCAGATATAGGGTTTGGAGATTCTTCTCAGAGTACAAAAGGATTGCAAGGTCATTTTGAAACACAAAGCAAGCAATGTTCTCTCGGAGTTGAAAAGGGATAGAAGGGAGTTGTACTGCATGTTGCTCAGGTGTCATAGAACAGGGTGGACTTATCAGAAATTGAAGGCATTGACATTTGATGAGTTGGAATGTAGAGCTTATCCCATTTGGGTTAGAGTGCAGGAAGCAAACACTCTAAGACTTTTTTCTGATGAAAGAAAAGAAGAACTTGTAGAGGAAATGGAGCTCAAGAAGGTAATGTTTGTTCCCAGACCAGTGAAAAAGGGAGTTTCTCTTGAGTTTCCCAAAGATATGGATCCATTGCATCCAAGTGAAGCTGTCATAAGAAAGAGCCTCAAGCTCTCACCATTAGAAGCTTCAGATATGGTACAAGTGTTACCACTAAATTCCAGAAACCCAATTGTGAGCTATGAAGAAGATGAATGTGGGTTTTGGAAGATTGGCAGGTATGGAAAAGAGGTTCACACTTTTACCACTCTTATATCTTTGTTTGCAAGTTTTGACAGAGAAGACTTGGTAGACCTATGGAGGTTGTTAGAGGCCAAGTATGAGGCTGAAGCACCAACTTCAGCCAATGGAATAAAACTGTGGTCCACATTCAAAAGAATGTGTGGACCAAAAGATGAGGATCCTGCTATTTGGAAGGATCTTGAAGATGATATCAGTGGTCTTCAATGGAGATTGTATTCAGCTGCTGGTGTTTATTATTTGAGTTCTACAAAGTTTGTTGAGTATCTACTTGTGGATGGTCAGTATTTCATGTCTAAGGATATCTTGGAGAAGATGAAGAACACTCAGCTGAAAATTGATTATTCAAGTGATGTGGCAAAAGACTTGATCAGATTTATTTATTACCAATATGAGAAGGTTTGTAAGATTCCTCCTAGTTCTTAATGTTTATTTAGAAACTTGATCACTAGAGTAGATATCAAGTTTAGGGGAGGATTGTTGGGAATAAATTATAGCCAATCTACTTGAGCGCTGACAAGAGTAAAACAAGCGTTGACAGGAGCAAAACAAACGCTGAGAACTCAAGCGTTGACAAGATAAAGTCAAGCGTTGATACATTGAAGACAAGCACTGATGGGAAGATATACTCTACGCGTTTATTGTATTCTAGATTACTTCTAGCAAAGATAGGAACAACAATGTATTTTCTATATTTATCTTTACCTAGAATAGCTGATACGTAGATTATTGTACAAGGCTTCTTATGTCTATAAAAGAAGACCTTTAGGTTAATGTTCGATATAAGTTTTCATACGTAAACTACTTTCATTGTAAGCAAGTTTGATATCATTAATCAAAGTGAAGGTTTGTTTATATCGTTGTGTTCTTGTTTAAGTGTTAATTCTGCATAACACTTAGATTGTCATAAACATATACAAAGGTTTCTCTAAGTGTATTACTTGATCTAATCTCGTATACATAAAGCTAAATCGATCTAAGTTTGGGATCAACAAGAAGGTGAAAATAATTTTTTTGTTTAATCTTTTCCATTGGATTAAAATAAGAAGGATGGTGGGGATGAGTCTCCTCATATCCAAAGAAAAGTATGGTATCCAAATGAACTTAAATCTAAATAATATTGATATGTCTAAAAGTTTTATTTTATATTTTTAAATTTATTTAGTTTATCATGCATTTGAGTTTTCAATATTTTTTTTATAAAGGTTTTTATAATAAAAGGTTTTTATTTTGGAAAATGATTTATTCTCCTACTAAATATGCCTACATATCCTCCTACTTATATGATCATGACAAGTGGACTTAGGGGTGAGCATGGTTCGGTTTGGTTTGGTTTTTTTATAAAACCGAAACCGAAACAAAAAATTTCGGTTTCGGATTTTTAGGAACCATTCGGTTTTGGTTTTGTGTCGGTTTGGTTTTTCGGTTTTGGATTTACTTTCGGTTTGGTTTTTCGGTTTCTATATGATTTATCGAGCTTCGCTTTTACAAGTTGATTCTAGATATACCATAAACCGACACGTTAAAAGCTTTAAATAAACAATAACAACAAGAAACACAACATTAACAATAAAGAAAAAATATCAGATAAAATCCTGAAAAATCATTTATGTGTATAAATCAACACAATAGCAACGATAAAAACATAATTAAAAAAACAATCGAGAAGAAAACTTATTATTTAGCCATGTTCAATAAGCATATGAAACAATGATTAGTTATTAAACATGTTAGAATTAATCTAGCGTAGCATATCCATCGTCCATTAGCTTCGACGTGAACTTATATATATATTCTCATGTTTATAAAGATCGGTTCGGTTTATATCGGTTTGTTTAATGCTAAAACCAAACCGAAACAAAAGCTTCGGTTTTTTCAAAATTAAAAAACTGAACCATCGGTTTTTCAATCGGTTTCGGTTTTTTAGGTTTCGGTTCTTCGGTTTTTTTGGGGTTTAGGTTCGGGTTTTCGGTTTCTTGCACACCCCTAAGTGGACTCATGAATGGATGTAATTAAGAAAGGTAATGAGTAGATTACACATGTTTTAATTTGATATAAATAGGAGGATAAATAGTAATATATTGTAGGAGGCTTTAGCATTGCTCATTTATTTATTTTATCTGTTGTTGTAAATGCTCTTACAACTTGAACACAATTATATAATTAAAAAACATATATGACTATTCTCATCGACAGCTTGATCACTTAACCACGATCAAATAATTAAAATATAATATATTTTCATTCACACTACAAAATACGAATAGCTGCTTGGTACACCTACACATTCATTCATTTGAAACCCAAATTGATTTAAAACTTCTCTAGTTTTATCAGAGAAAATCAAAACATGTCAACCTTTAATCACCTACAAATCCCACTTGATGAAATACACAAAGCCACCAACAATTTTTCAGAAAAAAATATAATAGGGAAAGGTGGTTTCGGCTATGTTTACAAAGGGCAGCTCTTGCGGTCCGGGGAACTAATAAATGTTTCTGCCAGGAGGTTAGATCGTAGTCAAGGACTAGGAGACATGGAGTTCTGGACAGAAATATCTGTTCTTTCTAGTCTCAAACATCCAAATATAGTTTCTCTGATTGGATTTTGTGACGAAAACAACGAAAAGATCATCATAAACCGCTTTGAAGCAAAGGGAAGTCTTTGTATGTATCTTGATGATCCGGCTCTCACTTGGAACGATCGAGTACGCATATGTCATCACCTTGTGAATGCTACATGTTACATCCATTATGAACAAGGACGCAATTATTCTATCATACATCGTAACATCAACAGCTCCACGATTGTATTAGATGAGAATTTTAAGGCTAAGTTATCTGGATTCGAATTTTCCATTAAAGATTCAGTTGATCGAATGGAACGGTACACTTCTTCTGAAGTCATTGGCACGCCAGGTTATATGGACCCGGAAACTTTGAAGAGTGGAGATGTGACACAAAACTCGGACGTCTACGCCTTTGGAGTCGTTTTATGTGAAATCCTGTGTGGGAGGAAAGCATTTCTTCCACACGAAAGCGAAGATAATAAGTTTCTAGCTCCATTGGTCAGATTTCACGAGTCTAATAAAACATTGCAAAATATAATTCATCCTGATATATGGAATCAAGTGTCCTCAAACTCGTTAAAGTACTTTGCAAATATAGCGTGTAGATTCATCAACAAGGATCGGCTACAGCGCCCAGATATGAACATGTATATCTCGGTCTTCGATCATGCTTATTTTGAATATGGTTCATCAATCTTCGACCAACCGACTCGGGTAAGACCACCCTTTCGATTTTCGTCTTATAAGTTTCTTGCATTATTATGTTATTAGTACTATTTTGACGTCTATATCAATTCCCACCCGTAATGTATAACAAAACATTTCATCTGTTACGTGCTAGGTTTGAAAAAAATATTTTGAAAACAGTGGTATTAAAAATATTTTTTCGAAAAGTTTAAAGTCAGAAAGCAATTTGTTAAACTCGCGCGCAGACTAGCAGTAATTGCTTAGTGGCAGATAGTTAATAGATGTTAATTCACAAGGTGGATGAATTGTAACCCGATAACTCGGCTCGATCAGGTTAACTCGATAGTCGAATCCGTGAGCTGACTCGATGACTCGATCGAGTTTACCGGTGATCGAACCCGTGATTCGATGACTCGACCGGTTTAACCCGGTGATCGAACGCTTGACCCTGTGACTCGATCAAGTTCATCTGGTGGTCAAAAACTTTACCTGATGACTCGACCGGGTTGACCTAATGATCGGACACTCGACCCAATGATCACTCGATCGAGTTAACTCGATGATTAAACTTTTGACCGTCAAAACCAAAAGAATACGGTGTACACACATGTATCGTAATATGAGTATGAGTATAGTATAGGTACAAACAGGTAAGTGAATTACTCATTCTACTTATCTGCTCGTCGTTTGTTTTGAGGGCATACATCGACTAAGTCTCTCGCTAATTATGACTTGATCAGATTGATTCGATGGTTAAAACCGTAACTCTTTTTATATTAATATATTATTAAGTATAGTATTACAATTTTTTTTTACCTGACTGTTGAATATTTATAATATTTCAATAATTTTATATTATATATATATATATATGATATAAATATAAATATAAATAAACTTTCATATACGAAACGAGGATGAAAACCCGCGCTTCGCTGCGGGGTGTGAGACGAAGATTAAAGGCGGACTAACTATGTAAAGGGTCGATAAGCGAATGACTATTTTCGTAAATTCTTTTTGAATTTTATACGAATATACTCTATTTCTTAGGTTAGCCTTCCGTTGTTAAGTTACTCAGTTATTAAGGATTAATTTTGCAACGAACATATAACATCAAGGATCAATTACGTAAAATGTGTGTTGTATTAAAAAGTTATAACATCGTCTTAATAGCGATTAATGCAACATTTAATAAGGGTTACACCTGGGTATGTCAAAAAGAAAAAACGGAAGTACTCATTTAGCAACTCCCGTAGATGTTTTTATTAGTAATTGTTTGTTCACTTCGATTTAGAGATGGCAATGGGGCTAGTTTGCGGGGAATGGTTGCTACCATCTTCATCCTAAAGTTAAATATCTATTCTCATCCTTGTCTTCATTCCCATCGGGATTACAAACTACATATCATCCCAGCGGGAATAGGGATCTCTAATTGAGAATCGGGGATTTTTGCCCCGTTACATAATTAACATTTAAACTATGTTTCAAATGACGCAACGATTACGAATAACACAATACGGTAATATCAAACAACATTAACGAGATTAACATTCATGCGACATGCTCAGTATCAATAATAATAAAATTAACGCAGAAGAGCTCATCCTAAAAAGTTAGTTAGTGTCAAAAGAGATGTTAACAATCGATTGATAATATTTTAAATATCTAATAGTTATTTGAATCATACAAATATATATAAATGTATATGTAGAATAAAAATATTCGGGGACGGGTTTGGAGAACCAAGGGTATTACCATCCCCGTCTCTATACCTGCTTTTTATTATCGGAGAATCCCCACTCATCTCGATACCCTGTCAACTCGAGGAATCCTGGTCAAATCGGATTCGGGTATCAAATTCTCTGTCGGATTCGAAATTTTTTACCATCTCTACTTCCATTATTGAAACTTTTTGTCTCGTCTAGATCATGGATTTCTCTTTTCAACGATTGTATTAGGCATATTTATAACAATGCTGCTAATGTTTTAGAAAAGTCAACTTTCTTATAGATCGGTGTTCGGAATATGAGTACACAGCAGATTGGTATATTAATTTTTAATCATGTTGCTTCGGTGTGACCTATATAATTTTTTAATCACAGATCGGATCATTCCTCAAATGTGCACGTCACTTTAGATCCCAAACAAATTTAGTTTAAAACTGTATTTTAGTTTAATATACTAGACAAATAATTGCTTTCAGCATTATTCAATGACTTTTTTAAAAAAAAATTAAAGGAAACTCGTCTCGATAAGAGAATTATTCAATGTTTTAGCTCGTGCACGAACGAGTTATGTAATACGAGTTGCAAAAATAATAAATTGTAGACTAAAATGAAGATTTTCACTAGTTATTGTTATATATACAATCTTGTGTATTCATTTACATATTACGATTGCCATTCTTTTTATTTGAATATTTATAAGAGTAAATTGTAGTTTTGGTCTTTATGGTTTGGTCAAATTGCGACTTCAGTACTTATCTTTTTAGAAGTGAAGCATTGGTCCTCATTTCGAAATTTTGGTTGCATGTTTGTTCCTGAACAAAAAAATGTATTATAAGATAGTATATATTGAACTTTGATTTCAAAATTGAGTTTTTTTATTTTTCTATTTTTATTTCTTTTATAAAGGATAAAATTGCATTTTGATCTTTTTAAGACAAAATTGTTCTTCTGTAAAATGAATCAATTATATTATTATTTTCAACTATATGGTACCTTCCACGTGGATACAAGTAGGGATGGACAACGGAGACGGGTTTGCGGGAAATGTTTGCTATCATCCTCATCCCCAAAGTTAAATATATATTCCTATCCCCATCGGGGATTACAAATTATATACCATCCCCATCCCCAGCGGGGAACGGGGATCCCCAATGGGGAATCGGGGATTTTTTCCCCGTTACATAATTAACATTTAAACTATGTTTGAAATGACGTAACCATTACGAATAACACAATACGGTTTTATCAAACAACATTAACGAGATTAACATTCATGCGATCATGCTCAGTATTAATAATAACAAAATTAACACACAAGAGCTCATCCTAGAAGGTTAGCGCCAAAGGAGGTATTAACCATCGATTGATAGTGTTCTAAATATCTAATAGATATTTGAAACATACAAAATATATAAATGTATATGTAGAATAAAGATATTCGGGGGCGGGTTCGGGGACGGGTTTGGGGAACCAAGGGTATTACCATCCCCGCCTCCATACCCGCTTTTAATTATCGGGGAATCCCTACCCCCATCCCCATACCCGGTCAACTCGGGGAATCCCCTGTCAAATCAGATTCGGGTATCGGATTCTCCGTCGGGTTCGAAGTTTTTGACATCTCTAGATACAAGAAGTAAAATCCTTACTAACTGATTATACTTCCACAGTATCCAAGTTATCATCATTTAAAGCATCAAAGGAGTTACTAAGAGAAACAGTGGAGTACCTTATGTCGAAAGTACATTGTCTTATGTGTCGTCTTTATCGAGTACCCCGATGTTGATGTATTATTCTTACCAATAAACGAAACCATCTTAGGACTCAACTCGGCATTCGGTTGATTTACCTTGGGGTGGAATGTAGTTTTTTGTTTCACTAAAACCGGTTTGAATTTCTTGTTGCTACCAACATTTCCACCCGATTTTTTCTTTTTCACTTTAATTAAAGCACAATCATCAACCGCCCATAAAGATACACCCTTACCTTTATCCACCATCTTCACCACTCGTTTAAGAACTTGGAACAATCATCCCTTTAGTGACCCAGTATTAAGCACGTACCATAACGAGAGGGTTTCCATTCATGTTCAACATGAATGGTTACCTTCGTGTATCCAAGTTCCTCAACATTAGGAACCGCCATAACCATATTATGAAAAAAAACAATAAAAACATGAGTTTCGATCAAATTCTTGCATAATTCCTCGTATCTCATGATTCCAAACACATGGAATTCATATAAGAGTCTAGCATCACTAGGATTTCGACTTTCAAGGCAATCAAGCTTAAGTCATCCGATGTATACGTAACCATTAGAACATCATGGAACTTCACCCAAACAAAAAATTGAGACAATTCTTCTTCATGGTGACTCATGGAAGGATATAATTTTTTAAGGAATATATGGAACCCATGAATCATCCATAGACCATCTCTAAGTACCGAATCAACACCATTGGTAGATAAGAATTGGAAACCTTTCACTAACGTTACTTTTAAGCCATATTTTTCCCAATTGTTACAAACAAACCATCCCACGACCAGGAATGTAAGCCTTTTACCAATAAATTACCCGTAAAGTGAATTTTCCTTTATATCAATTACTTCATGAACCAAATCCAAAGGTAGCCAAACATCGTAATCAGCATCTTTTGGTACATTAGCCTTAAGATACTTTAAATTACCCTTGCTAGAAGATTTTTAATTATTAGAAATGTATTTTATATTACATAAATAAATTAAAATATAGTTAAAAATTTAGGGTCGAAATTTTCGACCTTAAAATATTAACTTATAAAAATATAATGTTTTAAAATTATTTTTAATTATTAGAAATGTATTTTATATATCATAATTAAATTAAATTAACACTACGCTTTTAGGATCGAAATTTTCGACCCTAAAATTGTGGACTCCACTAGCTTTTTGACCAGCCATTTTAGGTTGAAAAGTTGTGACCCCCACCATGTATTTAGGGTCGAAATTTTCGACCCTAAATTTGCACCGCCCCTAAATACGAATTTTGTTGTAGTAAGATGTAGGGTTAAGCTTTTCAGCATAAAATGTAGGATTCTCCTGCCTAACAGATTAATGGCTAACCACAGTAGGAGTACTAACATGCCCCAGAGCACTAGTTGGGACTTGACTAGGAACATGAATAACAGTACCCTGAGCACCTTGACCATAAGATCTAACATTAAGGTGTATTATCCGCTCTTAGACCTTTATCTTGACTGCGTAATGTACCAATTACATCACAAAAAGAAACAAAACTAAAGTTTGAACCAATTTCAATTGAAACATTAGTATTACCTTGCTTCTTCCTAGCAGCACCTTCTTTTGAATCCAAAAACCTATGCTTCAACATTAAAACATGCAAAAGACAACCAAAAACAAGAAGAACATATAGTGTCTAATATTCATTAAACGGAATAACTCTAAAAAAATAAGTTTTTAGAATCTATATACCTAGAACAGTTAGATGGTTGGAACCATGAGGAACAATCAGAAGCTGGTTTAGGTTAATACATAAACTCACGTATCTGATCAGTAGCAAAAAAAATCCTAGCGATAAGAACAGAACCCTAAAATCGATTTTAAGGATCCAAGCAATCATCAACAATCCAAACAGGAGGTGGTTTAGAATTAAAGAAAGATAATTAGGTTTAATAACGGTTTAAGGTTAATTCGTTAAAACCCTAAAATTCTCCTAAAGTCTTTGCAACCAACAACAAATCTGAGGAAATATTATGATTAAACACGAATGTTGATGATCACTCTCTCTTGTTAAGATCAATGCAAGAAAAAACGGAATCAAACGAACAGGTAGAAAGATGATTCGGGTAGTTAGGATTTGAGAATATGGCCTAAGGAGAGTGTCTAGGTGTCATGTTTTTTTAATAATTATGTAAAGATTAGGTATTAGTGTAAAGTTATTTTTTTTAAGCAATATAATCTATTTTTAATTGAATGTCTAACCTTTCATGGTAAAAAAGGATCGATTTCATGATTTGATGCTGCCATCAGAGGACGAGTTGGGAGCTATGGTTATAAGTACACCATCTGGAGCATGGAAGGTAAAGTAAATTTGGGTTTATATAGGTAGAGGTATTTGTTTGGTCTGGATTTTGTTAAAAAAAGGTTATTCATCGATCAAGTCATACAAAAATAGTGTCACCCAATCCAAACCAGTAATAAGAGTTCTATTTACTCGATGAGTTTTCTAGACTACGATAAATAACGTTTTTCCGTATTTCATGGTATTTTGTGACATTTTTGCTACGATAAAGTTAAATTTTTTAAGGGCGAAAGTGTCATAAAATAGCACAAAAGGACAAAAGATCACATTGATGTATACAAGTACTTTTTTTATTTGATGTTTATAAAAGTATCTTAAAACAAATATAATCACAAAACATTAGAATAGAAAGAGAAAATGAGAAAAGTTATTTTGGAGCCTTGTTTTTTGGTGGAAACCAAGGGACAAATCTCCACCTTTCATTTAGCTTTGATCTAAGGGTGGGGATTAATCTAAGATTTAATTTGTCAAAACCTATTTTTATGTCTAATTAAAAAAAGAATTTTTTTTAATCGGTCATTTTACTTTCCTTTTTTTCACACAGTGAAATGTGTTTTCACACAGTCGTCATCACCACACCACCGGCCACCTGCGCATTTTCTTCAACTGACCACCACCGTCAGATCCATCCTGAAACCCTAACCACCACAATCACCTCCGTAGCAAACCCCTAAAAGTAATTGATTTTCTACTTGTTTTGTTCAAGATCTCTTGTTTGCTTCTCATAATCATCTATAATCATCATCGTAATCCTCATCTACCAAATGCCTCTGCCACGTCATCAAACCACCACAACCGTCCGACCAGATGGATGATGGAGATGTTAATGATGAAGTATTGTTGATTGATCTTTTGTATCAGAAGGAGGGGGTAACTGACATGGTGTTCAATTGAATGAGGGGTTTTGAGTGTTTTTCTTTCAGTTACGTTTATGAAGCACGTGAGTTGTTGAGAAAAGTTGGTGAGGTAGACGGATGTTCACCGGATGTAGTGTCGCTACACGTTACTGTGTAATATCATCAGTGATATTTTATCACCGGTGATATTTTTATTGTTTAATCACTAGTGAAGTATCACTAGTAATAAACCAATGAAATATCACGTTACTGTGTAATATCATCAGTGATAATTTATCACCGGTGATATTTTTATTGTTTTATCACTAGTGAAGTATCACTAGGAATAAACCAATGAAATATCACGTTACTGTGTAATATCATCGGTGATATTTTATCACCGGTGATATTTTTATTGTTTTATCACTAGTAATAAACCAATGAAATATCACGTTACTATATCATCGTTGATATTTTTATTGTTTTATCACAATAAACCAATAAAATATCACGTTACTGTGTAATATCACCGGTGATATTTTATTGTTTTATCACTAGTGAAGTATCACTAGTAATAAACCAATGAAATATCACGTTACTGTGTAATATCACCGGTGATATTTTATCATCAGTGATATTTTTGTTGTTTTATCACTAGTAATTAACCAATGTATTGGGATGGAAGGCGGGGTTGGTATTTGGGATGGAAGTCGGGGTTGGTCTGAACTGCTGAGAGTGACCCATCTGCTGCTGCTATTGTGACCACCTACCTTCATCATATTTCAAAGCACTTTCAACTTCAATTATTCTTTTAGGCGTTTCATCAAACACCTTATCATCACCAATCATCCTTATGAATCGGTTCGTTTTTAATCGATTTTTTTCAGGGATCGGTTGATTTAATGGTTATTTCTTCCATTTGTGTGTTTATTTCTGATTTGCAATGTTAATTTGTGTAGATTTATGGATTTTTTGTCAGAGTTTGTTGTAGAGAAGGTTTGATGTAGAGAGAGAAAATGTTCATGGAGATCTGTGTGTTTTGTTTTACAGAAATGAAGGGTAGGTGAGATTTATAACGTATTTTACGTTTTGGTCCCTCAGTCTTCTTTTTATAAATTGGCAATTTTAGTCCCTCCGTGTTTTTTATCATTTGATCTGGTCCCTCTCAAATGGATGGTCCAGATTAAGCCCTTGGTTTCCACCAAAATACAAGATTCTTTAATAACCGGACTCAAGAGAAAATATAATATTACTGGAAAACATAAAAAGAAATCTTTGAGCAAGATAATTAGTCAACCATCCAAACAATAAGAATTGTGGAAACGTATCTAATATGAAATAAAATAGACTTGAAATTTGTTCTAGCTTTATTAGCTCACATGTGAGTTCTTTTTACAGGTTGAACCCACAATAGATTGCGTGTTGGTTTGTTTACGACATTTTGTAAGGGAATCTTTCAATTTTTTTGCTCAAGGCATTAAAAAACTTCAAAACGACCCCGAAGCTACTATAGTTGAAAGTTCGTCATCCAATGTGTGGAAGGTAAACTAAATTTGGATTTACGTAGGGGTTGTAACTTAGTATCACTATATATAGATATCTGAATAGAAATGGGTTTATGTGCACACCATTTTTTTTTCTTTTGAGGACTAAACAAACAAAAAAAGTAGTGCACACAAATTCATTTATATGAAACTTACTTTATTTAAAATATACAGAACTTTGTGTGGTATTTTTTTAAAATCAAACCATTATTCAAACATGCGTATAAGCGTGTGTAGAAAATCAAACATCCAAACCTGAACTTAAAATAACCATAGAAAATAAAAGTAAAAACCGAAACAGGTTGTTAGGTTATGTATTTTTGAGAAACCGAACTTTACAGTTCATTTTGGTTTTATCATAAAAAATAAAATAAAATAAACAAATTCAGAACATACATATAATCTCAAACACTTTAATGTATGGTTGTCAGGATCCGATCTTCATCTTAAGATCTTATGATTTTACGATACTGCAAAGCAAAAATGATCAACATCTTACATAGGATCTTTAGAAGCGTATGATCTTATAGGATCTCGATCCTGACAATAGGATCTTAAAATCTATTACGATCCGATCTTACATTTTTCGCACCACAAACTAAAAAACTACACATTTATTGGTCTAAGTCTTATAGAATTTGAAAATACAATATTTTAATCTCTTAAACATTTCATAATTTTTATTTAAGACAACATTTTTATGAAACACTCATATATTTTATGTCAGTGATATATAAAAACTTGTAAATTTTCATAATATTACAAAACTAATAAGAAAATAGCATTATATTAGGATCTTATGATTTCAATCTTACAATAACGAAAACGATTTATAATAGTATCTCGATCTTAACAACATTGCTTTAATGGACACTACTTTTTATGATGCTACTTGGAATCTTACTATTAATAATGATTCAGTTTGCTAATTGACTTTGAAGGTCTTCATAGTGGAGGTCTCCATAATAAGTCGTAAGGCTCCAAAAATTCCAATGAACATTGTTGTTACAAACCTTCATATCTAAAACCAAAGTATTAAACACCAAAATCTTAAACATCAAAATCATATTTATTGCGTAACTCTTTCAATTTTTTTATCACTTATAAATAACACAATCACGCTCACATCACTCTTTCACTACCACATGAACAACTCAGTTGACCGAATAAGAAAAAAAGACCATAACATATCATTTAAGCATCACGTTATTCAACAATCAAAAATCCAACTCAAACTATCCTAATCCCATCACAATCAATTAACATTAACAACAAATAATCTAATCTCATGCCCCATCTCGCTAACAAAAACACTTGAACCAAAATCATAAACAGAACAAAGAACACAAGATCCTGGTCTACCTATTCATGTTCAACATGCAAAATATGACCTTTCAAGATCAAGAAACACGAATGTAAAACCATCGTTGATCTATGAGAAACATTATCTCATAGTTTATATCACAAACTAAAAGAAGAATTTTATTTTCTTTATTTGATTTGTTTACACAACACGGAAAACAACAAAATAACATCTACCAGAGACTTTGATTTACAAGATCTTGAAGCCATGAGAACTTCATCTTTATATCGGAAAGAAGATATAAAGCATTTTCTCGACCAAGTGAGGCAAGTTCAAGCAATATTACGCAATCAACAATTAAATACGACTATGCTAGCTATCTCGATCCTGACAATAGGATCTTAAAATCTATTACGATCCGATCTTACAATTTTCTCATCACAAACTAAAAAACTACACATTTATTGGTTTAAGTCTTATGGAATTTGAAAATACAATATTTTAATCTCTTAAACATTTCATAATTTTTATTTAAGACAACATTTTTATGACACGCTCATATATTTTATGTTAGTGATATATAAAAACTTGTAAATTTTCATAATATTACAAAACTAGTAAGAAAATAGCATTATATTAGGATCTTACGATTTTAATCTTGCAATAACGAAAACGATTTATAGTAGTATCTCGATCTTAACAACCTTGCTTTAATGGGCACTACTTTTTATGATGCTACTTGGAATCTTACTATTAATAATGATTCAGTTCACTAATTGACTGTGAAGGTCTTCATAGTGGAGGTCTCCATAATAAGTCGTAAGGCTCAAAAAAATTCCAATGAACATTGTTGTTACAAACCTTCATATCTAAAACCAAAGTATTAAACACCAAAATCATATTTATTGCGTAACTCTTTCAATTTTTTTATCACTTATAAATAACAAAATCACGCTCACATCACTCTTTCACTATCACATGAACAACTCAGTTGACCGAATAAGAAAAAAAGACCATAACATATCATTTAAGCATCACGTTATTCAACAATCAAAAATCCAACTCAAACTATCCTAATCCCATCACAATCAATTAACATCAACAACAAATAATCTAATCTCATGCCCCATCTCGCTAACAACAACACTTGAACTAAAATCATAAAAAGAACAAAGAAAACAATATCCTGGTCTACCTATTCATGTTCAACATGCAAAATATGACCTTTCAAGATCAAGGAACACGAATGTAAAACCATCGTTGATCTATGAGAAACATTATATCATAGTTTATATCACAAACTATAAAAAGATTTTTATTTTCTTTCTTTGATTTGTTTACACAACACGGAAAACAACAAAATAACATCTACATGAGACTTTGATTTACAAGATCTTGAAGCCATGAGAACTTCATCTTTATATCAGAAAGAAGATATAAAGCATTTTCTCGACCAAGTGATGTAAGTTCAAGCAATATTACGCAATCAACAATTAAACACGACTATGTCAGCATAAAACAAACTATTTTTTAAAGAAACGACCACGTTCAGCATGTTAGATCGTAAACTTGATTTAGTCCAATAAAGGTCAGAATATACATAAAAGCCTAAGCCCAAGCTGATGAAGCTTCTAGAATTCCGTAGAATGGTCATAGAATATCTCTATGAAATATCTAAATAGTACTAGAAATATCTAGTGTGAATTATCTAGAATGAGATATTTAGATAATGATGATGATATATTGAGAATAATCTAGATGGTAGTAGAATGTTTATAGAAATATCTTGTCTCTAGAACATTCCATGGACAAGTATAAATAGGTGTTGTATGTAAGCATTTGCAACTTGAACTAACAAGTACCAAGAAAAGTTTAAGCAATAATCTTACTTTCCTAAAAGCTTATCTCTTCCTTTAGTATTAGCCTAAAAGGCCCCATGTGTTTCCCAACAAACTGGTATCAGAGCTTAAAAGGTTCTAGCTGCGCTGAAGATCAAGATGTCGAGTTCAATGAACTTGTTCCAATTTCCTCGTCTCACCAAAGATAACTATGGTAGTTGGTGTATTCGAATGAAGGCGTTACTTGGCTCACATGATGTGTGGGAGATAGTCGAGAAAGGGATTGAGAAGGTTGAAGATGAAAACTCGTTGAGTGCTGCCCAAAGGGTAGATCTACAGAAGGCGAGAAACAAGGATCAAAGTGCTCTAACTCTCATCTATCAATGTCTTGATGATGCAATGTTTGAGAAAGTTGCAAATGCAACCACTTCTAAGGAAGCGTGGGAGATCCTTCAAAATGCTTTTAAAGGAATCGATAAAGTGAAGAAGGTACGTCTTCAAACTCTTAGTGGGGAGTTCAAAAAACTCCAAATGGAGGAATCCGTAACTATTTCGGATTATTTCACTCGTGTCTTGAGCATTTCAAATGAAATGAAGAGAAATGGTGAAAGCTTGACTGACACAAGGGTGATAGAAAAGATTATTCGCTCTTTGCCACCAAGCTTTGATTACATTGTTGTGGCCATAGAGGAGTCAAAATACATCGACTCTATGACCGTCGATCAACTCATGGGATCTTTACAAGCCCATGAAGAGAAGTTGAAGAAAAGAAGGTGAAAGAACCCTTGGAGCAAGCTCTATACTTAAAGGTCTCTTTCAAAGAAAGAGAAAAGAGCTTTTTACATGGACGCGAACAAGGACGAGGACGCGGTACTTTTCAGAGTCATGGAGGATTTCAAGGACGAGGACGGGGAAAAGGAAGAGAAGATATTCAGAAGGAAGATGAGATCCATTGGTCTCCAAATAGGAGAGGTCATGGAAGAGGCTACCAATCTCAAAGAGGAGGTAAGTCTCAAATACAATGTTATAATTGTTGAAAATTTGGTCATTATGCTAGTGAGTGTACTAGCTCAAGACAAGTGGAAGAAAAGGCCAATCTTGTGGAGGTAGATGACGAAGAGGAGCTTACTTTGCTAATGGCGAGACATGGCGAAAAAGAAGAGAGGACAGAGCCATGACATATAGATTCCGCTGTCAGTAACCATATGACGGGTGAAGAAGACTTGTTCGTGGAGATGGATCAAAGTAAAGGGAATGTCACCTTCGAAGATGAGTCAAAGGCACCAGTGAAAGGAAAAGGTAAAATACTTATCTGAGCTAAATATGGAAGTCACCAATATATTTCGGATGTATACAATGTGCCCAACCTTAAAAGTAACATTTTAAGCGTGGGACAACTGTTGGAGAAAAACTACGATATTCATTTCAAAGATCATAGTGCCACAATAAGAAATCATGAAGGAAAGCTCATAGAAAAAGTGCCTATGACTAAAAACCGAATGTTCATCTTGAACATTCAACATGATGAAGCTAAGTGCTTAAAGAGATGTTTGGAGGACCAGTCGTGGCTTTGGCACATGAGGTATGGGCATTTAAACTTTGGTGACTTAAAGTTGTTATCTTCTAAGGGAATGGTGAAAAGGGTTAGATCAAATTGATTATCCCAATCAAGTATGTGAAGGATGTCTTCTTGGGAAGGAGTTCATTTCCAAAGAAAGCGACGTCAAGATTTAAGGATCCTCTACAACTAATTCACACGGATTTGTGCGGTCCCATTACTCCGCTTTCTCATGGTATGAATCTCTACTTTATGCTCTTTATTGATGATTATTCTAGAAAGACTTGGGTCTATTTTCTAAAAGAAAAATCCCAAACCTTTGAATCTTTTAAGAAATTTAAAGCTACGGTTGAGAAGGAGAATGGTTTAAAGATTAAATCTGTGAGGTCGGATAGAGGTGGAGAATTCTTGTCAAAAGAATTTAACAAATTCTGTGAGGATAATGGGATCCAGAGATTTCTAACGGCTCCTTACTCCCCACAACAAAATAGAGTGGTGGAGAGAAAGAATAGAACCATTCTTAACATGGTCCGAAGCATGTTGAAAAGTAAGAAGATGCCAAAAGAGTTTTTGGCTGAAGCGGTTGATTCCGCGGTGTATTTATTAAACCGGTGTCCGTCGAAGAGTTTGGACAACAAGACCCCACAAGAAGCGTGGAATGGGATGAAGCCTACAGTCTCTCATCTAAGAATATTCGGGAGAATAGCGTATGTTCACATTCCGAGCCAAAGGCGAATCAAGCTTGATGATAGAAGTGAGAAGCATGTGTTTTGGGTTATGACAAGCAATCCAAAGGATATAAGCTCTATAACCCGATCAAACGGAAGGTAGTAGTGAGCAGAGATGTGGAGTTCGACGAACAAGGATCATGGGATTAGAGCACTAAAGAAACTGAAAGGTATGATCTTATTCCGATGACTAACGAAGAAGAGACAGGTGAATCGGGCAGAGAAGTCCAACCACCTGAAGGTCTAGCTCCAACGCCAACCCAAGGTTCGCCAGCAAGTTCAAGTGAAAGAGAACCAAATACTAGAAGTCTGTTGGAGCATTACGAGGTAACTGACGAGATACCCCTACTTTGTTTATATGGTGATTGTGAACCTTTAGCTTTTGTGGAGGCTATGAAAGGAAAGAAACGCAGACAAGCCATGGACAAGGAGATACAGTCAAAGAAGAATACACGAGCGTCGAGGAACCTTCTAAAAGGCTAAAAGGCTAGTGGAGTCAAGTGGGTATACAAGGAAAATAGAAACATCAAAGGTGAAGTGGAGAAGTACAAGGCAAGACATGTGGCCAAAGGCTACAAGAAGAAGCATCGGATTGAGTTAATGAATAATCGAGTCTACCATGATCGAAGTAAGCATATCAATAGTCGATATCACTTTATTCGAGAGTGCATCGCAAGGAAGGATGGCGGAGTGATACATACAAGGTACAAAGACCAAGTTGCAGATAGCCGTTCAATGAGCAAGATTTCTCAAGGCAAAGGATGATGCTTGGAGTCGGTAAATCAAGTTTAATGGGGGGGGGGGGGGTGTTAGATCGTAAACTTGATTTAGTCCAATAAAGGTCGTAATATACATAAAAGCCCGAGCCCAAGCTAAGGAAGCTTCTAGAATTCCGTAGAATGGTCATATAAAATATCTCTATGAAATATGAAGAATAGTACTAGAAATATCTAGTGGAAATTATCTAGAATGAGATATTTAGATAATGATGATGATGTATTGAGAATAATCTAGATGGTAGTAGAATGTCTATGAAAATATTTTGTCTCTAGAACATTCCATGAACAAGTATAAATAGGTGTTGTATGTAAGCATTTGCAACTTAAACTAACAAGTACCAAGAAAAGTTTAAGCAATAAACTTACTTTCCACAAAAGTTTATCTCTTCCTTTAATATTAACCTAAAAGTCCCCGTGTGTTTCCCAACACAACATTTTGATTACTTGACTTCAATTTCAAAGCATATGCACCAAAATGCAACCAAAAAATCTTTACTCAACACCCGCATTTAATCTGTGTGCAGCGCACGAGCTTGAATTTCTCGTACATAAACAATTTCTTATAAGAATTTTTGTGGCAATTAGTTTCTTTCATTGTTATTAACTTATTATTGTGTCAATTTATAAAACATAAATAGTTATTGTATAAATTTTTCTTTATTGTTATTAGTTTATGAGTTTTGCTAATCAATGTCCAAAAAATACATTAAATATGCATTAATTCTAGTAAAAATGAAGTTTATATATAATAATTTATGAGTTTATTTAATGTGTATTTAATGCTAATTTAGAAAGTTTGTAGGCATTGGTTAGTAAAACCGTTAGTTTAGAGTTCTGTCAACCAATGCCCACTAGACAGAGGTTAATCGGTAATAAATGAACACAAACTTTCTTAATTAACATTAAAATGCATTAAATATGCATTAATTCTAGTGTGTATTGCTTTATTATCCTAAACCGTAAATAAAAAAAATTCCAAAAAGAATCTGAAACCAAAAAACAGAGGCTATAAAATATGCAAATGAAGAGATCTTTAGAGTTATCGAAAACAAAATGTTTGAGCAGGATCTTTACTTAATCACTCATAAAAAAATGTTTAGCAAGTATAATATTCCTCACTATTTTTCCCCTTGTTACACTAATGTTGCAGGTAAACAAGTTTGAACACTTGAGAATTCGATTTCTGGACATACGATTGGCCACTAATAATTTCTCAAAGGAATCTACACTTTTAAACACTAGCTCTTATAGTATTTACAAAGGCGATCTTGATTGTTTTGATAGAGAGTGTGTTTCCGACTTGGAAGGTACAAATAAAGGTAAACTACCCAAAAGACGCTATAATAATGTAAGAATAAAGCGCATCAAGGATGCACACGCAGAAGCTATGTTCCTTACAGAAATTGAAGTTCTTAGCACTTGTAAGCATAATAACATAGAATCTCTCCTTGGATTTTGTGACGAAGGTTATCAGATGATCCTTGTCTACGAGGGTAATGATACGTATACAAGTCTTCAAGAGTGTTTGGGCAAATATTCATGGGCCAAGCGTGCAGCAATCTGTTCTTTTATTGCTCTAGGGTTAAATTACATTCACAATGAGATGGAGGATCAAAAGGTGGTCATTCACCGTCAAATAAGTGGCCACACTATTTTGATGGACGAAAAGTATTGGGTAAGAATTAGTGGGTTTGAACTATCGACGTTATTGTCTTCTGATCAAGATGAAGACACTGGACGTCTTTGCAGACAACTTTCAGATCCGGCCATTGAGTGTTACATGGCTCCAGAATTTCGTGAAACTGGTAAGGCAACAAAGGAATCAGATATATACAGTTTTGGACTAGTTATGTTTGAAATCCTATGTGGGATGCCTTACTCACTTTTATGGTGGAAAGATGCGGAATTTCGGTCAGCACACTGGTTTAAGTATGAAACGATAAAGCAAAAGGTTGCTCAAGCAATAAAGGAAGAAAATCACGATAACAAGTTATTTCTCAAGGAAGGACCCAATGAAGATTCGCTGGACACATTTATAAAAATCACTGAGCAATGTTTGGCGGTAAATCCGGAGCAACGTCCAACTTTGCAAGTCATCATCAAACAACTAGAGAAAGCGTTATTGTTTCAGGTAAGTGTTATAATTTATGTTAAATTATATACACTCCCTATACATAATTGTGGAATGTTTTACAGTAATTTTTAAATTACGTACACTGGTTGATTAATCATGTAGTTTCAAAACTTTATAAACTTACACGTTTCTTTAATCACCATTAGATCATATTCAAGGGTTATTCAAAGTATACTACGAAGTATATGTTTAAGCCATTTGCTATTGATTATTAATTGATACGTTATACCTACACGGTCATGATCAACTAGAGTAAAATATGACATAATTGCATATCCAAAAGCTTTGTAGAACTGTGATTTCTGATTAGTTAATGAGCATAGTTTTGTTCCGTAAACTTGGTGGGGGTGATAATTGCATAGTTTACAATCTGAAAAAGTTACCAATTATCTCAATACTTGAAAACGTTACAATTTATAAAAAATTATCCAAAAAGATTAATGAAGTGTTCCATAATTTACAGGAAAACCACAAGGACCCATTGATAATGTCATTTGAGGTTATTAAATTGGCTACACAGAGCTTTAGTCGTGCCAATGACATTGGAGGTGGTGGTTTTGGTAGGGTGTACAAAGGAAAACTTGCATCTGAACATGGATCCCATACAATTGTCGCAAAGCGGTTAGATACACGTCTTGGTCAAGGGGATCAACAGTTTTACAATGAACTACATATTATTTCTGAGTATAAGCATGATAATGTTATCGGTCTTGTAGGCTATAACAACGATGAACAAGAAAGAATCATTGTATATGAATTTGCATCCAAAGGAAGTCTTGATAACTATTTAAACGATGCTAGAATTACTTGGATTAATCGGCTTAACATATGCATTGATGTTGCGAGGGGATTAGCTTTCCTTCATGGAGGTGTTCGAGAACACGAGGCGGTGATACATAGGGACATGAAAACTGCTAACATTCTACTTTTTGATGACTGGAAGGCAAAAATTGCGGATTTTGGGCTTTCATTAATATATACAGTAAATGATGAAACAGACTATGTCATCGATTATGCTTGCGGCACACCAGGATACTTGGACCCAGTATATCAAAAATCAGGTTTCTTAACCAAAGAATCTGATATTTATTCACTTGGTGTAGTTTTATTTGAGATCTTGTATGGGAAATCAACGTATGAGATCAAGACACGTGAGAATCAGTTTCTACATAGTTTAGTTAAACAGCGCCTTGATGAAGGAAGATTAGACGAGCTTGTGTTTAACGCTATAAAGAACCAAGTTGTGCCAGAAGCATTAGCCACATTTCAGGCGATTAGCTGTCAATGCTTACATGATGATAGGGAAAAACGACCAACAGCACAACATGTTCTACTACAGCTTCAGAAGGCATTGGAATTGCAAGTAACTGAGTAAGTAAACATGGTTTCAGAAAAACTGGCTTGCTTTATATTTTATTATGTTTACACTTTACACTAAACTTTGCTCTTCAACTTCACAGTTTTAAGTTTTAGGTTTGGAATATCAAAATCAAAAACAATTTTTTTTTGCTCCATCTTAGATGTTTGAGATCGTTTGTTTTTTTAATCGTGTGAATTGCCGAAACACTTTTGATATGTGCAAATAAACAAATTAAATTTTTATAAAATAGAACTTTCTCTAGTATTGTGTCGCATGGCATGTCATAGAGGGCTGATAATTTCTCTTCAATCTTAAAGCTTTAAAGGTTTGAAGTTGTAACAAAATGTTTCACTAAATTAATAGTTCAAATAATAATGATATATATTCAAAAATAGATAATGACAAAGAAAACCAACATGCATCTAATAAAAAGAAATAAATAGAGTGACAATACGGAAAAAAAACATTTAGAGGTACAAGTTAATACAAGAACATTATAGTCTAATCATCACGGCATAAATAGTTATAATCCTAGACCAAAAAAGTAAGCCTTGCATCATTTCTAATCTTCATCTTCCTCTTCATCATCTTCATCACTATTGAAATAGTTGTCGAGATTTTCAATAGGTTTCAGACCAAGTAGACAAGATGATATTTGTTAGCTTGAATATTTGAGATGAGTGAAAATAATTCCATAAGGTAATGGAGAGTTAGGTTTGCACTCTATCTTGGACATATCTCTACTATTTATAAAGGAAAAACCTCAAAACCTTTAATGTTAAAAAATGACTTAATTATGAAATTGTTGAAAAATTAAATGTATAAAAGTTGGATATTAATTATGTAATTATTGAAAAATTAAATGCACATAAGTTTGATAAAATAGGAAATGTTGAAAAATTAAACCATAAACAATTGAATAAGTTACCGCGTCACGGGTTCTACCACCGGATTAATTCGATCGAGTAACTTGGTCACGGGTTCCACCAACGGGTCAACCCGGTCGAGTCATCGGGTCACGGATCGACCATCGGACCAACCCGATTGAGTCACCGATTAAAGAGTTCGGCCATCGAGCCAATCTTTTCGAGTCACGGGTTCGACCATCGGGTTAATCCGATAGAGTCACCGGGTCACGAGTTCGACAACCGGGTCAATCCTATCGAGCCATCGGGTTACTGGCTTCGACCACCAGGTCAATCTTATCGATTCACGGGTTCAACTACCGGGACACGAGTTTGACCACCGAGTCAACCCGATCGAGTCACTGGGCACGGTCTCGCCTACCGGTTCAACCCGAACGAGTCACCGGGTTACCGGTTCGACCATTGAGTCAATTAATAAATCATTAACTATCTATCGCTAGGTAATTATTGGGTCACGATTTCGACCATCGAATCAATTAGCATATTATTAATTATATGTCTTTAGGTAATTCCGCTGCTATGTGCGGGTAATCGTCTAATGTATTATAATGAAATAGGCAAGGTTGAAACTTGAAAGGTTGATGAGTTTTGCGACAATGCATTAGATGACAAGATGATTCGAGAATATGATTGCATATTTCGCCGAAATAAAGTGCATTATTGAAAATGATTTCATTCCATATTGTCAATTCGGGATGAATATTATTCTTTATAAATTTTATTTGAAATGTAAGCGTAGGATGAGTCAAGTGGAGTTAGGGAGAAGATTTTTGATATCAAGGATGGGGGAATATTTGTTGAGTAATTACCATGGGGCTCTTGATAAAGTTGTAAGAATTCAAGGGAACAAGCGTCTGAAAAACAACATTGACCATGTAAAGGAATGTTAAGAAGAGAGCCAAATTGATCAAAGATAGCGAGAAATCTTGCTTATTAAAGCCAAAATCCTATGTGAATGAATTCATTAGATGAAAACTATAGTAGAATTCCATAATGAGACGACGAAAAATGAATTATATTGATATTAAGGGGGGTTTGTAGATTTAAAGAGTTGAAAACATCCTTGATATAGTTTTCTTTATTAGAAAGATGAATGATGCGTCCTTCATGTATTGTTCTTGATTCAATTTCTAGGATGGATTCTTTTTCATGTTTCCTAAAACATTTGTCACTCGATATATTAGGGATATAGTTTCTAGTTAGATGAAGTTCATCTTGAAGGAAAGTGTTCATGATAATAATGTTTGATAAGGAGAGGGTTTTATTTTTAATTAATAATGATGATCCTAGTTAGACTATGATGATCCTAGTTAGATTAAAATTGGAAGAGCTTAAGGCAAATGGATATGGCTCTATAAGACAAAATACTTAGCAAAGGTCAGATCTATTTCTAATTAAAGAAACATGATTAGGAAGATTTAGGAAAAAGATGCTTACTAGGAATCTAATATTAAGTGAATGAGTTGCTTGAACAAGTGATTCCAAACATTAAGTCAAGGAAGAGAACTTTAGTCTTGGAAGAGAGTGAGTCCTGCTGTTTTGTCACAGAGAGTTTGGAAAGAGAGAAGATGAGAGTGAATAAGAGTAAACGGTGTCACGGCGAGGGGTCCTCGTCGGTCCGATGTGGCGCTCTTGTCGGTGCTCGCCGTGAGTCATTCGCCAGATTTAACGAGGGGAAGAAGGAAGAAATCGGGCCCCACATGTTTTTAGTTGGTTTTTTGTGAGTGAGTGGTGAGACCCAAGTGAAGAGGAGAGAGACAAGTTGTGAGTGAGGGGGTGTTTAGTTGGTTTTTTGTTTTGGTTAGTTGAGATGATGTGACGCTGAGGTGGCACAAGTGAAGAGGGTATACCTAGTCGTGATACCTTTTACTCTAAGATAAGAGGGAAAAGACACTGTCCATAGGTTGAATTTCTCTGCTGGTGCAATTAGGCTAAGGGCTTGTTTCTTTTTTTACATGCTTCCATATTAGGCTCTTAATTAGCTTCTTAGTGGGAACAGAGAGATATTTGTGTGAGTGTGGAACAAGATGTTTAAAGTGAATTGGACCCACATCTTTTCCCACTAAGAAGCATATAAAGAAAAAGAAACATCGCCTAAGTGCACCGGCTGAGAAGGTTAAGGGTACCGATTGAAAGTTTTGTGCACCAACAAGAAGCTTTAGTCTAGATAAGAACTTGATTTCACAGTTTTGAGAGGTCTCTTATAAACATTTTAAATTTTCTTTCTCAATATTAAAAATGTTTAATCATTTAAGATGAAATGGTTAAATAGTCTATCAAGAGTGTCAAACATTAGATAAAGGATTCAAAAATTGACGATATAATTTGTGCTTGCTCAAGCTAAATGTACTTATATATTTTGGATAAAACATATAGGTTGTCATATGAAACAAGATATGATAAAATACAAACGATGATTATTCGATAGATGAATATATGAAGAAATCGATTAGAACGAGAAGATAAGAAAGTAAGAGATAGATTTCGAGACGAGACAAAATAAAAGAAGATCGAGGATGTCGATGGACACGTCGAGAGCTTGTTTCATTATAGTGTATTTACTCATGCCTTTCCGGCGCTTGCTCAATCGGTCTCAGTAATGGATATTTGCAAAGTATATTTGCAAAGTATATTATAAGTCGAGCAAAAGAAGAATTACGTATAAAAAAATAGCAAAGGTTACTTTGCAATCCATAATTCTTACCAAACAATCATACTTAAGTGTAATGGGATTTTTAAAGCCAATTTGGAATTTCTCAATTCTACGTTTTTAGTATTTTTAGTAAATCGGATCAGAAACCAAAGAGATTTTAGAGATACTCTTTGTGTCAATAAATACTAAGTGTGATGTCGAGCCTACTAGCTGTCAGGTTTAGAATTCTCCATATCACCTAAAAAATACCAACTAAAACTAAGCATTCAGTACCAACTACGAATTCTCCATATTACCCGCCTTGTATGTCTAATTTAGCTTTTAAAGCAAGTGATTTTCTTTCAAACTTACTTTCAACTAATTCGTAGTCTTTCTTGATTATTAATTCGTATACCTTTAAGTTGGCAATTAATTCATCAAGTGAGAGTTTCGTTAAGTCTTTCGATTCTTCAATCACCGTTACTTTAGCTCTCCATTTAGGACGTAAGACTCTAAGAAATTTTTTACATAATTTTTGCTATAATAACTTTTATCAAGTGCCTTTAAACTAGTAATAAAAGTATTGAACCTAACAAACATATTATCGATAGATTCGTCTTCGGGAATGACGAATTTTTCATATTGTTGTACAAGTAAGTGAATCTCGTTAACTTTGACTTGATTATTACCTTGTTGGGTGATTAACAAAGTTTTCCAAATTTCTTTAGCCGTATTACATATTATAGTTCTTTGTATTCTTTACGTTGCGAAGCATTGTAAACTATCATTTTAGCTTTCATTATTTTTTGCTAATATATTTTTAAGATCATCATTTAATTTTTCGTAAGAAACAATTTCATCTTTTTTTAGTTTCTCCATTATATTGAACAGGTTTAAACACAGATCAAGATCTTTAGATTTAACATAAGTCTCGAATCTATTTTTCTAATATATAACACTATTAATTTCGAAAAGTGATGGTCTTTGCATGGATTGCCTTTCTATATATTTATCGGAATCCATAGATCGATATAAGCGTTAAAATACAATATATTTTAAAAATGTTGAGTGATATTAGCTCTGATACCAATTTTAAAACTAGAGAGGGAGGGGGGTTGAATATTTGCCAGTTAAATTTACGTTTTCAAAATTAATTTACTTGTTGAAAGATTAGATTCGAGATTATATCAATTCCACTTGCAACCAATATGAATATGCAATAGTCTAAACTAACTAATAATGTAAATGAAAAGTATAGACTAAATAATAAGTTTGGGAAAGAATATGCAAACCACAACATCAAGATTTATAGTGGTTCGGCTACGAAGCTCCTCGTCGCCCTACTCCACTCTTCGAGTATCGTACTAGAGATTTCACTATATCAACAAGCTCCTTTCAAGACGGAGAAAACTGTACACACGTCACTTACGATATTTACCGACACAAATCTAAATGTCGAGTCCTAATTTTATCTAGAACCAATCTACACTCTTACTTCATCTCCTAGGAAGTATACTCCCGATCACCCGATCTATCTACTACAAGCTTATACACACTATCACACCGGATCACAAATATTTCCGCACCTTGGAAATACACACACAAAACGTACATGTATTTCACTCGAATCTCTCACAAGATCATACGCAAAGGCACAAAGCTTCAACAATATACAAAGTAATATGAACACTAATTTATAACACTTAATCTTTGTAGTTTTCACAAGTATTCTTGTCTTGCATAAAGTAGAGGTATAGAAAAAGGATCACTTGTAAACAACTATGTACAAGTTATATGATCAAAGGAAGAAATAATCTAGAAGGAGAGTTTAGACAGTGAGTTTTTAGTTAGGTATTTGGCCAAGTCAAATAGTGGGCTATTTATTTCGAGAGGCCAAGACAAGGAGCATTGCCGATGCACTAAAAAAGGCAGCCGATGTAACTAATTGCACCGGCATCCTAGTCTAGTGTATTGCCTACACTAGACGCTCCTTTAAGTCTTTTAGTGGGTGAATATAGAATTTGGTAGGTTTTAAACCGTTGGGGTGGGGGGAGGGGGAATTTGAAATTCAAATCTATATTTAGTTTAAAACATTTTATTTCATTTAAAAAATACCTTGTAACATTTTATACACTTTGTGTGCATTTTATAAAATGTTAGTTTATAAAAGACTTTGCTTTTCCTTTAATCACTTTGCAAGTCTATAAATTGTTTGTGCATACCTTAAGTGATATTATGTCGCAATAAATATTTACGAGTATAACTTTGATTATGTTTAATTTTATATATAACGCTTTTGCATTTTGTAATTATCAAAACGTCGAGAAGTCGAATGATATAAATATACATCATTATTTGTAAAAACGAAGAGGGTCTATGTTGAACATTTGGTTAATGAAAATACAAAAATAATCATGGCTACAACATAATAACGCGAAAAATACCGCATCAACGATGGCCATAATGAAACTCAAAAATAATTGTGGTCGTTATTAGTCGATAAAGTGGCCCAAGGCCGACTTGTGGGCTGAGTTGATTAGGGTTGTGTATCGCTATAAATACACATTAATAATACAATGCATATCATGGGGGTTTAATCATTCTAACATGGTATCAGGCCAAACCCTCATCTTTTTTTCATCTTAAAAAAATACCCCATCCCTTGGGATCTATCCGTAAACATATCGTTCCAAGAAAAGAAATACAACGAAGGAGAAAAATAATAGATTCACGTGGTATGGATAAATGGATCCATGGTGATGATGGTAATATTACTAGCCTATTAGTAATGATTCTGCTATTATTATGATGTTTTTTATATCATTCATTCCGCTGCTAAGATCTTTGTTATAATGCTAAGTCGCACAATTTTGAGGTTGGTGACGGAACTACGTTGTCTTATTGATGGTCCCATGGTTTGATGGGAAGTTTTCGTGTTTAGCAGTATCATTTGTTTTATTTCATTTTATTTTTTTGTTAAAAAAATTATAATGTTATATTGTTTTGGTTTTTTTTTATTTTTCGTACTATTTTTTCCGATTCAACAATCTAAAGCTTTCAATCTTTCGCTCAACTGTACAAATTAACTAAACTTTTTTTTTTCACCTTTGTGTGTTGGTGATTATGCAAAGGTCACAAATCCACACGGTTGTCTATTTGGTTGGATGTTTATGCAAGTGTCACAATCCACAACTGACGTTTATGAAAAGAAATCAAAGGTTGTGCACGGTTTTGTGGATTTGTGCTGATCTGATTTGGAGTTTTGGAAGATGAACAGGAGGTGCATGGCCTTATTAATGTTTTATTTTCCATTTTTTATTTTGTTTCTTTTCTAGTATACTACTCAAGTCCGAGTTTTTGCGATTTCACCGCTTGGACTGCGGGGAGAGTATTAGTAAATATAGTGGCCCAAGCCCGACTTGTGGGCTGAGTTGATTAAGATCGTGTATCGCTATAAATATACATCAATAATACAATACCTATCATGGAGAAGGCCTTGCCCAACAGGCCAAAAAAAATTGGGTTCGGGAGTTATCTGTCAAACATAAGGTCAATGTTCTGGCACTTCAAGAAACAAAGATGGAATCTATGGAAACGTTTTGTGTTAAATCTTGTTGGGGTAATTTAACTTTTGATTATGTTCACAGTGATTCGGTTGGCAATTCTGGTGGTATTCTTTGTGCTTGGGATCCGAATTGTTTTCAGAAAAGCAACTCTACTATTTCTGATTTCTTTGTCATTGTTCGTGGAACTTGGTTAAAATCTGGAGGAAGCATGATGTTGATTGTTATTTATGCTCCTCAAGACCTTCGGAATAAAAAGATTCTTTGGGATTATCTTTCTCATGTTATTAATAACTGGAACGGCGAAGTTATTTTGATGGGAGATTTTAATGAGGTGCGCTTTAAGACAGAAAGATTTGGGTCTGTTTTCTATACCCATGCAGCGGAGAATTTTAATTCTTTTATTATGAATGCGGGTTTAGATGAGGTTTCCTTAGGTGGCGGTACTTTTACTTGGTGCCATAGATCGACTACTAAGATGAGTAAGCTTGATCGCTTTCTTGTCTCCCAAAATCTTTTGATCTCCTGCCCCAACATTAGTGCTATTACTTTGGATAGATTCCTTTCGGATCATCGTCCGATTTTGCTTCGAGAATCTTCATTTGATTACGGTCCTAGCCCGTTCTGGTTCTACCACCATTGGCTGCAGATTGAGGGTTTTTCTGACTTTGTTCAGAATTCTTGGAACCAAGCACCAGTTGACTCTTCTAATGATATCCGCAACTTATTTAAGAAACTTCAATACCTCAAAGGCAAAATTCGTGAGTGGTATATTACGTATAAATCTTCTATGAATGGTGTTATGACTAAGATTAAAGAGGACCTTCATATTCTTGACGAGGCTATTGATTGTGGAGATCATTCTGCGGCGACTATTTCCAAACGGTCTGAGGTTCTTGCTTCTTTCAATCGTCTCAATAAAATCACCACTACTGAGCTTGCCCAGAAAGCTAAGATCAAATGGTCAATAGAAGGTGACGAGAACTCTAAATTCTTCCACGGTACGCTTAATAAAAAACAGAGTCAAACTAGTATTAGAGGGATCATGTATAATGGTGTTTGGATTGATAAACCTAACTTGGTTAAAAGTGAATTCCTAAATCACTTCATGAATCGTTTTGGGAAACCCCCTAACAGAGGTTTTCATATTGATATGAGTTTCCCTAATACGCTTTCGGAAAATCATTGTGCTGACTTGGAATGTATGGTTACAAGAGACGAACTGAAACGGGCTGTTTGGGATTGTGGCGTTCATAAGTCTCCAGGCCCAGATGGATTTACTTTTGGGTTCTATCGACATTTTTGGTCTCTTTTAGAGAATGATGTGTTTTTTGCCATCAAGCACTTCTTTACGCATGGGATTATCCCTAAAGGTTGTAATTCCTCATTCATCGCTTTGATTCCTAAAGTTCATGATGCTAATCTTGTTAAAGACTTTCGACCTATAAGTCTTATCGGCAGCATTTACAAAATTATAGCTAAGATCTTAGCTAATCGACTTGTTCTTGTGTTAGATGGTATTGTTAATGAAGTTCAGTCGGCTTTTGTTGCGGGTAGACAAATGTTAGATGGTCCTCTAATTATCAACGAAATAATTCAGTGGTGTCGTTCTAAAAAGATGAAAGCTGCTATTTTCAAAGTTGACTTCGAAAAGGCTTTCGACTCAGTTAGATGGGATTATTTAGATGAGATTTTAGCCAAATTTGGTTTCGGTATTAAGTGGCGTGGTTGGATTCGAAATTGTTTATCTTCTTCTCGAGGTTCCATCCTTGTTAATGGATCACCCACTAATGAGTTCCAATTCTTTAAGGGTCTTAAACAAGGTGACCCTCTCTCGCCTTTCCTATTCATTCTTGTCATGGAGACTCTTCATCTTTCTTTCCAACGTGTGGAGGAGGCAGGTATGTTTACGGGCATTAAACTTAACAACTCGATGACGTTATCTCATTTGTTTTTTTGCGGATGATGCCGTGTTCATGGGGAAATGGTGTGACGGTAATATTAGCACTCTTATCAACGTCTTGGAATGTTTTCATCAGGCTTCTGGTCTTAAAATTAACATGAGTAAAAGTAAATTGATGGGAATTTATGTTGAGGACAATACTATCAAAAAGGCTGTTGAGAAGCTCGGATGTCTCAGCCTTCATGATCCATTTACCTACTTGGGTTTGAAAGTTAGAGGTAATATGTCCCGTGTCTCTGAATGGCAAGATGTTATAGATAAAGTTAAAGCTCGTCTCTCCAAATGGAAACTGAAGACTTTATCTATTGGAGGTAGACTTACTTTAATTAAGTCTGTGCTTGGCTCAATTCCAATCTTTCATATGTCCACCTATCGAGTTCCTAAGTTGGTCTTGAGTGCTCTCGAATCTATTCGTGGTCAGTTCTTTAATGGTCATGATCATAGTCACCGTAAAGCTTCTTGGATCAAATGGAGTTCTGTTCTCACTTCAAAAGAAAAAGGAGGTTTAGGCGTTGCTAGTCTCTATGCTCTGAATCGTGGACTTATCTTGAAGTGGCTATGGAGATTTTTTTCTTATCCAAATTCTTTATGGGTTCGGACCGTTAAGGCTATTCATGGTAATGATGGCAACGTTGGCAGAAGTTTCAAACCTGGGGCAAGTTCCTGTTGGCTCAGCATTGTCAAGGAAGCATCAATCCTCAAAGACCACGGTATAAACTTTTTTGATTACATGCTGCCTAAACTTGGAGATGGGTCAATGTTTTCTTTCTGGGACGACAATTGGTGTGGGGAAGGGATCCTCAAGCATACTTTTCCTCGTATTTATGCCTTGGACACGTGCAAATCTGCGACTGTGAGACATAAACTTGTGGACTCTAGCCAGGTTTTTTCTTTGCGTCTTTTGGTCAGGGGTGGTGTTGAGCAACCGCAATTCGATGCAATTTCTGTGCTTATCAATGGGATCAACTTTTGTCCTCAGCAGGATAGATATTCTTGGTCTTTAAATGGAACTGGTGACTTTTCTGTCAGCTCGATTAGAAGATTGATCGATGAAAATCGTTCTGTGAATGTGTCGTCCAAGACTCGTTGGGTGAAGATCATGCCTATTAAGATAAATGTCTTCGCGTGGAAAGTTAAATTGAATGCTCTTCCTACTAGAATTAATCTATCGCGTCGTGGCATTGAGATTAATTCTCTGTTTTGTCCGATTTGTCAGAGTGGTATTGAGACTTCTTCTCATCTATTTTTTACATGTAACTTGGCTCGCCAGATTTGCAGCAAGATCGCTCGATGGTGGGACATCTCTGTCCATAACCATAGCTCTTATGAAGAATGGATATATTGGCTGAGTTCTCTTCGTTTGTCGGCAAAGCTTAAGTTAATGCTGGAAGGGGTGTTTTATTCGGTTTGGTGGCATATATGGTCGTTCAGGAACAAAATTCTTTTTGATAGCAAACCCCCCTCGAAGAATACTTTGTTCGATGATATTGTCACGAATTCTTTTTACTGGTGTAATTTTAGATGTAAGGCCACTTTCTCCTGGAATGATTGGCATAAAAACCCGTATCTTATTGTTATGTAATCTAGCTTCTTGCTAGCTTTAATAAAATCGTCGTTCAAAAAAAATCAAATAACGACAAAAATCACCGCTTTATGATGAAGGTACGAGAGAATCTTTACGCTCATTGTGACGCGGTGGTTACCAACGTGTCAAGTTTCACATGTTTATATAGATTCTTTGAGTTTTAATTTTTCCTATATGGGTCGATGTAAAACCTTCAAATTCATATATCTCATTTTTCGTTTCTTTTCAAGACTCACAAAAGTAACAATTTTATTATTGTATTATGAAAACTCCCCAACATATTAAAATGCATACGTATATAGTAACCAATCATTACATTGTATAGGAAGCAAACCGGTAATAAAAAACGTATTCTTATTTTATCTAAGGCAGAAGTTAAAATACAAACTTGTTTTTTCCCAGAAACTAAGGGACTCATCAAGGCCTTTCATTTACTTTTGATCCAATGGCCTAAATTAATCTAAGATTTAAATTAATAAACATATTTTTTTGTCGATATTTGTTTTACAGCCATTTATGAGTGTCTCATCTCTTTCCCCAAGTCTAAAATTACCTGATAAAACTCTAACCCAACATTCAATTAATCAAATTAATCACCAACAATCATCATCTTCTCAATTATAATCTCTAATTCGATCAAATTCATAGTAATATGAGGGACAAATCCCACCATTTTCAACGATCTTCAACAATCATCATTCGGTTTTTGTTAAGATTTGTTTTCAAGCAGAAGATTATATTACCATAGAAATTGTTGTTCTGATTATATGTTAATGTACAAGTAGATTTGCATATGGTACAAGCTTTTTGAAGATGTGATTACTGATTAGCATTGATTAGTAGTAATTAAAGATTAAGATGTTAAAGATGGAATTAAAGGTATTACCCTGATAATTAGTTGTTTCATATGATGTATGTGATTTGACATTACCCTTTTTGCTCATGTACTTCATGAATTTGCAGCCTGTTGGTGTGGTTGCTGCTATCACTCCGTGGACTTTCCCCTTAGCAATGATCACTAAAAAGGTGAGACACTGTTAACGTACATCAGAATTGTGCAAGTTGAATTTAGTCATTGAAAACTTAGTCAGTCATAATACACATTGATAAATGTTATTATAGATTATTATGACATGGATGGGTTTACAAAATGTAAAAGTTTGACAAAACATGTATGACTACAGTTATGCAGTTTATTTTCTCATTTGAGTTGTATACATCTCCTAAACATAAGCACCAAAAAGTCAGCTGATAGGAGCATTAACACTATAATTCTATAAAAGTATAAAGGTCTTAAGTATTCAGTTAATAGGAAGTAGGGTTTAATTTACATTTCCAAATCGTATAAATGAGCCGAGCTCGAACCGAGCCCGAGCTTGTCTACCATACCACGAGTCGAGCCCGAGCCTAAATAATAAGGCTCGAAACGAGCCTAGCTCGAGCTTTAACTTTGTAAAACTTAAACGAGCCGAGCTCGAGATTGAGCTCGGCTCGCCTCGTTTCCACCTTTAGATAGCATAAGCATTTTTTATCTTCCCATCCAAACACTTAAGACCTGCTTACCCGCTTTTAAAGAACGTAATAAGCAAATAAGATGTCCGGATAAGCAAAATCCAAACACCCCTTAAATCCCTGATAAGCATAACTGCTAACTTGTATAAAGCTGCTTATTTGATTATTGCTTTTTTTGTTACAATACAGGCAAATGTTTGATTATTTAAAACCGCATAAGCAGTTTAGCTCGAAATTCTAGACACCCGTTATTGTCTTTGAAATGAGCAATATCAAGTTGTTTGCTAACATATATTCCTGAAGTTAAATGTTTCTTACTGTAGCACTTTATCACAAGTGTATTCTAAGTTGAACTAGTCTTTTTTTTTTACGGGCAGTTGTACCTCAAATTCATTTAACATATAAAATATGATAACTAGATCAACTCTTCAGACAAGTGTTGCATTGACTATGGCTGACGAGGACTTTCGATAAGCAGGCAAAAGTTATTTTGCAAACTTGTTTTTTCTAATAAACCAAGCGACTCATCTTAACCCTCCATTCACCTTTAATCCAATGACTAGGATTAATCTAAGATTTAATCAAGAAAACCTTATTATATGTTTTTTTTTTTATGAACGGCAATTTTTTTTTTCCGAGCGGAAAAATATATATATTTTTTTTTCGAGCGGAATTTTTTTTTTCGAGCGGCAAAAAAAAATAAAAAAATACACAGCTACCACCGAAATATTATCTGATCATAATTATTATATTGACCCTTATATCTAGATATACTTTATATATATCCGGATATACTTTATATATATCTAGATATACTTTTTATATATCCAGATATACTTTGTATATATCTAGATGTACTTTATATATATTTGATCATAATTATTAAATTGACTTTATATCTGGATATAAAGTGACATTAAAAAAGTTAAAAAGGTATATCTAGATATACTTTATATATATCCAGATATACTTTATATATATCTAGATATACCTTATTATATATCTAGATATACTTTTTATATATCCAGATATACTTTGTATATATCTAGATATACTTTATATATATCTGATCATAATTATTAAATTGACCCTTATATCTAGATATAAAGTGAGATTAAAAAAGTTAAAAAGGTATATCTAGATATACTTTATATATATCCAGATATACTTTATATATATCTAGATATACTTTTTATATATCCAGATATACTTTGTATATATCTAGATATCTGATTATAATTATTAAATTGACCCTTATATCTGGATATAAAGTGACATTAAAAAGGTTAAAAAGGTATATCTAGATATACTTAATATATATCTAAATATACTTTATATGTATATATCTGGATATAAATAAGAAAATATAATATTTGCAGTTTAGTCCCTCCGATTTTTTTTCCCTGCATAGTTTTGGTTATTTACAACTTAGTCCCTCCGCTTTTTTTTCCTAAGATCTGTTCTCAACTAATGAATGGCTAGGATTAGTCCCTTGGTTTCCATGAAAATACTAGTTTGTATAATAAATATGGAAAATCACCAAACTCGTGAAAAAACCGATTATTTTTTGACAAAAAGTGATTTTTAACGACACAAATAATCTTGATTTATGCGATTCTTTTTTTGGAAAAGCAGGGATAGTTTTCTTTTTAATGATAATTTTTTTGACCAGGGAAACAGTTGGAAGATGCAGGGATCAAAGGTATACTGCATAGATTGGAGAAACATAAAAGCTTGACTTTTGGCAATAGTAAGCAAGAAGATGGAAACGGTATCGATGTTTCAAGCAATGCAAACGACGGTCATAATGGTTACGTGTTACCTGGTTGGTGAGTCACGGAGAAAAAGATAAACTTTCAACATGATACATTCGAGTTATATTATAATTTAGTTTTATTTAGCAGCTGCTTAGACCTCTCGTGCAGAAAAGTCAAAAGACATTATAAGTAATTAGGAGGTTACTATGATCTAAATTGCTTTATAAGAAACGTTCGATCCATTTTGGACATTTGTCCTATTACTATAAAAGGTTAATGGGTCTAAATTACCAGCTGTATTATGTTTGACTATTAGTCTGATGTGTAAAACACCTGTCTATAACAAAGTATCTGACCATCTGTACAATGCAAATTTACCATCCTCTAATTTTGGGATTGATTGGATGTTTTTGCAGATGATTATGACCGATCAATCAATGAGGCTCTCGAGATAACCACATACTTATTCACGACCTTTACTATTTTCATTCATATCTCTCAACGCCGCACACGTTTCTGTGTATTATGGATTGTAAAGTATACTTATTTCTATAGGCATTTTCTTAATCATTTATTTTTCAGGACACAGCCATCTCTCGAACCTACCTCTAGACGTAATTTTCGAAGAGGACTGGTCAAATAGTCAAGCAGGAGGGTCAAATGGTGAGTCTCATGTTCATTCATCATCTCGTAAAAGACTAAGAAGCTCTCCAAATACTGAAAATGAGGAATCGACTTGTCCATCTCAGAGCCAACCTATGACACAAGCAGCTCAGCGAGCAAAGGTCAAAGCATTAGAAGATCTTGATGAAGACAATGTTTGGCCCGAGTCAAGTCACTGGGAGGGCAACCGTCAACCAGGAAGTCTACTCCATTACAGCGCTGATATTTTTTGTGAATGAAAATTTGACTTTGTTGAATGATTTTGAAAACTTGGGTTTGCGAGTTTAGACTATAATAGTTATATAATGTAGCTTACATATTCATACTTACTCGACTATAATGATAGGAAACTAACAAAAGAATGAATGCTAGTCAAATTTGACTTTGTTGAATGAATTTTAAATTGTTGTATATATTCAGATATAAAGTAAGTTATGATGTATAAATTACCTTTTATATCTAGATATAAACTAACTTAGATATAAATTATTATTTGTATCTAGATAAAAAGCTAACTCACTATTTTTATATCAAAGTTTTGAGAATGTGCTAATATATATGTAAATATAAAGTAATCAAGTTTTTTTTAACTTTGATATATATTCTGATATAAAATAAGTAATAATTTATAAATTGTCTTTTATATCTAGATATAAAATAACCAAATTTTTTAAATTGTGATATATATCCAGATATAAAGTAAGTTATAATTTCTAAATTGTATTTTATGTCTAGATATAAAGTAACTCGGCCATAAATTATGATTTATATTTAGATATAAAACAACTCATAGATTTATATTAAAGTTTTGAGAATTTGATAATTTATATCTAGATATAAAATAACCAAGGATTTTAATTTGTGATATATATCCAGATATAAAGTAACTCATAATATCTAAATTGCCTTTTATATCTAGATATAAAGTAATTCATCCATAAATTGTGATTTATATCTAGATATAAAGCAACTCATACTATTTATATTAAAGTTTTGAGAATTTATATCCAGATATAAAGTAACCAAAATTTTTTAAATTATAATATATATCCAGATATAAAGTAAGTCATAATTTCTAAATTGTCATTTATATCTAGATATAAAGTAACGCAGCCATAAATTATGACTTAGATCTAGATATAAAGCAACTCATAAATTTATATGAAGGTTTTGAGAATTTGATAATTTATATCTAGATATAAAGTAACCAAGTTTTTATAAATTATGACTTATATCTAGATATAAAGTAAATCATAATTTATAAATTGCCCTTTATATCTAAATATAAAGTAAATCATAGTTTTTATACCAAAGTTTTGAGAATTTTGTTAATTTATATCTAGATATAATGTGACTAACTTTTTTAAATTGTAATATATATCCAGATATAAAATAAGTCATAATGTCTAAATTGCCCTTTATATCTTGATATTAACTAACTCAGCCATAAATTATGATTTATATCTAGATATAAAGCAACTCACAGTTTTTATATCAAGGTTTTAAGAATTTCTTAATTTATATCTAGATATAAAGTAACAAATTTTTTTAAATTGTGATATATATCCAGATACGAAGTAGTAAGTCGTAATTTTTAAATTGCCCTTTATATCTAGATATAAAGTAACTCAACTATAATTATGATTTATATCTAGATATAAAGCAACTCATAGTTTTTATATCAAGGTTTTGAGAATTTCTTAGTTTATATCTAGATAAAGTAACAAGTTTTTTTACATTGTGATATATATCCAGATATGAAGTAGTAAGTCATAATTTCTAAATTGCTCTTTACATCTAGATATAAAATAATTCAGAGTTTTAAATTGTAACTTATATCTTTATATATATACAATAAGTCATAGTTTTTAAATTGTTATTTATATCTAGATATAATGTAGCTTTTTTTCCTATAAATATAAGTTTGCTTGATATTATAATCTGTTTATTTCTAGATATAAAATAAGTCAGAGTTTTAAATTGTTACTTATATCCAGATATAAAATAAGTCAGCGTTTTAAATTGTGATAATAACAATTTATATCAAGATATAACAATTTAAAAAATATTAGTTATTTTATAACAATTATTAAATCTAGATATAACAATTTATATCTAGATATAACAATTTAAAAACTATGACTCATTTTAGGTTTATATATAAATAACAATTTATATTATATGTAGACATAACAATTTATATCTATATATAATAATTTAAAAACTATGACTTATTTTATATCCAGATATAAGTAACTGTTGATATCTAGATATAACAATTTGTAAAGTATGACTTATTTAATATCTCGATATAAATAACAATTTATCCAGATATAAAAATTTAAACAATGACTTATTTTATAACAATTGTTATATCTAAATATAACAATTTATATCTAGATATAACAATTTATATCTAGATATAACGATTTAGATCTAGATATAACAATTTAAAAAATATGACTTACTATATCTAGATATAAATAACAATTTATATTATATCTGGATATAGCAATTTATACCTAGATATAACAATTTAAAAATTATGACTTATTTTATATCCAGATATAAATAACAATTTATATCTATGTATAACAATGTAAAAACTATGACTTATTTTATAACAGTTGTTATATCCATATATAACAATTTAAATTTATATCTAGATATAACAATTTAAAACTATGACTTATTTTATATTTAGATATAAATAACAATTTAAAACTCTTACTTATTTTATATCTAGATATAAATAACAATTTATATCTAGATATATGTAAAACTATGACTTATTTTATAACAATTGTTATATCCAAATATACAATTTATATCTAGATATAACAATTTAAAAACAATGACTTATTTTATTTTATAACAATTGTGTCGAATGTGCATAAATGAAATGCAACTAGCGCGAAATTCGTTTAACTCAACTTGCATTAATCATCCATTGTCAAGTAAATACAGTAACATGAATCACAAAAGTTAAAAGCAAATAAGAAGTATATACATCGAACATCTTTGTAAATCATGTTTCTTATCTAGGTCCACATAATCTATTCATATTACCAAGTGCTATTACTAAGCAGCTTCACTTCTAACTAGAACAAGAAGTTCCACTTGGATAACATCGTCATAAACCCTGCATGCATAATATAGATTTTAAGCATTAGTAATATTGTTGAAAGATGACTAAAACTCAGTAAGCAAATTAGCAGGACCAATGGAAATATAAAGTGTAAAACCAATTAGACATAGACCTTGATTTCACCTGTAAGTGACCACTTTGATCAAACAACTTAATATTATAAACAACTTGATGTGAGCATAAAAGTCTAAGTAAACCATTAACATGATAAAATAAGTCAAAGTTACAGTGAGCTTATATTCTTAAACTTAAGCTGATAGGTAAAACCAACAAAAATAAAGATGTAAAACAAGTACATGACAGTTTGAGTGGCTCGTTCGAGTCGACCTGATTGATCCTCCTACATCTACGCGAACAGAGAAATCTTCTTATGCACCATACAGATTCAAAGAAACCTTAACTATGTAAATTTCTAATGCGACTAGCCACAATTCGGCCAGAATTTGCACAAATAAAATCCTAAACTTACAACTAGCCTACATTTTCGAGCCTAACGGTCCTCATCATTCAACCTACGCCTTAAAAGTTCTACCACGCCTTAATCTCCCATTTTTTAGGTCGGGTCAAAAATCAATCCGGTCGCCTACTATTACAAGTCTTACTTATCAAAGCACCAAAAATGACACTCTTATTCCACTACACAACATCATCATTATACACTAAAAACACCAATGATCACAGTCACAACTAGCTTATCAACTACAGCAACAAACTTCACCCTCATTTCATACTCCATATAACTCACTTTCCTAACTCTAGCTCATAATCACATATCAAAAGTTAAACAAATCAAGATAACACTCAGATCAAAACAAGCATAGAAATAAAACCAACTTCACATATTATTAATCAATTCCATACCGTTAGAGCACCAAATTTATATATTGACGAAGAAGATAAAAAGGTTCAAGAAAGAAAGAAGCAAATTGCTCCAAGCAATAGAGAAAATACAAAACTGATGTCTAAAGATCCATACTTTGGTCGGTAAAGTGGCCACCTACCTTCATCATATTTCACATCATTTTCATCTTTAATTCTTTCAGGCGTTTCATCAAACACCTTATCATCACCAATCACAA
Source organism: Glebionis coronaria (assembly GCA_025667525.1). NCBI lineage: Eukaryota > Viridiplantae > Streptophyta > Magnoliopsida > Asterales > Asteraceae > Glebionis > Glebionis coronaria. Next base: position 85,522,459 of record CM046879.1, on the reverse strand, counting down.
TCACACTTCTAAATCATCACTATATCAGCGTTTTGAATTGTTTTTTTTCAGGATCGGTCGATTTAATTGTTCTTAGTTCCATTTTTGTGTTTATTTCTTGATTTGCATGGTTAATTTGTGTAGATTTGTGGATCTTTTGTTAGGGTCTGAGAGAGAGAATATGTGTGTTTTTTTAAACAGAAATGAGGAGTGGGTGAGAATTACATATATTTTCCGTTTTAGTCCCTCGGTCTTCTTTTATGAAATGACAACTTTAGTCCTTCCGTGTTTTTTATTATAAGATCTGGTCATAGATTTTGGATGGTCCAGATCGATCCCTTAGTTTCTATAAAAATACAAGTTTGTATAATAAACCAACTCTTTATCTAATGTTGAGATTTTAGAAGATGGTAATGCTTTATTTGTTTTAACGAAACAACACCGTCAAAACTGTGAGTTTAAAAAATTTTCTTCACCAGCGGCGGGGTCGTGTTCGTAATACCAAGTTATCTAATATGTGTTTCGAGCAGAGTTAAGTTGGTATATTTGTTTATACGATATCTGTTATAATTTACTAGCAGGGTACTTGCATGATGCGGCGACGAGTAATCTGTGATTAATAAAAAAAAAGTAAAAAGAATGATTCCGGTCAGGTATGATTCACTCATTTGCAAATGTTTCAGCCAGTTTTTACCAGCTTTTGATTAAACCCGTTGACCAAGTCCGATTTTAATATCGTAAATACCACCAACTTGTAGGTTATGAATTTTTTTTGTTTTAATAGTTGTACAAAATGTATAATTAGATGTATTATTTATTTTAAAGGTATTTTTAAATTATTATTAATGAGAGTGTTTAATATATTAATTAATGTGTACTTTGTGTAACGTATGCTTTATAAATTATAACACGTATTAATTAAAATTATTTTTTATAAAAGTGATGGTAATACTTAATTAACTTGTACAATATGTTTTAAAATTTGTATTATGATACAACAGCGGGTGTGGGGCAGGTTAGGAGATCCGGGCGTGTGTCCAAGGCACCGGGCTGGCAGGAGAATTTCATTATGGGCTAGGATATCTTCTGCCAAATATCTATCATATCTATCTATTATTTTAGGACTACTATATGTTAGGAAAATATCTTTTATATTTATGAGTTATCTTGTGGTTCAACTTGTGAAACAACTTGTTTCGGTATTATATAAACCGAATGTGTTAATCAATAAAATATATAGTTTTGTGTCATAAAATATATGTCTTCCTTCTCTTTGCTTAAGGAGTGTGCGCTTACTATACTGTTGTTGCCGTTTATACATCAAACTCGTATCATTGGTGCTTTCATTGATGTATTCATGGATGAAGCTGCAGTGCGTCGTTTGCTTCAAAAGCAACACAATGCATTTGAGAAACTCGCACATCAATAGGCTGTCGCGTTCCAAAAACAGTTTGATGCCTTCCGAGAGGAGCTTCAAACGACTCAGGCGTTAATCCAGGTCTAACAGGGAGGTGGGAGTGGTGAGATAGGGTTACCTCTTTCTATGCGATTGGATGTTCCAAGGTTCACAGGGGTTGATCCCGAGAGTTGGATGTTCTGCATCAACGAGTACTTCACCTTGCTCAATAATCCGGCTGATCAACGTCTCCGCATTGTGGGCTTTAACCTCGAAGGCGCAGCCACGAAATGGTTTCGGTGGATGTCTAGGAATGGGTTGATTACCACTTGGGCTTGGTTTGCAGGAAATGTTAAAAACCGGTTCGGACCATCCAAGTATCATTGCTCTTGATATAGAAAAGAATCGTGCCTTAAAAAATATGGTTTATGCCATGTTCTTAAGTCCAGGTTTAAGCCATGACATGTGGGGGAAAGCGATTATATCGACTACTTATCTTTTAGATAAGATCCCTTGTAAATAAAATAAGATACTTCTTACGAACTATGGGTGAGAAGAAAATATCTTATAAGTACGTACAAATGTGGGGGATATCTAGCTAAGATATCTGTATGAAATTCATATAACATTGTTTATGGTTTCATTGTACATGAATCGAAAATAAACACAGTAATGGAATTAAGGATTCCTTCCTTGGAAATATATTTCCTTGTTTACGAAGGAAATTGGAAGATCATCTAGAATAGATGAAGAGGTTGTCCAAGGTTAGAGAAAATGAGATGATATGATCTCTTAGATGAGAGACAAGATTGACCCAAGGAGAAGTTGAACCTAGAAGAAACAAAATGGCATGAACCGAGAGATTGGTTGGATTCGGTTTTTGGTTCTTTTACGGTAGAAAATGAGCCTACTTCTTATTGAGAAGCGGTAACTTCTTTGAAAGGAAATCAATAGAAAGAATCTATTAAAAGTGAAGATAGATTATATTTTACAAAAGTAAACTTACAAGCTCGTGAATTTACCTTAAGTTTGTAAACCACTAGGCTATAAATGGATCTTTAAGAAGAAGATGAAATTCGATGGCATCACCATTGACATGTGCAAAGCAAGATTGGTAATCAAAGAATTTAGACAACGAGAAGGTCTAACTTCCTTTGATACTTATTCGCATGTTACATGAATAACCTCAATTAGGATGGTACTTCATTGTCGCATTAAGAAATTTTGGAAGTTCCTTATGTGGATGTGAAAACGATATTTCTAAACGTGGATTTAGAAAAGGAACTATACATGAACCAACCTGAGGGTTTCATAGTTCCTATACTAGAGAGAAAAGTTTGTAGGCTAATTAAGTCATTATATGATTTAAGGCAAGCACCCAAACAATGACATCAAACTTTTTGACCACATCATGTTAGAATGTGGATTCAAAATTAATGTATGTATGTGTGATCAATAGTAAATATGTACTCTTGTGTTTATACATAGATGGTATATTTATCACTAGAAGTGATAACAAGATGAATAAATCCACTAATGATATGTTGTAGACAAGATTTGTCATGAACTTTATTGGTTATTTGGTTTGTTTTGAATCCATATGGATTTGTTTGAAGTCAAACATTAAGAAAACAATACTATTGAGAGGTTCAATGTGGGGGATTCCAGCGTAGCTAGAATCTAATGACATCTTTTTAAATCTATTGGTAAAGGTGTTGCCCATTTTGAATACTCAAAGAATATTGGGAATCTTATATGTCCAATGACGTGTGGGTGACCTGATTTAGAACTTATAATCAGGTTAAACAAATGTTAGTAATTCAAGTAGGGACCATTTGAATAAGTATTTCCTGAGTACTATAATGCTAAGTATGTTGCATTATGGAATATTTGACTACTATCAAGTGATAGAGTAATGCAAATATGGATTCTTACATATAAGAATCTAGATCCACTAGAGCGGATGTATTTATGCTAAGTGGAAAGCTATGTCTTAGAAATCTTGAAAGTATTTTAAAGAGATTGTTATAGCTAAATCTATGATGAAATATGAATTTATTATTTGAGATAAATTTATAAAATATACGAGAAAGTTTACGCTAATTCGTAAAGGACATACCAAAATGGCATATACCGGTAACAACCATGTTTATAAAGTGTGAAAGTCAATAGAATTTGACAGAGCTCATATCACAATGTAAAACGGTAAGTTAAGACATATACATCATAGATTGTGATTGTTGTGACAACTACTCTCAACTAGAATTATCATGATTAACTACGTAAAGTCAAAGGATAACATCGCGGATCCGCTTACAAAGCTTAATCAGAGAGTTAGTTAGTGAGTCGTCTAAAGGAATGAGACTAAAGCCCTTGAAGGAATAAGTTTCTATGAAGGAAAACCTAACCCAGTTGACTGGAGATCCCAAGATCTAGGTTGAATAGGACAACCTAATCATAGAAATGTGAGGGAAGTCACATCAATATGAGGGAGTTACTTAAAATAGTAACTTTCCTAGTCCATTCTAATAAAAATGTGACTTGTTGAGAGGTTAAACATATGGCTTAATGATTCAAGATGAAATCATAAAGCATAATGATTCAAGGTGAAATCACAAACATATGTATTTAATGATTCAAAATGAAATAACCTATGTGAGAGAAGAGTGGGGTCGCTTTGAAAGGAAATGTAGGGGTCGCAATTCCTAAGAGCTCTTTCAGAACTAGGCTAGTGTTCATCACCATAACGAACACGACTATGAGGACTTGGCAATGTCAGTGAGAGTCTTGCGTGAGTGTGTATTATCGTCTACGTAAACAGAGGCTGAGTTCAAAGACATTGCATCTACTCAGATCTAGGAGACTAAGTGCATCTCACAAGGGAAGGTTCAAAGGGTCACATCTACCTATCGTATGCAAGATTCAATTGTTGGAATTTTATTGAAACTTTTGTGTATTACGACTGATCTTTATTCATGTGAGGGATTGTAGGAAAATATTGTTGAAAAAAATGACTTTTGACCAACTTTAGATACAATTATGTATATGTATGTATCATATATATTAGTGATACTTTATAGGTTCGCGTTCTCTTTGAAGAGAGGTTTGCAATGAGCCTTTATGTGTCCAAAATGAAGCTGATGTGAATGAGATATCGTGTCTCAAAGTTAGGCATTTGGTACCATGATTAAAAGAGAAAAAATAGTTTATTTTTTTATCTCACATTGATGGGATGAGTAAACTGAAAGAGAGTCTATTGTGTATAAATAGAGGCCTAATTTCATAATTTTTTGACACATCAAATCAATAAGTATTATTATTGATTTCCAACTTATGGAGTACGCATCTAAAAAGGTGAAATTTCAGGTAGTATTGTTAAGTCCGACAATACAACTTACTGTTTCGGTCTTATCTAAGTTGTTACAGTTAGGGTCCATTGAGGATTATCAGAATGACTTTGAAAAACTTGTAGAAACTAGAAGGGGGGTTGAATAGTTTCTCTTCGATTGGTGACCAAGTTAAAATTTCTTTTAATTTGGTTTGTATCAAAACTATCTTTTACTTAAAGCTAAGTTGCATAATGATTAGGTTCAATTGAAATGCACTAGCAAGAATAATAAGCAAGTATAATGATAATGAAATAAGTAAAGAGCAAGGAAGGAGACAACCTAGTGGGAAGACACCAAGATTTATAGTGGTTCGACAACGAGGCTCTATCCTCGTTTCTACTCCACTCCTCGAGTACACCTACTCGAGATTTCCACTATATCCACAAGCTCCCTTCTCGGCGGAGAAAACCTTACATCGTTGCTTACATTATTTTCCGACACTAAGCTAAATGTCGAGACCTAATCTTTAGCTAGGACCAATCTACACGACGTTGCCTACTTCACAATTTAACGACACAAGGCTAGATGTCGAGTTCTAATCGAAAGGTAGAACCAATCTTCACGACGTTGCCTACTTCACCATTTTACGACACAAGGCTAGATGTCGAGTTCTAATCGAAAGCTAGCACCAATCTTCACGACTCTTCACTTTGAAGCTAAGTGAGAACTTCACACAACACAACTACTAATAACTTTAGAGTTTAGTGAGAACTCACAAGACACAACCACATCACTTTATAGTTTAGTGAGAACTTCTAATCAAATCTATTACAACTCAACTAGACTTATCCAAGTACACACATGTAGCTTGGATTTACACAACACAAATCCAAGCAAACACATATGCAATGGATGTACACAACAAATCCAAGTATCCAAAAATAACTTGGATGAACACAACTAGTCCAAGTATTCATAAATACATTGGATTGACCTAAAACAAAAAGGGGTATCATGATGAATATGACTAGCTCATAAATTCATCTTTATCACTACACTAGCGAGTGAGTGATCTTCTCATTGGACATGGTAAAGGAGGGGATCAAGAGGATAATCATATTTAAACATTCTTAACAAATTAAGTGATCATTTACTAATGATTATGCTATAGAAAATAGAAAGAGGGCTGAGAAAATCGTCCAAGAGGCTTGCTGGAAAATGAGATTTGACCCACTATTTAAAGGAGACAAAGTTACAACGGATATATAATGGCTACTGTGCGCGGTACCTTATCTCACCCCGCGGTACCATATGGATAAGGTACCGCGTAGGTACTTAAGGTACCGCCACTAGACTCCGCTCCGTTTTTTGTCTTTTAGTGGGGTGGGAATATCTGAGGTATTTAAACCCTTCAAAGGATATTCTAACAGCATTTGGAATATGCCATTTTCAAATTTTCATTTTCCATTTTAATAAAACATTTTCTAAAAAAGAAAGTTTATTAAAAAGTCTTTTGTCTTATTAGCAAAAGTGAGTTTTAAGGATAATCATTTTGATGATCACTAAGTATGATTAAAAAAGGTTAGTGATATGATTATTACCTTGATGATAGTGTTAGTTAAATAATTCATTTTGTGTTTCTACACTAAATGTGTTGTATGGTTTGTTGTGATCAAAACTAAGTAAGATTAGTTAACACTAATAATGTTTTTAGGCATTACTTGCATTAACAATCTCCCCCTTTTTGATTACGACAAACGATAAACTCATTTACGTGTAAACACAAACTATGGAATTATTAACTAGTTTATCACTATCATTTCTCCCCCTTTGTCATAGCAAAAAGGTTAGCATAAGTCTTTGAAGTGCATCGAACTTTGCTAGTAGCTCCCCTTGGTGGTTGCTCCCCCTTGCTTGGGGCACCAAGTTTGTGAGCTAAGGTGACATGCTACACAAAGGTTAGTAGATAGGAAAGAAACACCAATGTATATATGATCACTACCTACTAAGTAACTTGAGAGGGAGAAAGAGAAGAAATCTCAAATTAGAAGCAAGTATTTTGCTAAGTATGTCCAAAGAGGTAATTGACAATATCAAACTTCAATAAGATGAAGATGATAAGCTAGTCAATGGGTTAAAGCTTTAGAATTGATAGAATCACCCATAAGCAATTGTAAAAATTTAACCAAGATCAACTCAAAAGTAGAACTAATTAGATAGCACACAAATAACACAAAAGTTACAAAAAAATACAACAAAGACGATAGTCATACACATATTATGAGTATCTAAAAGCAATAAATATGGAAAATAAACCACTAAGCATAAGCTAGTCTAATAGTGATATTTTCCAAGATTGCTAAAAATAAAATAAAACTAAAAAGACGACGATGCATCATTCGAAGTTTTGTCCACCGGAATGAAAACTTGAATAGGAGGTCGAGTGAGGAGGAATTCAAGAAAATTTAACTTCTCATACACATGAGCAAGTTTAATTTGTTGAAATCGGCAACAATCACACGAGGATCCATGATGCAACACAAAATCGTTTGATGTGGGTATGGCATCAAACTTAGGGTTTGGTGGTGGTGGGGTAAAGGGTTTGGGAGTATTTTCACAATGCCTTGTGAGGTTTGGGAAGGTTGCAAGGTCATTGAGTTGGGGGTAGTGAAGGATTGTGGTGGTGGTGGAACATGTTCTTTTGCTCCGGTGATGGGGTTTATGGTAAAAGTCTCATTCCAATACTTGATTGGAGAGAAGGTAGGGTTTTTGGGTGGTTTGGACGAAGATGGTTCATTCTTCTTAACCCAAACGGGTCGAACCGAGATTTTCGGTTTCTTTGAAAGCTTTGAAGAGGAAGCTTTGGGTGAGTGGGGTTGTGACAAAGAAATGTCAAGGTTAGGGATGTAGGAGTTAGGCATTGTGAGAGTGTGAGAATGATATCTCAAGGTAATGTGAGAATGAATTCTCAAGGTTGGGAAGGTGTGAGAATGAAATCTCAAGGTTGGGGTATAAGTAAAATGTAATCAAGGTAAGAATTTGAATACAAAATGTGTATTGTCAAGGAATGTTTAGTCAATTTGAGTAAACAAGGAATCTTGACTGGGAATAGGGTTTAAAGGTTTTGACCAAAAATTCGTCAAAAGTCACATTCTGCCCGCGGTACCTTATGTGGGACGGCGGTTCCATATCACTAAGGAACCGCGGGTCCTTAAGGAACCGCGTCCAGAGGACTTTAAACCAAGTTTTTCCTGGGTTTTGGGAAAAACTAAGACTTTTTCAAAAAAGTTGCAAATCTTGGATTTTACCTCTATTAGAACCAAAATATGCTAGGGTTGCATAAAGCAACACATTCACAAAGAATGTCTTGACAAAGGGTGACAAAATAATTTAGATATCATTTTGAACCAATTTTAGTCAAGTTTTAGGGGTTGTGATAGATTTAGGTTCAATTTTAATTTCAAATTAAAGTTGATTAATGTGCACAAAGGGATAAAATCACACAAAGCTAAATCCATAACACACCAACAAGAAACATTCATTAATAAGGAAACAAGAACAAAGATAAATAAAACTAACTAATACATAGCTAGCTTATCATAAGATCTAGATAAATAGTTTTCTTTGGCTTGTTGTTGAAAACTCTTATTATGAAATGACTCCATCATTCATCTCCTAGGAGGAGGCATGGAGAACAAAGTAAGCAAGAAATCTTGCAAACCCCTATGAAGTCCATACATATCCATCCTTAGGTTTTGGATGAGGAAGTGGTTGTAGAGACAACATAGACATCTAGGACCATGAGTTTGTTGAAACCCAAAGTAAGGATCACCCAAGAGGAGGGAAAGTGGGACACCTAAAATTGGGATGTTTTAGTTGGATGGAGGTAGAGGAGGAAAGTTCTCCAAGGGTGATGTGGGTGAAAGAGGAGGCATGTTCCCCAAAGGGGAAATGGGTGAGTGTGGAGGTAAATCCTCCAAGGTTGGTGAAATGGGTGAGTTGTGAGGGGTAAATGGTGAAGTCACCAAAGTGTCATCAAAGTCATTCCCAAAAGGAATGCTTTGGATTGGTTGAGGTTGTGTGGTCACTTCCAAGGGTGCACTTGGAGTGAAGGGTGAGGAAAGCTCATTCATTCTAGAATTGAATGAAGAGGAGGTAGAACCAATGGAGTGGTTAGTACCATGGGTGGAGGAGGTCTTGCATGGAGCAAGAGGTGGGGAAGGTGATGAAGAAATGAGGATAGGAGCATTCTCATTCTTAGGTGTATGGAAAGGTGAAGAGTTAGGCTTAGCTACCTTAACCCTTATTTTGAGTGTTTTTCTTGGGGTGGAGGTCTTGGAAGTGTTTGAGGTTTTGGTACACACCATGGTTGATTAGGGTGGTTTAAGGTTTAGGGAAGTATGTTTGATGTGTGAAGAACATGGCAAACAAGGTGGGTTTAAATGGTTGAAGGGATGATCCAAACTAGTAATGGGTTAAAATCATTTTAGGTGAATAATGAATTTAGATACCCTAGTTTAGGAAATGTGTAGTTTATTACTGAAAATCATGCAAGGTTTACACAAAATTAAGAAAACAGTGTGAAGCAAAGATGTTGTCGTGCACAGTGGCCGACGGTTCCTTATCTAGGACCGGCGGTACCTTATCGATAAGGAACCGCGGGTCGATATGGAACCGCGACCAGAAGGTTTTCAAAAATTTCCCATTTCAGTTTTTGACAAACCCAGATTTTTCCCAAAGGTTTCACAAGCCAAAGTTAACTACAGATCATAATCTAATAAGCTAACTATCATATGGCATGCACAAAGCTATGTAAAACACAAACATGATGGCATGATAAACATTTAAGGATAAAAATAAATGGTAATCCAAGCATGCAACACAAGTTAATACATAACCAAATGAAGAGAAGAGAGTCAATAAAACATCCTAGATAAGTGTTGCAAGTCACTAAGAGCATAACATCTAATTCCTTGATTCACTTCTGAGGCGTTCTCTAAGAAGATGATTGAGATAAAATTGATAATCGGAATCAACTTCATGGGAGGACAAGATGGAGATAGAAGAGGACATGAAGTTAATGAAGTTTGAGGGAGGGTTACTAGAAGACTCTTCTTGAGAAGTATTTTCGACTTGACACGAGTTCACATTGATCTCGGGTGAAATGTTCCCTTGAATGGGAGACATGACACGATCAACGGAGTGATAGGGTGAAGATAGAAGAGACGGAAAGTCAATAAGGACTCTTCTAAGAAGACGAGAAAGAAGCATTACATAGGGAAGACTTGACTTAGGCTCAAGAATAACAAATCTAATTCTTCTAGCTATGAAAAATGCGAGATTGTAAGGAGTTGTGGTGGCAACACAATACAACATGTGTGCAAGACAAGCGGGTACTAAGTCCCGATTCCCATCAAGACACATTGCATTTTCCCTAATGATTTCAGCCCAAGGAGACATGAAATCATTAATATCACTAGATAGTAATTCCCAAGGAGAGAGAGTTCGAACAACTCCTTGAAATTTACCATGAATAGGATGCTCACGAGGTTTGGAAATGGTATGAATGATGTCTGAAGGAGTTGGAAGCACGGTCACATAATGAGCATCAATAGGGGCCGATTCCAAAGAGTCTAAACTCCAAGCATCGGTGAATCGACATTGACCATTAGATGGCACTCCAAGAATATCACCAAATTCTTCAAGAGTGTAAATAATGATTTTCCCCATAATGGAAAATCGTATAGACAAACCATTATTGATTCTTATCAATGTGAATGAGCTAAAGAAATCCATAAGAAACGAATGAAATATTGGCTCATCAATATCAAGAAGACAATCAAACCCAATAGATTTAAACATGAAGCGAATAAACTCATTTGCGAAATTGGAACAAACAATGCGTCCTTCATGGAAACAACAATGTTCGAGAGACTTAGACGAGTTTTTGTGAGAGTGAATCAAAAGAGAGTGAGAGGGCATGTATGCTCGTGTTCGTTCGTGATCTTTTTGATATCTTGAAGACATGACAAGTACCTAAACACGAAAATATCTATCCAATCACTCATATGAAAAATAAAAAAGAAAAACGAAAAATGAAAATGTGTTATATCAATTTCTTGACAAGCATAGGATTGAATCCATATCATTTTCATGTTCACAATGTGTCTATTCCATCATTAACCAAGAACACATGATCTATGTTAGATCAACAATGGATTAGATCATTGGTTTTTCAAAACAATGTTTTTAGGTAAGCATTAACAATGTCATTACCTACTTGTTCATGGGTTCATCTCAAATCCATAATTCAACCAAAATCATTTAGCCTAAATTCGGATTTGTTCTATAAGTGGGTTTTAGTGAAATCTTAATGAATATCAACCTAAGGAATCATAGTAAGATTACCATGTCAACCCACATTCCCATTAAGGTTTTAATTTAATTTCAATTTTAAAAATCCCCAATTATGAAAGGATGAACCCTAGAACAAAATAGATGAAATTGAAAGAAAATACTTACAATTAATTGATGTTAGATGAAGGATGAGTGAAACCCACAACTTGGAATCAATTAATTTGAGTGATTGAAGGTTTTGGAAGCTTCAACAATGGTGGAAAAGTTAAAATCCGCCGGCTGTGTGTTTTTGGGAGAGAGAGAGTTTGGTTTGAAAAAGAATAAAAAAACACAAACTGGCGCTCTGACAAAAGTTTCTGCCCGCGGTACCTTATCGATAAGGTACCGCGGGTTTGAGTCGCGGAGATAAGGAACCGCCTACAGAGGCAGGTTTCTATCTCTGAAAAATGCCAAATTTTGAAAATCCAGTTTTTCTAAAATACTTAAAATTAAATCATGAGCCTTTTAGAATATCATTGGATCATCATAACACTAAGCAATATGTCTTAATGAAGGATTACAAGTTAAATCAAGATCGAAAAGAACCGAAACGGACAAACGACTACTCGTAGCAAAACGACTAAGTGGAGAGAAGTCAAGAGAAGTGAATCAAGACTAGGATCAATGCTCAAGGGATTAATAACAATCTTCATGTAGTTGAAACGAAGAGCTTGTGTCATATATAGTGGTTTAAGACGTGCCTTTCCGGCGAAACGATAAACGGCTTTGGTAATGAATGAGCACAAAGCAATTATTCAAGTATAAACTAAGATCACTTTCAATAATAGTCTTAGTCTAAACTAAAATATGAGCAAAGTATTAATTCACTTTCTCTCCCACAAAGGGCCTACTAACCGTATGGGTGCAAACCATGGAAATCATGCTTGATACTTTAAGCTTCTACTAACTCACTCTACATCACCATAGTGAGTCAAGTATCCAAGCAATGAAGGTTTGAGAGGATAAAAGAAAAGAAACACAAACCACAAATAAATGTCAAGGCAAGGATGCCGAGAACAAGCACATAGTCAAGTAATGATCAAAAGAATGATCAAAGGGCGTGTGGAAGAACGAAAGCGTACCTTGGCCACAAAGAGCAATCCATGGAGGAATAAGTGCTATGCCCAATCAATGACTATGATGAGTACTAAGTCTTCAAGGACTAGTATCATTCCCAATCATCTTGGTATCATCATTCAAAGATGTTAAAGGTCAATGAAAATGATTCTTCTACAAGTGCAAGTAACTCAATCCACAACCAATTAAGTGATTGATCTTCATGAGTACCTACACAAAGCAAGATGCAAACTAGTAGATACATTTCAAGAGTATATCTAAAATGCATAAAGGCTACTAATCTTAAGTGGGATGTAATGTTATCAATTAAAAGACCTATTTTTCAAAGAAAACATAGTTTTGACCAAAGAGAAACTTTAGTACAACTAGACCTTCTAATTTGAGGAGACAATGGATCGATCCAAGTTTTAAAGTACAATATGCTTCAAAGATCTTGAGTGACCATCGCTCTGATACTAATTGTAGAAACTAGAAGGGGGGGGGGGTTGAATAGTTTCTCTTTGATTGATGACCAAATTAAAATTTCTTTTAATTTGGTTTGTATCAAAACTATCTTTTACTTAAAGCTAAGTTGCATAATGATTAGGTTCAATTGAAATGCACTAGCAAGAATAATAAGCAAGTATAATGATAATGAAATAAGTAAAGAGCAAGGAAGGAGACAACCTAGTGGGAAGACACCAAGATTTATATTGGTTCGACAACGAGGCTCTATCCTCGTTTCTACTCCAATCCTCGAGTACACCTACTCGAGATTTCCACTATATCCACAAGCTCCCTTCTCGGCGGAGAAAACCTTACATCGTTGCTTACATTATTTTCCGACACTAAGCTAAATGTCGAGACCTAATCTTTAGCTAGGACCAATCTACACGACGTTGCCTACTTCACAATTTAACGACACAAGGCTAGATGTCGAGTTCTAATCGAAAGGTAGAACCAATCTTCACGACGTTGCCTACTTCACCATTTTACGACACAAGGCTAGATGTCGAGTTCTAATCGAAAGCTAGAACCAATCTTCACGACTCTTCACTTTGAAGCTAAGTGAGAACTTCACACAACACAACTACTAATCACTTTAGAGTTTAGTGAGAACTCACAAGACACAACCACATTACTTTATAGTTTAGTGAGAACTCCTAATCAAATCTATTACAACTCAACTAGACTTATCCAAGTACACACATGTAGCTTGGATTTACACAACACAAATCCAAGCAAACACATATGCAATAGATGTACACAACAAATCCAAGTATCCACAAATAACTTGGATGAACACAACTAGTCCAAGTATTCATAAATACATTGGATTGACCTAAAACAAAAAAGGGTATCATGATGAATATGACTAGCTCATAAATTCATCTTTATCACTACACTAGTGAGTGAGTGATCTTCTCATTGGACATGGTAAAGGAGGGGATCAAGAGGATAATCATATGTAAACATCCTTAACAGATTAAGTGATCATTTACTAATGATTATGCTATAGAAAATAGAAAGAGGGCTGAGAAAATCGTCCAAGAGGCTTGCCGGAAAATGAGATTTGACCCACTATTTAAAGGAGACAAAGTTACAACGGATATATAACGGCTACTGTGCGTGGTACCTTATCTCACCCCGCGGTACCATATCGATAAGGTACCGCGTAGGTACTTAAGGTACCGCCACTAGACTCCGCTCCGTTTTTTGTCTTTTAGTGGGGTGGGAATATCTGAGGTATTTAAACCCTTCAAAGGATATTCTAACAGCATTTGGAATATGCCATTTTCAAATTTTCATTTTCCATTTTAATAAAACATTTTCTAAAAAAGAAAGTTTATTAAAAAGTCTTTTGTCTTATTAGCAAAAGTGAGTTTTAAGGATAATCATTTTGATGATCACTAAGTATGATTAAGAAAGGTTAGTGATATGATTATTACCTTGATGATAGTGTTAGTTAAATAATTCATTTTGCGTTTCTACACTAAATGTGTTGTATGGTTTGTTGTGATCAAAACTAAGAAAGATTAGTTAACACTAATAATGTTTTTAGGCATTACTTGCATTAACAAAACTCATGAATCGCGTGGTGGATATCTCGGAACCTCTGCTCATATCTTTTTATGTGTCAAGGCTCAAATTGCCTATCCAACGAGAACTATTGGTGGCCAAATCAACCACCTTGGGCGATGCGTTTTCCTTATCTCGCATAACAGCCACACGATTAGAGGATCATGCTCCTTCGATGGTCGCACCAAAGGGTGGGACTCACACCGGAGGCGCAGTCTTACCACGACCCACAACAGTGGCTACAAACCTTGTAACACAAACCCCACATAAGGTTGTGGGTAACACTAGTAAACCCCTTGCTATTAAATGGATCTCGCCCACGGAACGACATGAAGGTCTTAGTAAAGGGCTTTGTTTTAATTTTGATAATCGTTGGACGCGTGGCCATAAGTGTCCCACGAAGTTCTTATTGTTAATGACGGATACTGACGAGGAGCCTAGTGCGGAGGAGGCTGAGACCGTAGTGGAAGAAGTCATGGAGAGTGGGGATATCTCCATTCTTAACTTGTTGGTAGGTCATGGCAGCCCTCGCTCTCTCCAATTATAGGGAACTATTAGCGGTACCCAGGTGCACATACTCATTGAAAAAGGGAGTATGCACAATTTTATTCGACCTGATGTTGTTGAGTGTATGCGATTACTACTACAGTCGACTAAGGTGTATAAGGTTTATATCGAGAGCGGGGCCTGTGCGAAAGTATGTTCTCTCAAGTAGACCTACATGTGCAAGGATTGGATATCAAGGTCGATTTATATGTTTTGCCAATGCAGGGTCCAGACGTAGTACTTGGAATTCAATGGTTACAACAGTTAGGTAAGGTTACCCATGATTATACACAACAAATTATGGAATTTACTCTCTTGGGGACTACGTATAAGTTGAATGGGGATTAGTTGTTATGGATGAAGAAGACCAGTCTACATCGGATGCAAGCGTTGTTAGACTCGAATGAAATTTATGACGTCAATGAGTGTCACGGGTTCTCGCTTCAGTCCGTAGAGGCAGGCGAGGGTGTTTCTAGGCAGAATGTGCGCAACGAGATTGAGCAACTTTTGGCTCGGTATGATTCTCTTTTTCAAGTTCCATCTTGTTTACCTCCTAGTCGTGAATTGATCATCGGATTCATTTACTGCCTAATACTAAGCCTGTGAATGTGCGACCTTACCGTTTTCCGCACGACCATAAAGGAGAGATGGAAAAATTGGTCAACGAGATGATGGAGCAAGGGATTATCCGCTTTAGCAATAGTCCGTTTTCGTCTCCTATTTTGTTGGTCAAGAAAAAGGATGGCAGTTATCATTTTTGTGTCGATTATCGAGCATTGAATGCCATCGCAGTTATCGTGTTTGATGAGCTAGGTGGGGCGAGTATCTTTACCAAGCTGGATTTACGAGCGGGATACCATCAAATAAGCATTCATGCATGGGATGTTTATGAAACAGCGTTTCGTACTCACGAGGGCCATTATGAGTTCTTGGTTATGCCGTTTGGGCTGACTAATGCTCACTCGGCGTTCCAAGCCACAATGAATAGGTTGTTTTCACCTTATTTACGCAAATTTGTGATTGTTTTTATGATATCCTTGTCTATAGTACAACAGTTACGACCCATTTGGAGCATTTGGAGTGTGTGTTTTGTTGTTTACAGGAACATCACTTCTATTTAAAGCATTCTAAGTATGTCTTTGAGGCAGGAGAGCTTGAATACCTTGGGCATATTATTTCGGCTCGGGGAGTTGAGATGGATCCAAAAAATTGTTAGCAGTTCGTGATTGGCTGGAGCCTAAAACTCAGCGGTAGGTGCGGGGTTTTTTGGGACTCACAGGATATTACCGGCGGTTTATTCGGGGTAGGCCTCGGTGGCTGCGCCACTGACAGACTTATTAAGACAGGATGGGTTTCAATGGGGCGAAACGGAAAGGCAGGCTTTCGTGGCGCTTAAACAACGGTTATCCACTACTCCTCTTTTAAGCCTTCCAAATTTTAATCAACCTTTAGTAATTGAAGCTGATGCATCGGGGCACGGGATTGGCGCAATGTTGATGCAAGCGAATCGACCAATTGGTTCTTTCAGTCGTAAACTTGGGCCACGAATGAGGGTGGCTGCCACTTACCAAAAGGAGTTGTTTGCAATCGTGGAGGCGGTGTATAAGTGGTGCTAGTATTTATTGGGGAGGCGCTTTGTAATCCGCACAGATCATAAAAGCATCAAGGAGCTTATGCAGCAGGTCATTCAGACTTCACTCCAGCAAAAGTATGTACATAAGCTAATGGGATTTGATTTTTCCATTGAATATAAGTCGGGGAGTACGAATCGGGCCGCATATGCTCTTTTTAGGATGTTTGAAGAAGACGAGGCGCTCTCTGCTTCGTTTATGGCTTTAAGGAAACCGGTATTGGGTTTCATGGAGGACTTACGAGGTGAGAATTAGACACTAGTTGAGCTACGTGACTTGCACCGTCAGATGGATAGTGGGGCCGAGTTACCTGGATTTCATCGTGAGAATGGGCTATTGGTATTTAAAGATCGATATTACATTGGGCAAGATTCCAAGCTTAAGCCTTTATTATTACGGGAGTTTCATGATACACCAACCACAAGACATGGGGGAGTTAAGAAGACGTTGGTAGGTATTTGGGCATCCTTTTTCCTGGAAGGGAATGCGAAAGTCGGTGGAAGAATTTATTGAGCAATGTGTTGTTGTCAAACGGTCTAGTATTCAACCGGGGCAGTCGGCGGATATTTGCAACCGTTAACCACACCTACAGCAATTTGGGAAGACGTGATTATGGATTTTGTTAGGGGGTTACCACCGTCCAAGGGAAACATGGTTATTCTGGTGGTTGTGGATCGACTCTCCAAATATGCCCATTTCGGGGTATTACCCACTAGTTTTAATGCTCACAAGGTCGTTGATTTATTTTTGGATATGGTTGTTAAGCATCATGGCAATCCAAAAACCATTATCTCTGACCGTGATCCTATTTTTGTGAGTGGGTTTTGGAAGAAATTATTCAAGTTGAGCGGTACCCAATTGTGTCATAGCACCGCGTATCACCCTCAATCTGATGGGCAAACGGAGGCAGTGAATCGGTGTTTGTAACAGTATTTACGTGCAATGGTATCTCATCAACCTCCGCAATGGGTTTGGTTGTTGCCATGGGCCGAGTATAGCTACAATTATAGCTATCACAGTAGCATTCAAATGTCACCTTTTCAAGCCGTGTATGGGAAGCAGCCAATGTCGATCATTCCATATCCGCCTGGATCGACTAAGGTGGTTGTTGTTGATGAACTACTCGCTGAGCGGGATGCGTTGTTACGACAACTCAAGGATAGTTTGTTAGTAGCTAAGAATAGAATGGAAGTTCATGCTAACCGCAAAAGGAGGGACGTTGAGTTTAACGTGGGTGATCTGGTGCTCGTCAAGATGCGGCCTTATCGTTAGGTTACGCTTGCTAGCGAGTTTCTAACAAACTTACTAGACGTTACTACGGTCCTTACAAGGTAGAGGCCCGCGTATGAAAGGTTGCTTATCGTCTAGCGTTGTCGGCTACCAGCAAGATTCATCAGGTTTTTCATGTGTCTATTCTCAAACCATTTGTTGGAGATAATAGTGTGGAGGTTGCTGGGTTACCTGAAGATTTGCGTGATGGTCAGCAGCTCGAGTATCCTTTGGCGAATTGTGATTTCCGCATGGTTTTACATCATGGTAGTCCGACTCAGCATGTGATTGTTCAGTGGGTAAGGGGTTCACCTGAGGGCGCCAAATGGGAATGGCTTTTTGATTTCCGTACAGCCTATCTAAACTTTAACCTTGAGGACAAGGTTATTTTTTAAGACGAAGAGAATGATACACCAGCGGGTCTGGTCCAGGTTAGGAGATCGGGGCGTGTGTCCAAGGCACCGGGCTGGCAGAAGGATTTCATTATGGGCTAGGATATCTTCTGCCAAGTATCTATCATATATATCTATTATTTTAGGACTACTATATATTAGGAAAATATCTTTTATGTTTATGAGTTATCATATATTTTGTGTTATAAAATATGTGTCTTCCTTCTCTATGCTTAAGGAGTGGGCATCTACTATAGTGGTGCTGTCGTTGATACATCAAGCTCGTATCATATTACTTAGAAATTTATTGATGAAAGAGTGCATAAGATGGTTTATAAACCATGCTTAAATGACTTGTATAATATGCTTTAAAACTTGTATTACTTATGTTAGAAATACGTTTTACGTATATTAGAAGTATCGGTCACTCCACAATAATATTTATGTTGTAATAGCTCGTAGTTAGAAAATAGTCATTAGTTACTTATTAAGTTAAGTAAGAACCGGTCCATGGGCTTGTCATGGACCGGCCCAAGCCCATGTTTGCTTGGAACTATAAATACCCCTTTCCACCATGGAAAGGGGTTGGTTGTTGTCATTTCCTAGTTTCCATTTTATTGAAATAACACATAGTTTCTCTCACTTTCTCTCTCTAACTTTCTCTCTCTAGAAATCAACAAACCCCTTCATAGATTCATAGGTTATCAATATTCTACATTTGGTATCAAGAGCTATGGGGTGATTTAAGGTAGTGATTTGTGTGGTTTTTTAGTTTTTGATTGTATTAGTGTTCTTTAAGAAAAACCATCTTGATTCTTGGTATTTTTGGTGTTTTTGTGATTGGGATTAGTGGATAAGTATTAGTTTTTACTTATTATTGTTGAAATCACAAAACTTTTTGGGTTATTTGGTCAAAATCTGGGCTTAATCTTCATTTTTAGTGTTCGACTGTTCATCGGAACAAGTTTCTGTTTATTCAGCAAAAGTTCCGAACCAACAAGTTCCGGATCAAGAAGTTCCGGATCAAGAAGTTCCGGATCAAGAAGTTCCGGATCAAGAAGTTCCGGATCAAGAAGTTCCGGATCAAGAAGTTCCGGATCAAGAAGTTCCGGATCAAGAAGTTCCGAGTCAAGAAGTTCCGGGTCAAGAAGTTCCGGATCAAGAAAGTTCCGAACCAAGAACTTCCGAACAAAGAAGTTCCGGATCAAGCCAAAGTTCCGAACCAAGAACTTCCGAATCAAGAAGTTCCGGATCAAGCCAAAAGTTCCGAATCAAGGTAATTCCAAGCCTAATCTTCCGAATCAAACTTCCGAATCAACAAAAAGTTCCGAATCAAGGGTTATTTTGCTTGTTTTTTCGACGATTTTTTAGAGGATTTAATCTTGGTTTCTTACAACAAAAACACAACACAATTCACAAGCTTTACTTCACTGCTCGATCAACCGATAATCTTTGTCTCTTTGAAGTTAACAAAATGAATCCGAATTCAGTAATGCCTCATATGACATCACTTACGGATATTTCGGTGATTACGGGAACGGATAATCGCCCGCCAATGCTCATCAAAGAAGTTTTTGAAGCTTGGCAAGGCCGGATGATGTCTTATCTTAAGGGAAAACCGGTCTATGGGAGGCTTATGGTTAAGTCTATCTTAAATGGTCCACTTGACTATGGTACCATCGTGGCTAACAATGTGTCTCGACCAAGAGAATTTGAAGAACTTACACCAGCCCAACAACTTGTTGCCGATGCAGACGAGAAAGCTCTTCAAACAATTCTCCAAGCTCTTCCCCATGACATCTATAGGATGGTAAGTCAGTATACATTGGCAAAGGATTTATGGGAACGTCTTAAGGTGTTGCTACAAGGTACGTCTCTCACCAAGCAGGAAAGGGAATGTCAGTTGTATGACCTGTTTGACAGATTCACTTACAACCCAGGGGAAACGCTTCACGATTATTACTTCAGATTCACCACACTCATGAATGATCTGAATGTATACAATCTGGTGATTGCTCCATTCCAGGTTAACACCAAATTCTTGAATACTTTACCTCAAGCTGAATGGGGTGAGTATATTACCGACGTTAAGTTAACCAGGGATCTGCATAAGTGCAATTTGGATCAACTATATGCTTTTCTTCAGCAACATGAGAAACATGTGATCATGCACCGTTCTCCACGAGGTATGTACCCTGATTCATTAGCTTTGATGGCGAATCAACCAAGCTTGTCTCACAACAACACTCCTTATATTTTGGGACATCAAGCCTATCATCCATCACCTTACATGACACCAGCCTTTCCCCAATACTCGATTTTACCACAACCACCCACCTCACATCAGCAACAATATCGGTTCAGTGCACCTTCATCACAATATGCTATACAACCTCACCCAGCAAATGTTGCACCTTATGCTCAATCTTCATATTCATCTTATCAAGAGAATGCAGCATATCCAACAAGCTACCCTGATCAAATGAGTATTCCTTCGAGTGATTATGCAGCTCAAGACCAAGCAATGTACTGTGATGATGAGGAAGTCCCCGTTCTTGTATTCAAACAAGGTGTTGATCCAGTTGAAGTGTTAACCACTATGTCTGCTTATCTCACAAGAACTTTAAGCAAACGAGGATTTAGGGGATCAGCTCCTACCAACAATCAGTTGAGGAATTCATCCAATTCTCGCCAACAAGCTACAATTGAGAATGGCAGGGTAATGGTTCAGCCTATTCAACCATATCAGGGGAGACCTACCACATCTACTACCAATGCTCGAACGGTCAATCAGGCTCCAATGGTCAATCCTGCTCCACGGGCTAATTCCACGGGCAAGTTGCGAATGATTACATGCTACAACTGCAAGGAAGAGGGTCATATGTCCAGGGATTGTAAGAAACCCAAGAGGAGAAGGGATGGACAATGGTTTGCAGAAAAGATCTATCTGGTGAATGCTCAAGCACAAGGAAGGGAACTTGATGAAGAGGAGCTTGCATTTCTTGCTGATCCAGGGATTGCTGAACAAGACACGGTCACCACACAGAATGCAGCATACCAAGCAGATGATCTTGATGCGTATGGCTCAGACTGTGATGACTTTCAATCTGCAAAGGCTGCTCTCATGGCAACTATCTCCAGCTTAGGGCCAGAAAAGAGATCTGAGGTACTTATTAATACCACCGATAATACCACTGATGCTAGTATTCAACCACATCAAGTTGTGCAAGAGAGTGCTGATTCGAATGAATCCTCGGTGGTGAGTCTTTCAAATGAGGAGACAAACAATGATAGCAATATCAATGTGAGTCCCCAAACTTTGAGTGAATCACAACCGGGACCCATTTCGCATACGCCTACTCCTGCTCAACAAGATTTGGTCATGGTTCCTGCTACATTACTTAGCCAAATGAATGCTGCACTCTTAGAAACCTTAGCTAAGAATAAGAATTTGTCTGATGAGCTTGCCTTAAGCAATGAGAAAGTTCAAACCTTGGAATTAGTGCCCTCGTCTAGTGTTCTAACTAATCTCGAATATGATCATTTTAGAAACAAACAAATGGGTCACTTGCAAGAAATAGAAAACTTAAGAGCAAATCTGTCTAATGAACTTCAAGAAAAAGAGTTAGTGGTCACTAATTTTCAAAAACTTCAAACGGATTTTGAATCACTAGAGTCTAAGAAGAATGAAATGGAGATTAATGCCACTAATAAGATTAGAAGTCTAGATTACTTGCTGTTAAGACAATACGCTGCTTCTCAACTAGTGCACTTATTTGATGCTTCATTTAGAGAATTTAACTTATCCCGTCTAAAAGGCCTTCCCCCTAATCCACGTTATGCAAAACAAGCTTTAAGACATAGTCCTAGATTTTATAATGCAACTCAATTAGGATTGGCTTTAGACCCGATTGTTTTTCCTGATGATCGAACAAGTAAGGATCTAGTTGATGAGGATCGGTCATACAATTCTGCAAAATATCCCAAGTGTGATTATTTTAAATTGAATAAGGAGCTTGCAAAAACGGATTTTAGAATTCGCTTCCATATGGACAATGATCTCATAACAGCACCGACCTACATATTAGATGAAGAAAACCCTAGTACATTTCCTACACTTGTCAATATGGAAGGTCCTAAGGAAATTCCAAAGGATCTTCCACCGGTTAGCACTGTATGGTTAAACTTGCAAGAGATTAATCAATACTTTACTAATTTTGACAAGGTCATTTTGGATTGTACGACTTCAAATGGCTTAAATGCCGGAGAATGGGCTTTCGAACATATGAACGAGGTGTTTAAAAATGAGATCAATCCGTTTGTCGAAAGTCTAAAAGGAATTTTTGCATCTCTTAAGGAAAATCTTGTGTTTGAAATTGGTGAAGTTCAAAAAGTGTTTTATGAAATGGACACCGCTTACGAACTACAACTAATTGAAAAAGAAAAGATTTTAACCGAATATGACCGATTCTTGTCTGCAGTAATCTCGTGTGATGTGCTTACTACTGTAAATGTTAATTATTCGAATGAGCTTACATCCGCTATGATTAATTGTGATGCTGTGAATATTTGTGAGGATATTTGTGATGATGTTTGTACTCTTTCTGTAAATGTTGCTGATACTGTAAATGAGGTAGATAATCATTCTTGTCACGAATCTAACGCTGAGTTTTTAAAGCTACAAGATTCCTACAATTTACTTTCAAAACGCTTTAATCAACTAGAACAACATTGTATATCTTTAGAATTAAAACAACAAACTCAAAATGAGAATCTTTTGATATCAAATGTTTGTGAAGACGGTGTTGAGACGAGTGACAAGATGATTGCAATTGTTAAGACATTAGAGGAAGAAATCATGAGATTGAAGAGAGAGGTATCATCAAAGGAAACATTAAAATTGGAACTAGAGGCTGCAGAGTCTAAAAACCAGGCCTTAGAAATTAGACTTTCGTCTATTCTAGGGGAGATGGATCGTGCAAGACAGGGAATGTCCAAACTTTATGGTTCACTAGAAGAACGCTTCGCTTTTAATGCGGCACAGCAACAATTTTATGTTGAACAATTGAACCAAAAAAGTGAGGAAATCTCTGATTTGAACATCCTGCTCATTGACAAAAATATGGTTTTGGCTGAGTTAAAGGAGACACTTCTTCTCACCCGACAAGAAGTTGTTGATAACTTAGCTACCAACTCTGCACCGTCCACTAGTGCTCCAACAACCAAGTCAGTAGTGCTTTATAAGAATCCACTTCATAAGAGAAACCCGGTTACCTACGATGATTATATGAGGAATGCCATTAAGCATGTCGATCTTCTTAGGGATATTTTAGACGATCTTTATGCCTTAGATCCCTCAAGTAGCGACTATTATTCGGCTCATGAATATGTTAAGCGAGTTCAATATTGCCTAGCATATTTGCAATACATAGGTACACCAGGTTCTGCACTACTTAATAATAGGCCCATTGCTGTCACTCCATTTAATAAGACTCCAGGAGCGAAACCGTCATTGGCACAATCAAGTAAGACACCTTTAAAATCTGTTGCTAATATTCCCACTTTGCCTTCTACAGGATTAAAAGAGACTAATAAGGCTAAAGGATCGCCACTCAAGAAAGCTAAGATCAAGCCCTCTACTAGTAGTGCCACAAAGAAGAAAGTAGAAGTTCACAATAGGAATGCTAGTTCAGTTTTAAATAAAAAGAATCATGTTAAGACTAAAAGCTCTGCGCCTGTGCAGCAGCCTAAACCATTCGTGAATTCTGATTTGAATTGTTGGAATTATAATGAATGTATATTTTCCCAACGTCATGATTTGTGTCTGATTGACCACGTTAATGAAATGAATGCTATTAAGAATGGTCTTGAATGGAAGCCAACGGGTAGAACTCGTGCCCAAGTTGGCTGGCAATGGCGTCCCACTGGTAGGACCTTTACATTAGATGGAAAAATGTGCCCTTTAACTAGGAATGCATCCATTGAGGTTAGGTCTGAGCGTCCTTTAGTTAGGAACACTCGCACTCAAGTATGGAAACAACGCCCTTTAATTAGGTCAGCCCCCACTATAGTGCCTATCAGTGAAGAAATACCTCAGGATTTAAGCCAACTAGAATCTACACCATCTATTAAGAAAAAGAAGGCTAGGAAATCTAAGAAACCTAGAGTTAGCAAATCTAAGATTATTAAATCTGTACCTGCTAATAACAAGGAACACTCAGATTCCGATACCTCTACATTGTCTTCGTGTGGTGATATTTTCAGGTGGTCCAAATCATCCTGTGGTATTTGGACTCCGGTTGTTCAAAACATATGACCGGAAATCGCTCGATGCTCCGAAATTTCGTCAACAAGTTTCTTGGTACGGTTAAATTCGGGAATGATCATATAGCAAAGATAATAGGGTATGGTGAATATCAGATTGGAAATGTGACGATTTCAAGGGTATACTATGTAGAAGGTCTTGGTCATAACTTATTCTCTGTAGGACAGTTTTGTGATTCCAACCTTGAGGTTGCTTTTCGACAACACACTTGTTTCATCCGCAACTTGGAAGGAAAAGATTTGTTGAAGGGATCTCGTGGTGCAAATCTCTATACCTTGTCCTTACAAGACATGATGGCCGCCTCTCCAGTATGTCTTCTCTCTAAAGCATCTAAGACCAAGTCATGGTTATGGCATCGCAGATTATCTCATCTTAACTTTGATGCTATTAATCATCTGGCTAAAAACGATTTAGTTCGTGGTCTTCCAAAGCTTAAATTTCACAAGGACCATTTATGTTCCGCGTGTTCAAGGGGGAAAAGTACCAAGAAATCTTACAAGCCCAAAGCTGAAGACACCAATCAAGAAAAACTTCATCTTTTGCATATGGATCTTTGTGGGCCGATGAGAACTGAAAGTGTGAGCGGTAAGAAATTCATTCTGGTAATTGTGGATGATTTCTCCAGGTTTACATGGGTTAGATTTCTACGTACAAAGGATGAAGCACCGAAGGCTATCATCACTTTTCAGAAATCCATTCAGGTACGTTTGAATACCACTGTCTGCCGTATTCGTACAGACAATGGTACAGAGTTCGTCAACCAGACTCTTCGTGATTATTATGAAGGAGTTGGTATATCCCATGAAACATCCGCTGCACGCACTCCACAACAAAACGGTGTCGTTGAAAGACGGAATCGTACACTTATGGAAGCTGCTAGGACCATGCTTATTTATGCGAACGCTCCATTGTTCTTGTGGGCAGAGGCTATTTCTACGGCATGTTTCACCCAAAACCGTTCTATCCTTCGGAAACGCCATGGAAAAACACCTTATGAGCTTTTACATGACCGTAAACCCGATGTTTCATTTTTCCATGTGTTTGGTGCTCTTTGTTATCCAAACATCAATAGTGAGAACTTGGGTAAGCTTCAACCGAAAGCCGATATAGGTATTTTCATTGGTTACTCACCGTCCAAAAGAGCATACCGAATCTATAACCGTCGTCTTGGCAAGATTGTAGAAACTATGGACGCAGATTTCAACGAGCTGACAGCGATGGCTTCTGAGCAACACAGCTCTGAACCCGCGCTTCATGAGATGGGAACCGGTGCTATCAGTTCCGGATTAGTTCCCAACAATCCTACTTCTACATCATTTTTACCACCAACAAGGCCCGAGTGGGATAAACTGTTTCAACCGTTGTTTGATGAATTCTTCGATCCCCCGACTGATGAAGTTCCAGCACCTGTAGTAATTGCTCCAATTCCTGAAGTGGTTGCTCAAGCTAATGAACCTTTATCTAATGCATCTACAATTTACATTGAACCGGATGCACCTTCACCAAGTGATTCTCAAACTTCACCTGAATCGTCACCCCCACTTGTGCCTAATGATGTGGAAGAGGATTCTATTGATCACGACTTGGAATATGCTCACTTGCAAGAGCTTCCTTTCTTTGGTGTAGCGATCCCTGAAAACCCTTCAGCCGCGTCTACCTCAGAAGAAGCTCCTTCTATTGTTCACTCCAGACCACCTAGGATTGAAAACCATAGCACTAAATGGACAAAAGATCACCCAATTAGGAATGTTATTGGAGATCTAGATCAACCCGTCTCTACACGCCATCAATTACAAGAGAGTGCACTTTATTGCTACTTTGATGCATTTCTCTCTGAAGTTGAACCTAAAAATTGGCAGCAGGCTATGACCCAATCTTCTTGGATTGAAGCTATGCAGGAGGAACTAAATGAATTCCAACGACTTGAAGTATGGGAATTGGTTCCTCTCCCTGACAAGGTCAACATCCTCACTTTGTTATGGGTTTATAAGGTTAAACTTGATGAGATGGGTGCGGTATTGAAGAATAAGGCTAGATTGGTCGCTAGAGGATATAAACAAGCCTTGGGTATAGACTTTGAAGAATCTTTTGCTCCTGTGGCTAGATTGGAGGCGATTAGACTTTTCCTTGCGTATGCTGCTCATATGAATATGATCGTCTATCAAATGGATGTGAAGACGGCATTTTTGAACGGTGAACTAAGGGAAGAAGTCTATGTTAGTCAGCCGGATGGGTTCGTCAGTACGGAGTTTCCTAATCATGTGTACAAGCTTAAGAAGGCTCTCTATGGGTTGAAACAAGCTCCACGCGCGTGGTATGATCTCCTGTCAACATATCTCCTTTCGGAAGGCTTCTCCAAAGGCAAGGTGGACCCCACTCTATTCACTCTCAAGGAAGGCAACGACATGATTCTGGTACAAATTTATGTTGATGATATAATATTTGCTGCCACTAACATAGAATTGTCAAATCGTTTTGAGAAGATAATGTCCACACGCTTTCAGATGTCGATGATGGGAAAAATTTCATTTTTCTTAGGATTACAGATTTCTCAAAATCCCAGAGGCATCTTTAATCAATCCAAATATGCTCTAGAATCTCTTAAGAAATATAACTTTGAGAATTGTGACCCCGTGGACACTCCAATGGTGGAGAAATCCAAGTTAGATGAAGATAGGAATGGGACTATTGTCGATCCAAAACTTTACCGTGGGATGATCGGCACCCTTCTATATCTGACTGCTAGCAGGCCTGATTTGCAATTTGCTGTATGCATGTGTGCCCGGTATCAGGCTCGGCCTACCGAAAAGCACCTACATGTAGTTAAAAGGATCTTTCGGTATCTAAAAGGAACACTTCATCGTGGTCTATGGTATCCGAAAGATTCCTCGATTGCTTTAATATCATACACAGATGCCGATCATGCTGGATGTCAAGACACGAGGCGTAGCACTTCTGGATCTGTGCAACTCCTTGGAGATAGATTGATCAATTGGTCTTCAAAAAGGCAGAAAAGCGCTGCAATATCAAGCACGGAGGCTGAATACATCGCCATGTCCGGTTGTTGTGCTCAAGTCCTTTGGATGAGATCACAATTAACTGACTACGGTTTGGGATTCAACAAAATCCCGATGTATTGTGACAACAAGAGCGCCATTGCCCTTTGCTGCAACTATGTTCAACACTCCCGGGCCAAGCACATAGACATTCGCTACCATTTCATTAAGGAGCAGGTGGAGAACGGAGTGATCGAGCTGTATTTTGTCACTACTGAGTACCAGCTGGCGGATATGTTCACCAAAGCATTAGATCGAGGACGAATTGAGTTTTTGATCGACAAGCTTGGCATGAAATCATTCACTCCAGCGACTCTCAAAGAGTTGGCAGAAGAATCAGCTGAATAGTCGTGGTAAACTATTCAGAGTATCCTTTTGTTCGTGATCATGTATATTATCGTAAATATATAAACCACAAAAGAAAAATACAATAATATAAAACCAACAAAAATCATAAAAAATGTAAAACCTAGAAAAACCATAAAAATTATAAAATCAAGAAAAACCAAAAATATTTTTCATTTTAAAACGGGCATGTCTTTTAGTACGGTAATATTTACGGCCTTAGAAATGTCGATCAATATTGACACGGTGCCATAAATAGAGTCCGTATAAAAGTTGTACATTTTTAAAACATGCCCATTATGGCTTGTAGTTATTTCTGACTGCAACCCGGTTTTCATATTAAAGTCACGTATTTCCTTGGAAAACGTTGGCTCAGAACGGGAATTAATTTTCTCGGGCGTGATTTACAAGCCAAATCATGCAAAGGGATCAAGTTTACTTTACAACTTGGTCTAACACGAATTTGTGTACGTCTCAGTGCATTAATTTGTTAAAATAAGAGAAATCTTATTGACACCACGAATCAAACTTTTTCAAGACATAAATTGGAAATGCTTTCATCAATATTTGACTCTTTAAACAATGACTACAGCTCTTTAAATAGAAAACGGGTCATCGTTTAAGGGGGAGAAAATATTAAATCATCTTCGTCATTAAAATTGATTTTTCAAAAGTGATTGTGAAAATTAATGGCTAAATGGTAATTGAGTGGTTTTGCTTTAAAATAAAACTTGTGTTCGTTCTAAGTGATATGCTAATAGATTGCGTTTGCTAAGTTGTGTGTAAGTTAAACAAGGGATAAGTGAAATGAAAAAGTTAGAAACAAAAAGGAAAAGAATAGATAATAGAGGGACTAAAGGTGATATTTAATGAAACTAGTCAACAATTGACATAAGTCAAAAAACAAAACCCCCCGCCCCTCACTATTCATGTTCACTGTATCTTCATCACTTTGCCGCCATTGTTGAATAATCACACACACAAGCTCTAAAAAATCATCTCTTTATTCATCCGATCCTGTTCTTTCAACAAATAAGGTAAATAACATCAATTATTTAAATTCTAATTCGTTTAAATCATGTAAATCCAACTGGTTAATTCAGATAATCGACTTAAATCTAGTTAGGGTTCGTTCGCCCCAATTTAGGCTTAATTGATTAGGGATTTATGGTGGGTTTTGCTCGGAATAGTATGATATGATGTTTAAATGCTTTAGATTACCTTAGAAATCACAAATGCGCATAGATTAATCATCTTAGTTTCGTTTGAAAAAGTTCTGGATGAACATGGATAAGAACTTCCGAATGAAGGATTTTTTCTGAAATACTTCCGAATGAGGAAGTTCCGAATGAAGGACTTCCGAATGAAGGAAGTTCCGAATGAAGAACTTCCGAATGAAGGAAGTTCCGAATGAAGAACTTCCGGATGAAGGAAGTTCCGAATGAAGAACTTCCGGATGAAGGAAGTTCCGAATGAAGAACTTCCGAATGAAGGAAGTTCCGAATGAAGAACTTCCGGATGAAGGAAGTTCCGAATGAAGAACTTCCGAATGAAGGAAGTTTCGAATGAAGAACTTCCGGATGAAGGAAGTTCCGAATGAAGGAATGTTCCGGATGAAGGAAGTTCCGAATGAAGAACTTCCGGATGAAGGAAGTTCCGAATGAAGAACTTCCGGATGAAGGAAGTTCCGAATGAAGAACTTCCGGATGAAGGAAGTTCCGGATGAAGAACTTCCGGATGAAGGAAGTTCCGAATGAAGGAATGTTCCGGATGAAGAAGTTCCGAATGAGGAAAAGTTCCGGATGAAGAGTTGTTTGATTATTATTGTTTGCATGTTATATGTACTTGTTGTATTATGTTATGAAATGTGTTATGCTTAGAAGTAAGAATGATATATATCTATATGTTTTTGTGCATCAACCTTTCATGTCTTATCTTAAGCAGATACAATGACTAATCCAATAGTACAAGCAATCCAAGAATCTAGAGAAGTCGATATTGCTATAGCACGAACCCTTAAGTTTATACCCAACAACTACCGGCTGAAGCAAGTCTCAAAATCCACTCACCATGGTTTTAAGGTCGCCATAGCCATCCTCGATAACTCTCATTTCAAGAACGCCCTTAGGAATAGTGCCTCGGTGCCTTATGAGTATATGTATGAATTTTGGGCTACCAAGGAAATCACTTCAAACAAGATCACCTTCACCATCGACAACAAGCAGCAGACACTCACAGTTTCAGACTTCCGTAAGATTCTTGGTATACGGGATACACCCAAAGGTATGTCATTCTCGAGGGATCCTACTAAAGATGAACTCGTGGAGTTATTTGACGCACTTGGATGTCCGGAAATACGAGTTGCGTCTGAGTTTACCACTGCTAAGGTAGGACAACCTTGGAGAGCATTAATGGGTATTCTCAGTAAATGTCTTACACCAAAAACGAGTGGCCATGATGCTTTGCGCAGTCCTATAATAAACCTCTTCTATGGCATGTACAAAGCTGCAAATTCAGATTATGCTTTGTTGATATGGGAAGAATTCACCTTTCAACTCTTCTATAACAAGAAGCTGAAGACAAACTTCTTTCCTTATCCTCGGTTTATCAAGCTTATCATTAATTATTTTATGAAGAATGATGCTACTATTGATAGGCGTGCAGCAGGTCGCTATCACACTGAAGAAGCTGATGATACTGTGGATCTGAGGCATGAAGGACCGTCTATTGGTGTGATTCCGGGTCCTATTCCTGATTACCTTCTGTCTGAGAAAATCAAAGGTTCTGCTGATTACAAGCTACTGCAGATAGAAATCAAGAGGCTGAAAGCAAACCTTCATACTGGAGAAGACTCGTCTACAACGGTTAAGAGTAAAGGTAAACGCAAACAACCAGCTGCGTTACCTGAACCCGAAACCAAGAAGAAGAAGACAGAGGGTAAGAAGGGAAAGGGTAAGGCTGATGAGATGCGTCTACGTGACGAAGAAGACATTGTTGATCCTACTCTTGATAAAACCGAGAAACAAATGATGAAGATTGCTATTCAAAGGAGTAGGAAAGATACTGGCGGTAGTGGTTCAGGTGCAAGGGTAGATATTGAGGATGAGTACGTGGAACCAGATGATGTTGATGAGTTTGGGTCACCTGAACATTATTCCACTTCGAAGGAGCCATCAATCCCTATTTCAGCAAGTGTGGAAAATGAGTCTGTTGCTCCTACGATCATGGTGTCAACTCAACCCTTAGCAACTCAACCTCCACCCATACAACCCTTACCAACCAGACCGGCTTCAACACCATTTCTTCCACCACCTACAATTCCCATACTTAGTACCGCAGTAACAGCCGAGGCTCTCCAATCAACCCAAAGCAGCTCTGCAACATCTACAATGGCTGCATTAGTGATGGCCGAACTATTGGATAAACATGTGGATACTCACAAACGAGAAATGGATGAACTTCGCCAAGAGTTACAAAGACGAGCTCAAAGTGAAGAAGCATCTAGGAAAGCTCAAGAGGAGATGATTGCTAGATTCGCTGCAGATATGGAGTTGACTCGAAAAGCACATGCAGAAGAACTAGCTCGGGTTAAGCAGGCTGAGGCTGATAAGCATGCTGCACGTATCACCAGACTTCAAGCGATGAGGGATAAATACAAAGAGCAAAAAGAAGCACTTGAAGCCTCTGTGAAAGAAAGAGTGCAAGAATCCGTTGAATCCCTAATGCCTAAACTGCGTGATGAGTTGAAGACACTTGCTGCTGACAACTTGATGATCAAATCATCCAATCCTTCAGAAGCCGCCTACAAGATTGCTTATGACTTGACGGATTTTGAATTGAAGAAGATCCTTAAGGCTCGTATGGTGGAACTTGGATCGTTTGATAAGTCTAGGATTCAACGGGCTCTATATAAATCCCTGAATGATGCTATCATGGAGGATGATAGGTTATTCAAAACGTTTGGAAGTGTGGTACCTTATCACATTCTACCTGAAGAGGAAAGGGAAGAAAGTGAGCAGGAAGAAGGTACTGGTGAAGAGGAAGAGGAAGAAGAAGGAGAAGAAGAGGAAAAGGATGACGATGATGGTGATGATGAGGATAAGGATGAGGATGATGATGACGAGGATGAGGATGATGATGATGGCGATGATGGTGGTGATGGGAATGAGGAGAGTGCTAGGGGTAGTAACGGGGATGACAATCAGGATGATGATGGGGGTGAACAGCCGAAAGAGGGAGACAAGGTTACCAGCTCCAAGAAAACTGCTAAGACTGGAACCAAGTCCAAGAAAGATGCAGCACAGAAGGAAAAATCAACATCGTCGGAATCAAGACGAACTAAGTGGCGCCACGATGTGAATGCCACTACAGCGTCATCGGTTCCCGGTACCTCTATCGCTGTATCTTTACCTATTACCACTAACCCCATTAGTTCTGTTGTTGTTGCTCCTGTGATTGCAGAATCAGTGACGGAACCCGAAGCTGCACAACACTCACCAGTTCACGACACTGCCGAAATGCCTGAAACAGAACCAGCAGATGTTCGCACTTCTACTCCTCTACAACAAGCACAACAATCTACGGTTCCTGAACCAAGCACACGAGACTGGGCAGACACGTTGGAGATAGACGAGACTGCACCACCACAGGCTTGGATCACGGCAGCAGCACAATATGATCCGATCACAGACGCTGACAAAGATGTGTTGTATCTCCGTATCCGAAGTCCGATTGACTTATGTGCATTTTTTGCTCATGAGTATAAGACTTCGGTTACTCCATCCTTGGTGAAGAAAGCGCTGAAAGATAAGAGACTTCGTGCCAAAACCCGGTTAACCCGAATGGAGTTCGAGTATTATGCTGATGAGATCCTGAAGGCTCTGAATACCGTTCAACGGCCAGGACTTCATGAATCAGAAAGAGCTCCACCTCCAATGGATCCTTCTCAAGATAATCAGATTGCTCTTGACTTCTTCGTCACCAATGATCTTGTGTATCTACTGAAGGGGTCATCAAAGTACGCAACCTCCCTGACCTTGCTGAAAGCTGCCAACTGGGGGACAATACCCTTTATCGAGGAAAAGGTAAACAGACTCTGGGTCCCTAAGATAAATCGTAATTATGATATGTATGCTGTCATAGGTGCATCTCATTGGGACGAACGAGTCCGAAGGGCGTACAGGGGTTGTTGTCTGGTCAATTCTGGAAGTATCGTTAGATCCGATATCCGCATCTCCAGCATTTTAGGGTTGAAAACTGAAGCCAAGAACGGCTATTATCATGTGACGGAGATTCGTTTGAAAAGGGAGGATGACAGGGAATACAAAATCCAGCAGGGAGATTTTTCCATCATTCGCCTTGAGGATATCGAAGATATGCTGCTTCTGATGACCCGAGATCAACTCACACACATTCCTCGTGAAGACCTCATTGCTTTGAATACAGCACTTCGTATGTTTACACGAAGTGTTGTCATCAAGACACGATTTGAAGATCTGCAGTTGGGAGTCGAAAGCTACCAAAGGAAGCTCAACTTAACCCGTCCAGTGAATCAAGTGCTACCTCAACATGTAGAAAGATGTCCCTATACCGGCATTTCTGTCCCGAATTACGGCATTTTCTACTTGAACAGTCGAGGTTTGATGAAGTTTATGAGGGTGGGTGAGCTCCACAAGTACAGTGATGGAACTCTTCTACAAGTCAGAGGAAAGTTGGAGCATCTGAACTCGGGTGGGACTTTGCCAGAAATGACGGAGGATTGGCATCCGGGTTACCGGCAGATGGCGAAGTATGTGATCAAGAAGATCGATCAAAAGCTCCGTGAACGTAGATTGATGAGGAGCTTGGAAAGATTCGTGGGTGGAAGACCATATCTAGTGCACCACAAGCTACTGCAACGATCCATCTAATGGGTCGTACACTTCAGGTCCACTTTATATTGGTTTTCAATTGTGAATATGTATATTTGTGAATAATGTGCTTTAATGGCTTGATGTAGTGTTAAGGTATGATAATTTTTCAAGAATTTCTCATGAGATTCTAAATCTTTCAAAATATATCATACTAAAGCACTACAACTATCCCTTATTAAATTAAGGGGGAGCAATAGCTTGTTCTATGGCCAAACATCGATTTCATTTTTACCCAAAGACCGGTTAATCCATTCAGTATCCCAAATATTAATGGTTAACATTTTGGATAAGGGGAGAAAATGGGATTAAGGAGACGTAAGTGATACTTGGCTAAAAGATGAAAAAGACTTAACGATAATCCAACTTAATATGTGTTAAGCACGTGTTAAGGGGGAGCGTTTTTGATGAACAAAACACCTAAGGTACAAAACTTTTGATTTTAATATCACAAGTACCTTAGGTGATTTTCAATGATTTTTCATGGTGGCAATTCCTTCCCAAAACACGCTTAATTCACGACGGATGTGGTGACAAAAGGGTGGTAGGAATAGGTTTAGTCCAATGATTCATCAGAGCCGATGGAATCTTCCCAAGGACAATTCCCTAGATAGAATTAGAAGTCCTAGGAAAGATGGAGAAAGAATGTGAACGTAGCTGAATGCCGACCAAGTACTTAAGCTAGCACTGGAACAATCACAACAAGGTGCTAGTGATGACGTATTGGTAAGCATTGAAGGGGTTGAAGAATGAAAAAGAATTGTAAAGATAAAGGGTGTAAAGAAAGAAGCCCTCCTTACAACTTTAGGCAGAAACCGGGTCAATACATATGCTATTGAGGTCATTTTTGCTAATGATTCTCGGTATTGAAGAAAGACATCATGGACCCAGTGATGCAATGCACAACCCTTCCCAGCTAACTCAAATATCTCTCAAAAGGTATTTGTTTTAATCACACGGAGATCAACACGTTATCTATTGGTTTGTTCACTCCGAATAGACTGGTATTGAAAAGGTGGCACTCCTCTCCAGCCATCGCTCACTAAATCAAAACGCACAATCGAGTCTAGAGCCAAGAGATCATCAAAAGTCTCATTAGGACACTTTTCATTTATTCCTTGCTTTCTCACACACTGTGAAAAGTAAGAGATTTTCATGAGTCCTACGCAATATTCCTGTAATATTGCCAGAACATCCGAGTAATACTTAAGTATTACAATGAAGATGGAAATCCTGCTTGAGCCAACATCAAACAAGCTCATGGTAGGTTACACGTGCGGTTCTTTTAGAACCAATCTTGTGAAAAACTGGAAGGTAACAGTGGTTTAATTCTTAATTGAACTTAAACTCGTTCCAGGCCTCTTCGCATTATCATAATGATCTTGCTAGAACACTCAGAGTGACTCTTTATTGACCACAGTGACGAGTGGAAATCCTTCTAGTGTCAACATCAAACAGCACTTGGTAGGTGACGTGCAAGATTCTTTATGAATTAAGCTCGTGACAACTGGAAAGCAACGATGGTGAAAATCTTAATTGAGATTCACTTGTTCCAGGTTTCATGAATTGACGGCTTCTAATCACAAGGATAATTTATCCAAGTGATTCACTCTTTATGTTCGCAGTCAGCTTTGGACGGTCGAATAAAGAGAACGGGTTTACCCGCGAAATCCTGTCAGGAAGTTACTTAATTGAAACTATCCGTCACGGGTACGATATCTAATATCGTCCAACGGTCTTCACCGACCGGAGGTAAAATGCTACCGAATTAGAATAAAATGTTCAAAGCCATTTTATTCGTGTCGTTGCTGTGTACCTGTTAAAGACGGTGGCGTTGCTGTGTACCTGTTGAAGACGGTGGCATTGCTGTGTACCAGTGAAGACGGTGGTGTTGCAGTGTACCTGTAGAAGTCGTTCCCACATGCTTATGTTTTTCTGCATCAAAGTTTAGCAAAAATTCAAGAAAGTACAAGATAAAGTCTTCCGCTGTACCAAACTCTGAAACTTTCGAGAATTCAACAAAAAGACATAAGTGTGTGGAACATGGAGTCACGAGAAGGCAAATTCACAAGAGAGGCAAAGATCGCACGTGAAAGGCCAAAGAACAATGCTCCAAGCCAAAGCCAAAAAGATCAAACCAACATATTCACAACAAAAGAAAGAAAAGAAGAAAAGACTACGAGCTAAAGAACGAAGACTTAGTATAGTATGCTAGGTTTAGAATTTTGTAACGTGGAGTGACCTCCCTTAGGGGGAGATTGTTAGAAATACGTTTTACGTATATTAGAAGTATCGATCACTCCACAATAATATTTATGTTGTAATAGCTCGTAGTTAGAAAATAGTCATTAGTTACTTATTAAGTTAAGTAAGAACCGGTCCATGGGCTTGTCATGGACCGGCCCAAGCCCATGTTTGCTTGGAACTATAAATACCCCTTTCCACCATGGAAAGGGGTTGGTTGTTGTCATTTCCTAGTTTCCATTTTATTGAAATAACACATAGTTTCTCTCACTTTCTCTCTCTAACTTTC
This sequence comes from Glebionis coronaria, assembly GCA_025667525.1. Taxonomy (NCBI): domain Eukaryota; kingdom Viridiplantae; phylum Streptophyta; class Magnoliopsida; order Asterales; family Asteraceae; genus Glebionis; species Glebionis coronaria. Next base: position 85,486,218 of record CM046879.1, on the reverse strand, counting down.
TCTCTCTAGAAATCAACAAACCCCTTCATAGATTCATAGGTTATCAATATTCTACAACTTATAAATTTTTTGATGAGAGAGTGCTTAAGATGGTTTATAAACCATGCTTAAATTACTTGTATAATATGTTTTAAAATTTGTATTACTTAAAAATTTAAGAGAGAATTACATAAATCGTCCCTGTGGTTTATCGAATCCCACAAGATTAGTCCCTCAGTTTTTTTCCATCATGATTAGTCCCCGTGGTTTCTTTTTCATACATATTCAGTACACCCATCAATATTTATAATTAATTACCCAAAAATATGAGGGGTATTTTGGTCTTTTTCAAAAAAAAATTTTTGAAAAACTTTTTCAAACCGTTTTTTCTTTGAATTTGTTTTTATATTTTGAAAATATTTTTTCGAAAATCTTTTTTTATAAAATTCGAAAATCTTTTTTTTTAATTCGAAAATTATTGTTTTAATTCGAAAATCTTTTTTTTATAAAAATTCGAAAATCTTTTTTTTTTAATTCGAAAATCTTTTTTTAATTCAAAATTTTTTATTTTTCGAATTTTATAAAAAAATAGATTTTCGAATTAAAAAAAGGTTTTCGAATTTTTATTTTTCGAATTAAAAAAAAAGATTTTTGAATTTTTATAAAAAAAAAGATTTTCGAATTTTTATTTTTCGAATTAAAAAAAATTTAGAATTATTATAAAAAAAAGATTTTCGAATTTTATAAAAAAATATTTTCGAATATAAAAAAAAGATTTTATAAAATAAAAATTCGAAAATCTTTTTTTTTTAGTTCGAAAATATTTTTTTTATAAAAATTCGAAAATCTTTTTTTTAATTCGAAAACCTTTTTTTAATTCGAAAATCTATTTTTTTATAAAATTCGAAAAATAAAAAATTTCGAATTAAAAAAAGATTTTCGAATTAAAAAAAATATTTTCGAATTTTTATAAAAAAAAGATTTTCGAATTAAAAAAAAATAATTTTCGAATTAAAAAAAAAGATTTTCGAAATTTATAAAAAAAATATTTTCGAAAAAATATTTTCGAAATATAAAAACAAATTCAGGGAAAAAAAGTTTGAAAAAGTTTTTCAAATTTTTTTTTTGAAAAAGACCAAAATACCCCTCATATTTTTGGGTAATTAATTATAAATATTGATGGGTGTACTGAATATGTATGAAAAAGAAACCATAGGGACTAATCATGATGGAAAAAAAACTGAGGGACTAATCTTGTAGGATTCGATAAACCACAGGGACGATTTATGTAATTCTCTCAAAATTTAATGATGAGAGAGTGAATAAAATGATTTATATGTAGTATAGATAATAAACGCGAGCTTTGTAAGAGAGAAGTATAAGTAAAAAGTTTGTTTTGATGTCCCACAACAATTTTCGTTAAATTATTGCATTTGTGAAATATCACATTTTTTAACTGAATAAAGCATTGAAAACAGAAAAGTCATAAATGATTCGGTATAAATCATATATGATTTATGAGTTTACTATCAATATTAGATGGATAAAATATATGATTCTTACTGAATTACAGTATGAATTATTTCAGTATGAATCATGTAACACCCCATTTAATAGGATATGATGCTACAGTAAATTATGGCGTGTCATCAAAGCATGCAAGGTAAATGTCTAAACATTCATGACCATAAATAGAAATACCGGAATCAAACATCGGTAGTCTAGTAACTCACACACAAGCAATATAAGTACTGTAAATGGAAAGGACTAAACAATGTCCAAAAGAAGTAAAGTATGATAAAGTAGGAATACATGCATAAGGTAAAAGAGGCCGGATAGCTTCCAATCCGAATGCACATACTCTGGAGTTCCTACTTGCGTCCTTGGGTACCTGCCGTTTGGGAACATGAAAAAGTAGACGGCTGAGCATAACGCTCAGTGCACGGATATACAATAAAGCATGGAAAACATAGGATATTGAAGCATATAAAGAGTATAAAGCATGAATGGCAGCGGAAATGAATAAGTCCTGGAAACCTTGTTGTCTGTCATGTTAACTGGTTTTAGTTCTGAAAACATAGCTTATGTTACTTATGAAAATCTGTATTAGTTAATGTACCATAATAGCCAATATAGGTCATGAGGTCAACAACGTGCATGAATACTTGGAGGGGTGACCTCGTCATGCAAATTAGAGGGGATGCCTCTAATTTAATTGGTAAGTGGGTAGGAGGGATCAACTCCTTGTGAAGGATGCAAGGCACACACCACATTCACCATGAAATCCTGACTGAAACATGTAACTAGGATGCACCCATATGCCCCACATGATAATATAATAATATAATTGCCAAATAACTAAAAGGGACGCCACGAGCTATTACTCTGCTGTGGTGAAGTCATAACACTAGTGCCTCTAGTGTTATGGTTATGGTACCTCCATAACTAGGTGAAACTGGTCATGCATGTATATGGCTAAGGTAACTAATAAAACATAAGCATTTAATCTGTAACTACTGGGGAAAACAGTTGGCTGCATATGAGAAATCCTAATGAAAGAAGAGATTGTCCTTACTGAAGGACGGAAAATCCGTACCTTATGTCCAGTAGAAGCTAATGAAAACGATGAAGACTAATCCGCCTCGACGGATAACACTACGTAAGAAATATGGACGTGTATAAGTTGTCTGAATTACATATGTTTTACTGGTTCCGTGTATTATTAGCTTGTTTTATGTATTCTGTCATGTTTTACTGTTTACTGTGTTAACTATAGTTATTTTGATGTTCTGTTAAGTATTGTTCATGTATTAGTGTATTATAATACTTGTATTGTAATACTAAGTAACTTTCTAAAAATAGCAGGTTTCCATAAATAGTAAGTTTCTAAAAAAATAAAGTTTCCAAAAATAGTAAGTTCCCATATTTAGAAATAAGTTGGATTATAAATAATAATTAAAGTTTAATTAGTACAATACAAGTCTTTGTTATAGTTCATCAATTAAATAACTGGTTAATTAATTAATCCATACGTTATATGATTTAATTAAAATACATGTTTAATTTAAATGACTAAGTATAAATACCTTAGGTTATACATGAATTAATTTAACAAATTAATTAACCTAAAGTTTAATATAACATGACTTATAAAAATAGTTTTCATGAAAAACCTAATCCCGAGCCCGTGCTTTAAATAAGCCGAACCAAATAAGCTATATAAAATTCCCACCGAGACCTTGAAGGGGTCTCGATTGACACTAAACAAATCAACCAAACATGCAAAACATACCCCGACCTAATGTCGGGGTCCTTTGGTCCGGGTCCGAAAAACAAAAACCTACCGAGCCTGTAAAACCCGCATGCTTTTACCATGAACAATACATTTATAATCATACGTACAAGATAAAAACTTTATTTTTATAACATGAATACGTTTCACGAATATTAAGTACAAGAATTACATACGTGTTATTACACGATAAGTATTACGTACGTGTTAATGCACGATAATAAGTACGTACGTGGTAATACACGATAATTATTTATTATAATAATTATAATCACGAAGATCTAAAACACGATCATGTGAACCACGTATATATAAATAATCATTACGTATTATAAATATAACATGAACATTTAAGACACGAACTACGCAAATAGTTAAAATACACGAACACGTAGTTAATTAAACATGCCAAGTAATTACGTAAATTAATATTACGTATAACATGTAAAATCACTACAATAATAATTCACGACTTTTAGAACACGAGCACGCGTACGATTTTGAGTTATAAATTAAAACAAAAGGGTTTTGGGCCTTGTTGTTAACAGCTAGGAAAAAAGAGAGACTTGGGCTCAAGGACCAAGTGGGGACCGACTAAAAAAACAATAAGAGACGGGGGAGTCATATTTTTTACAACATGTAATAAAACCCTAAAAGATTAAACAGCCATCGACTTTTCTTCTCTTCCAACGATCGGAGGTTTTGTCCACCTCTACTACCGTCGTCTTCCATTCCAAGAACCAAGGAAAAATAGTCGTGGGTTGATCAAGAACAAGAGTGTAATTCGTGGTGTTGATTGCTAAACCCTAAACGCATGTAAGAAAAACCCTAATCTCGTTTTATTTTCTTTCCCTTGATTAAATTGATCACGAATCCTTGGTATGTGATCTAAAACAGGTTAAGTAAAGGGGGGGGGGGGTGTCGTTTTTGGTGCGGCTGAGTTCGTATGGCCACTAACCGAGACCTTCTATGGTCTTGGGTGGTGATTTTACACCACCAACCGCAAGGCCAGTGGGTCTTGTTGGTTAAACAGTGAGAACGACAGCCAAGCAGGGGAAACCACTGGCTGCGGTCAGTCGTGTGTTTGGTCAGTCAGTGGAAACCGAGACCCTAGTGGTCTTGGTGGTAATTTAACTCGAGTAGTGGAAACTGGCTACTGCTGGTTGCAGTAACACCACTGCCAGGGGGAACTGGCAGTTAAGGGGGTGTTTGGTTTTTGATTTAGGACAGTTTAAGGGTGCGTTTGGTTCGCAGGTTAAGGCATTTAGGGGTGTGTTTGGGTTATAGTTTAAGAACAAGTAATGGGGCTGTTTGGTTCGGCTTATATGTAAACACAACACGGGTTTTCACGGGTTCGGTTTACGACACGATTTAATAAAATAATACATGGGTTCGGGTTATTATTTTTACAAGTTTAATTAGCTTTACATGCATATTAACTTACAAGGTAATTAAATTAATTTAACATGACTAATAATTAATTTAATTAAAACATGGACTTAGGTTTATTATTATTAATTAATAATACATGATTTTAACCTAAGTATTTTATTATTTAATTTAGACTATAGTTCTTAATTAATTATTAAAACATGATTTATAATTAATTAATTATCATGAATTAGGTTATATTAATATAAATATTAATACATGTTTTAACCTAAGTATTTTATACACTTAATTTGATTAAATCATGTTATATTTAGTTAAATCATATAACCTATAGTTTATTAATTTACATGTTATAATTAATAAACTATACTATTAGTCACATGACTTAGTATATTTAATCAGTAAAACTTAAGCTTATATTATTAGCTTATTAATTCAGCTTATTACTATATATGGAAACTTTCTATTTCGGGAAACTTACTATTTTTGGAAACTTTCTATTTTTGGAAACCTTCTATTTTAGGAAACCTGTCATTTTTAGGAAGTTACTTATTATTACATAACAAGTATAATAATACAAGAAATACAAGTCATACTTAATCAGAATATAAAGAATACATGATAAACACAGTATGACGTTAAAATCAGTAAAACAAGACATGGACATATAAAACAAGCTATGACACGATATAAAATCAGTTACGTACTCAGTAATCAGAATACTTATACACGTATACTATTTATGTAGCATTAGTGAGATCGAAGTAGGACTCTCTTCTGTTCGTCTTCTTCGTTCATTGGACTTAAGGTACGGATTCTCCGTCCTTTCAGTATGGACATTCTTTTCTTATTAGGATTCCCCGTATGCAGCCAACTGTTTTTCCAGTATATGTTTTATATGTTTTTTAATTGCTTATGTTTAATTAGATACCTAAAGCCATATACATGCATGACCAGTTTCACCTAGTTATGGAGGTACCATAACCATAACACTGGAGGCACCAGTGTTATGACTTCACCACGACGGAGTGATAGCTCGTGGCGTCCCTTCAGCTTTTCGCCATATTATTATTATCATGCGGGGCGTATGGGTGCATCCTAGGTTACATGTTTTCAGCAGATTATTCAGGTGAATGTGGTGTGTGCCTTGCATCCTTCACAAGGAGCTGATCCCTCCTACCCAAACTTATATTAATTAGAGGCAGCCCCTCTAATTGCATGATGAGGTCACCCCTCCAAGTATTCATGCACGTTGATATTTTATGACCTATATTGGCTAATGGTTAACATGTTAAACAGTTTTCATAAGATAAACATAAGGCTTTTCAAACTATAAAACCAGTTTTATTAAGTTATTACCAAGTTTTCCAAGACTTATTCATTTCCGCTACTATATGTTTTACATGCTTGTATGATTCATTCCATGCTTGTACATCCGTGCACTAAGCGTTATGCTCAGCCGTTACTTTCCTTTCCATGTCCCAAAACGGCAGGTACCTAAGGACAGACTTGAGCATTTGGAGGACGTGCATAGGATGGAAGCTGATATAGACTTCTTCTCCTTTTGCCTTCATATACTTATGCTTGTTTAGTCTTTCATTCATTTCATTTACTTTATTTATGTTTTGGGCTTATGTTTGGGAACCAATATTTGATTCCGGTTTTCCCTATGGTCATGTATGTTTTACTACATATTACCTTGCATGCTTTGATGACACGTCATAATTACGCGTAATGGTCCACTTATCAAAGTGGGGTGTTACAACTATGGTATCAGAGCCAAGGCTTCGACCTGTAGGCTCTAAAACTTGACATGTGACTAGTGGGTAGTCACCAAGAACTTCCTAAGCCAACGCTTGTATTCCACGTATTAATGTTCTCAGCACCTTGTTGTTTTAACCATGATGTTTTCGTCAGTATTGCTTTTACTAATATGGACTGAACAACCGTCATCCATACTTAGTTATGTGTCATTGTCAATGCATGATGTTCCTCGTGAACTGTGACTATGTGGACTGAACCCCAGTAGTTCATAATTAGTCACATAAATTTTATTTTTGTTAAGTTTTGACAATGATTTTTACTTATTTATGTTTCATGCATTCATGCATTTATATCATGAGTAATGCTATTTAGACCTACTAATTATACCTAAATACATGCCTAATGCATCAATCACTTGTACATTTGTATTATGCATCTTCTCTCTCCAATTCTCCACCAATCACTTTTTCAAATCCACCAAGCAAATCATTAGGCATACAAGTAGGCTTACTAATTAGGCATAAGAATCATTTTTCTTATATCATATGTCATCTGTTGCAGGAATTTTGACTAAGTAATGGTTGGTACAGGACTGGCCCTATTTAGTCGCATGTGCTTTTATCGAAACTTTTAACATTGGGACCTACCCATAGGCGTCCCCGCGCCCTGTCATTTTGTTTTGGGTAAACTGACCATAGGCGTTTACCTTTACAAATAAAGGTTTTTATAAACTGCATCCTGCATTCATGCACTGTTTTCATGCATAATTTCTTTTCTCATGATTTATTGGCATAATTTTTTTTTCATGTCCCCTCATAAGTTACTAGGTATTTATGTCAAGTATGTTTTCATACTGTCATGGTTAACTTTAGTTTCATGCTGATTATGTTATACACCCCTTCATGTTAGATTGTTTCATGTTTCTTCATGATGATTTCGCCTTCATGTGATTACGTCTTACATCTCTTTTATTGTGTATGCTTTCATGCAAGACACTGTTGGAATTCATTTAAATCCTGCTTTCATGATAGTCATGGTTGGTTTTCATTAATCATGCTTTCAGGAAAATTATTGTTGAAATTCGTTTAACCACACGTAAGCGTTTCTCTATGCAACCAGAATGAGGTATATACTGGCATTGCCAGGTTATCATGATGGTCATTCTAACCGTTTAACCAATTATTTTCATTTAAAATCATGTCAGATGATCGACCCATATCGATCATTTCATGTGCATTCCATGTGTACTCCACGTACCGCATTCCATGTGTATTACACGTACCATAATCTATGTGTACTTTACTTACAATACTCCATGAGTATTCACTAGTCGAATTTGTTAATGCAAGTAATGCCTAAAAACATTATTAGTGTTAACTAATCTTTCTTAGTTTTGATCACAACAAACCATACAACACATTTAGTGTAGAAACACAAAATGAATTATTTAACTAACACTATCATCAAGGTAATAATCATATCACTAACCTTTCTTAATCATACTTAGTGATCAAAATAATTATCCTTAAAACTCACTTTTGTTAATAAGACAAAAGTATTTTTAATAAAATTTCTTTTTTAGAAAATGTTTTATTAAAATGGAAAATGAAAATTTGAAAATGGCATATTCCAAATGCTGTTAGAATATCCTTTGAAGGGTTTAAATACCTCAAATATTCCCACCCCACTAAAAGACAAAAAACGAAGCGGAGTCTAGTGGCGGTACCTTAAGTACCTAGGCGGTACCTTATCGATAAGGTACCGCAGGGTGAGATAAGGTACCGCGCACAGAAGACCGTTATAGATCCGTTATACTTTGTCTTCATTAAATAGTGGGTCAAATCTCATTTTCCAGCAAGCCTCTTGGACGATTTTCTCAGCCCTCTTTCTATTTTCTATAGCATAATCATTAGTAAATGATCACTTAATTTGTTAAGGATGTTTACATATGATTATCCTCTTGATCCCCTCCTTTACCATGTCCAATGAGAAGATCACTCACTCACTAGTGTAGTGATAAAGATGAATTTATGAGCTAGTCATATTCATCATGATACCTTTTTGTTTTAGGTCAATCCAATGTATTTATGAATACTTGGACTAGTTGTGTTCATCCAAGTTATTTGTGGATACTTGGATTTGGTTGTGTACATCCATTGCATATGTGTTTTCTTGGATTTGTGTTGTGTAAATCCAAGCTACATGTGTGTACTTGGATAAGTCTAGTTGAGTTGTAATAGATTTGATTAGGAGTTCTCACTAAACTATAAAGTGATGTGGTTGTGTCTTGTGAGTTCTCACTAAACTTTAAAGTGACTAGTAGTTGTGTTGTGTGAAGTTCTCACTTAGCTTCAAAGTGAAGAGTCGTGAAGATTGGTTCTAGCTTTCGATTAGAACTCGACATCTAGCCTTGTGTCGTAAAATGGTGAAGTAGGCAACGTCGTGAAGATTGGTTCTACCTTTTGATTAGAACCCGACATCTAGCCTTGTGTCGTTAAATTGTGAAGTAGGCAACGTCGTGTAGATTGGTCCTAGCTAAAGATTAGGTCTCGACATTTAGCTTAGTGTCGGAAAATAATGTAAGCAACGATGTAAGGTTTTCTCCGCCGAGAAGGGAGCTTGTGGATATAGTGGAAATCTCGAGTAGGTGTACTCGAGGAGTGGAGTAGAAACGAGGATAGAGCCTCGTTGTCGAACCACTATAAATCTTGGTGTCTTCCCACTAGGTTGTCTCCTTCCTTGCTCTTTACTTATTTCATTATCATTATACTTGCTTATTATCCTTGCTAGTGTATTTCAATTGAACCTAATCATTATGCAACTTAGCATCAAGTAAAAGATAGTTTTGATACAAACCAAATTGAAAGTAATTTTAATTTGGTCACCAATCGAAGAGAAACTATTCAACCCCCCCTTCTAGTTTCTACAATTGGTATCAGAGCGATGGTCACTCAAGATCTTTGAAGTATATTGTACTTTAAAACTTGGATCGATCCATTGTCTCCTCAAATTAGAAGGTCTAGTTGTACTAAAGTTTCTCTTTGGTCAAAACTATGTTTTCTTTGAAAAATAGGTCTTTTAATTAAAAATATTGCACCCCACTTAAGATTAGTAGCTTTTATGCATTTTAGATATACTCTTGAAATGTATCTACTAGTTTGCATCTTGCTTTGTTTAGGTACTCATGAAGATCAATCAATTAATTGGTTATGGATTGAGTTACTTGCACTTGTAGAAGAATCATTTTCATTGATCTTCAACATCTTTGAATAATGATACCAAGATGATTGGGAATGATACTAGTCCTTGAATACTTAGTACTCATCATAGTCATTGATTGGGCATAGCACTTATTCCTTCATGGATTGCTCTTTGTGGCCAAGGTACGCTCTCGTTCTTCCACACGCCCTTTGATCATTCTTTTGATCATTACTTGACTATGTGCTTGTTCTTGGCATCCTTGCCTTGACATTTATTTGTGGTTTGTGTTTCTTTTCTTTTATCCTCTCAAACCTTCATTGCTTGGATACTTGACTCACTATGGTGATGTAGAGTGAGTTAGTAGAAGCTTAAAGTATCAAGCATGATTTCCATGGTTTGCACCCATACGGTTAGTAGGCCCTTTGTGGGAGAGAAAGTGAATTAATACTTTGCTCATATTTTGGTTTAGACTAAGACTATTATTGAAAGTGATCTTAGCTTAGACTTGAATAATTGCTTTGTGCTCATTCATTACCAAAGCCGTTTATCGTTTCACCGGAAAGGCACGTCTTAAACCACTATATATGACACAAGCTCTTCGTTTCAACTACTTGAAGATTGTCATTAATCCCTTGAGCATTAATCCTAGTCTTAATTCACTTCTCTTGACTTCTCTCCACTTAGTCGTTTTGCTACGAGTAGTCGTTTGTCCGTTTCGGTTCTTTTCGATCTTGATTTAACTCGTAATCCTTCATTAAGGCATATTGCTTAGTGTTATGATGATCCAATGATATTCTAAAAGGCTCATGATTTAACTTTAAGTATTTTAGAAAAACTGGATTTTCAAAATTTGGCGTTTTTCAGAGATAGAAACCAGCCTCTGTCGGCGGTTCCTTATCTCCGCGGCTCAAAACCCGCGGTACCTTATCGATAAGGTACCGCGGGCAGAAACTTTTGTCAGAGCGCCAGTTTTTGTTTTTTATTCTTTTTCAAACCAAACTCTCTCTCTCTCCCAAAAACACACAGCCGACGGGTTTTACCTTTTCCACCATTGTTGAAGCTTCCAAAACCTTCAATCACTCTAATTAATTGATTCCAAGTTGTGGGTTTCACTCATCCGTCATCTAGCATCAATTAATTGTAAGTATTTTCTTTCAATTTCATCTATTTTGTTCTAGGGTTCATCCTTTCATAATTGGGGATTTTTAAAATTTAAATTGAATTACAACCTTAATACTAATGTGGGTTGACATAGTTATTTTACTATGATTCCTTAGGTTCATATTCACTAAGATTTCACTAAAACCCACTTATAGAACAAATCCGAATTTAGGCTAAATGATTTTGGTTGAATTATGGATTTGAGATGAACCCATGAACAAGTAGGTAATGACATTGTTAATGCTTACCTAAAAACCTTGTTTTGAAAAACCAATGATCTAATCCATTGTTGATCTAACATAGATCATGTGTTCTTGGTTAATGATGGAATAGACACATTGTGAACATGAAAATGATAAGGATTCAATCCTATGTTTGTCAAGAAATTGATATAACACATTGTCATTTTTCGTTTTTCTTTTTGATTTTAATATGAGTGATTAGAGAAATATTGTCTTGTGTTTGTATTTAGGTACTTAATCATGCCTTCTCAATATCAAAAAGATCATCAATACACTAAAGATTATATGCCCGACATCTCCCAAACCTATGCTTCCCCCCAACTTCAAAACGTGTTTCCATCCCTTTCCACTCGTTGTTTCCATGAGGGTAGAGTCGTTGACAAGGAAATAACGGGTTATGTCTATATCCTATCTATGCTTGAGCTTTCGGGGTTTGATTGCTTGCTCAACATAGAAGAAGATATTTACCCCTTATTCCTTCTTGAATTCTTTAGCACCTACTCCATGTTTGAATACAATGGACAAATCTTCATTCGTTTCGTATTGAATGATCAATTGATTCAATACTCTCTTGAAGACTTTGGTCAAATTCTCGGTGTGCCATATGAAGGCACTTGTCGTTTTACGGATAAATGGAGACTTGATGCTCTCACGAAATCCTTCGATAAACCTCCAAATGACCACACCGAAATTGATCTAGAGTTCCTTCTTGAAATCGTCTCGAAAGAGCGTAATGGTAATGTTGTGAGAAGCCTTCATTCAAATGTACGAAATGTGAATCAATATGAAGTGCTCTCTAGCGATCTTAAGGATTTTATGGTTCAATGGGCCAATATCCTTAGGGAGAATGTCTTTTGTCTTGGTGGAAACCGAGATCATATCCCGGCGTGTATGGTGCATATGTTGAGTTGCATCTTCACATCCACCAAGTACAACTTGGCATTCTATATCGCTCGACGAATCAATTATGCCCTTTCGAAGTCCAAGACAAACCTTCCCTATGCTATGCTTCTAACTCGCCTTTTCAAAAGGGTTGCGCATGATTTTCCCCACCTTGATCTTTCTCGCTTCTACCCGGTTCATCGGGTCATGTTGCCCATTCAAGAGGCATATGCTAGAAAGACAAGAAGTGATCGAGGATCCAGAAAATCTGTGCATCAAGAGATGGATGATGAGGACATGGACATGCCAACAAGTGATGGTGACGGCATAGGTACTAGTTCTCATTTCCACTCTTCGAGTAATTCCCATCCATCCTCAAACCCATTCGAGGATGAATTTGAAGACTTAGCTCCTCCTCCTCATCATTCTAGCGAAGTACCGGAAGATCTCAATATGGAGCATCTTTACCGCCAAAACCTTAGAACTCGAGGGGAATTGCACGAACACCGGGTTGAATCAAGAAAAGGTTTCAAGTTCTTGGGGAATATGATCAAGGGATTGGGGAGGAAGAGAAGGTGAAAGCATTGAAGCTTTTCTAAGATTACATGTTGGTAAACATGTATTGTTAAACAATTTTATTTTATCTTGGATATGTATTAACTTGTGATTGCATGTTAGAATTATCAATTATCTTGTTCCTTAGTGGTAATTATGTCTTCATGTTTGTGTTTTACATAGCTTTGTGCATGTCATATGATAGTTAGCTTATTGGATTATGATCTGTAGTTAACTTGGGCTTGTAAAACCTTTGGGAAAAATCTGGGTTTATCAAAAACTAAAATGGGAAATTTTTGAAAACCTTCTTGTCGCGGTTCCATATCGACCCGCGGTCCCTTATCGATAAGGTACCGCCGGTCCTAGATAAGGAACCACCGGCCACTGTGCACGACAGCATCTTTGCTTTACACTGTTTTCTTAATTTTGTGTAAACCTTGCATGATTTTCAGTAATAAACTACACATTTCCTAAACTAGGGTATCTAAATTCATTATTTACCTAAAATGATTTTAACCCATTACTAGTTTGGATCATACCCTCAACCATTTAAACCCACCTTGTTTGCATGTTCTTCACACATCAAACATACTTCCCTAAACCTTAAACCACCCTAATCAACCATGGTGTGTACCAAAACCTCAAACACTTCCAAGACCTCCACCCTAAGAAAAATACTCAAAATAAGGGTTAAGGTAGCTATGCCTAACTCTTCACCTTTCCTCACACCTAAGAATGCGAATGTTCCTATCCTCATTTCTTCATCACCTTCCCCACCTCTTGCACCATGCAAGACCTCTTCCACCCATGGTACTAACCACTCCATTGGTTCTACCTCCTCTTCATTTAATTCTAGAATGAATGAGCTTTCCTCACCCTTCACTCCAAGTGCACCCTTGGTAGTGACCACACAACCTCAACCAATCCAAAGCATTCCTTTTGGGAATGACTTTGATGACACTTTGGTGACTTCACCATTTACCCCTCACAACTCACCCATTCCACCAACCTTGGAGGATTTACCTCCACACTCACCCTTTTCCCCTTTGGGGAACATGGCTCCTCTTTCACCCACATCACCCTTGGAGAACTTGCCTCCTCCACCTCCACCCAACTCAAACATCCCAATTTTGGGTGTCCCTCTTCCCCTCCTCTTGGGTGATCCTTACTTTGGGTTTCAACAAACTCATGGTCCTAGATGTCCATGTTGTCTCTACAACCACTTCCTCATCCAAAACCTAAGGATGGATATGTATGGACTTCATAGGGGTTTGCAAGATTTCTTGCTTACTTTGTTCTCCATGCCTCCTCATAGGAGATGAATGATGGAGTCATTTCATAATAAGAAGTTTTCAACAACAAGCCAAAGAAAACTATTTATCTAGATTTTATGATAAGCTAGCTATGTATTAGTTAGTTTTATTTATCATTGTACTTGTTTCACTCATGAATGTTTTATGTTGGTGTGTTATGGATTTAGCTTTGTGTGATTTTATCCCTTTGTGCACACTAATCAACTTTAATTTGAAATTAAAATTGAACCTAAATCTATCACAACCCCTAAAACTTGACTAAAATTGGTTCAAAATGATATCTAAATTATTTTGTCACCCTTTGTCAAGACATTCTTTGTGAATGTGTTGCTTTATGCAACCCTAGCACATTTTGGTTCTAATAGAGGTAAAAATCCAAGATTTGCAACTTTTTGAAAAAGTCTTAGTTTTTCCCAAAACCCAGGAAAAACTTGGTTTAAAGTCCTCTGGACGCGGTTCCTTAAGGACCCGCGGTTCCTTAGTGATATGGAACCGCCGGCCCACATAAGGTACCGCGGGCAGTATGTGACTTTTGACGAATTTTTGGTCAAAACCTTTAAACCCTATTCCCAGTCAAGATTCCTTGTTTACTCAAATTGACTAAACATTCCTTGACAATACACATTTTGTATTCAAATTCTTACCTTGATTACATTTTACTTATACCCTAACCTTGAGATATCATTCTCACACTCTCACAATGCCTAACTCCTATATTCCTAACCTTGACATTTCTTTGTCACAACCCCACTCACCCAAAGCTTGCTCATCCAAGCTTTCTAAGAAACCGAAGATCTCGGTTCGACCCGTTTGGGTTAAGAAGAATGAACCATCTTCGTCCAAACCACCCAAAAACCCTACCTTCTCTCCAATCAAGTATTGGAATGAGACTTACACCATAAACCCCATCACCGGAGCAAAAGAACATGTTCCACCACCACCACAATCCTTCAATACCCCCCAACTCAATGACCTTTCCACCTTCCCAAACCTCACAAGGCATTGTGAATACATTCCCAAACCCTTTAACCCACCACCACCAAACCCTAAGTTTGATGCCATACCCACATCAAACGATTTTGTGTTGCATCATGGATCCTCGTGTGATTGTTTCCGTTTTCAACAAATTGAACTTGCTCATGTGTATGAGAAGTTAAATTTTCTTGAATTCCTCCTCACTCAACCTCCTATTCAAGTTTTCGTTCCGGTGGACAAAACTTCGAATGATGCATCGTCGTCTTTTTAGTTTTATTTTTTTGCAATCTTGGAAAATATCACTATTAGACTAGCCTATGCTTAGTGGTTTATTTTCCATATGTATTGCTTTTAGATACTCATACTATGTGTATGACTATCCTCTTTGTTGTAGTATTTTTTTTATTTGTGTGCTATCTAATTAGTTCTATTTTTGAGTTGATCTTGGTTAAATTTTTACAATTGCTTATGGGTGATTCCATCAATTCTAAAGCTTTAACCCATTGACAAGCCTATCATCTTCATTTTATTGAAGTTTGATTTTGTCAATTACCTCTTTGGACATACTTAGCAAAATACTTGCTTCTAATTTGAGATTTCTTCTCTTTCTCCCTCTCAAGTTACTTAGTAGGTAGTGATCATATATACATTGGTGTTTCTTTCCTTTCTACTAACCTTTGTGTAGCATGTCACCTTAGCTCACAAACTTGGTGCCCCAAGCAAGGGGGAGCAACCACCAAAGGGGAGCTACTAGCAAAGTTCGATGCACTTCAAAGACTTATGCTAACCTTTTTGCTACGACAAAGGGGGAGAAATGATAGTGATAAACTAGTTAATAATTCCATAGTTTGTGTTTATACGTAAATGAGTTTATCGTTTGTCGTAATCAAAAAAGGGGAGATTGTTAATGCAAGTAATGCCTAAAAACATTATTAGTGTTAACTAATCTTTCTTAGTTTTGATCACAACAAACCATACAACACATTTAGTGTAGAAACACAAAATGAATTATTTAACTAACACTATCATCAAGGTAATAATCATATCACTAACCTTTCTTAATCATACTTAGTGATCATCAAAATGATTATCCTTAAAACTCACTTTTGTTAATAAGACAAAAGTATTTTTAATAAACTTTCTTTTTTAGAAAATGTTTTATTAAAATGGAAAATGAAAATTTGAAAATGGCATATTCCAAATACTGTTAGAATATCCTTTGAAGGGTTTAAATACCTCAGATATTCCCACCCCACTAAAAGACAAAAAACGTAGCGGAGTCTAGTGGCGGTACCTTAAGTACCTAGGCGGTACCTTATCGATAAGGTACCGCGGGGTGAGATAAGGTACCGCGCACAGAAGACCATTATAGATCCGTTATACTTTGTCTCCTTTAAATAGTGGGTCAAATCTCATTTTCCAGCAAGCCTCTTGGACGATTTTCTCAGCCCTCTTTCTATTTTCTATAGCATAATCATTAGTAAATGATCACTTAATTTGTTAAGGATGTTTACATATGATTATCCTCTTGATCCCCTCCTTTACCATGTCCAATGAGAAGATCACTCACTTGCTAGTGTAGTGATAAAGATGAATTTATGAGCTAGTCATATTCATCATGATACCCCTTTTTGTTTTAGGTCAATCCAATGTATTTATGAATACTTGGACTAGTTGTGTTCATCCAAGTTATTTATGGATACTTGGATTTGTTGTGTACATCCATTGCATATGTGTTTGCTTGGATTTGTGTTGTGTAAATCCAAGCTACATGTGTGTACTTGGATAAGTCTAGTTGAGTTGTAATAGATTTGATTAGGAGTTCTCATTAAACTATAAAGTGATGTGGTTGTGTCTTGTGAGTTCTCACTAAACTCTAAAGTGATTAGTAGTTGTGTTGTGTGAAGTTCTCACTTAGCTTCAAAGTGAAGAGTCGTGAAGATTGGTTCTAGCTTTCGATTAGAACTCGACATCTAGCCTTGTGTCGTAAAATGGTGAAGTAGGCAACATCGTGAAGATTGGTTCTACCTTTCGATTAGAACTCGACATCTAGCCTTGTGTCGTTAAATTGTGAAGTAGGCAACGTCGTGTAGATTGGTCCTAGCTAAAGATTAGGTCTCGACATTTAGCTTAGTGTCGGAAAATAATGTAAGCAACGATGTAAGGTTTTCTCCGCCGAGAAGGGAGCTTGTGGATATAGTGGAAATCTCGAGTAGGTGTACTCGAGGAGTGGAGTAGAAACGAGGATAGAGCCTCGTTGTCGAACCACTACAAATCTTGGTGTCTTCCCACTAGGTTGTCTCCTTCCTTGCTCTTTACTTATTTCATTATCATTATACTTGCTTATTATTCTTGCTAGTGCATTTCAATTGAACCTAATCATTATGCAACTTAGCTTTAAGTAAAAGATAGTTTTGATACAAACCAAATTAAAAGAAATTTTAATTTGGTCACCAATCGAAGAGAAACTATTCAACCCCCCCCCCCCCCCCCTTCTAGTTTCTACAGAATTTAAATCATCTCATGCGTATTCCACCTGTTGATGTTCTACTAGATGTTGATGTCGCCCATAACTTGGAGTTGTTACTAAAGGTTGATGCTGCTGATTTTGGAGACGCTATGAGATGATGATGCTGTTCACAACCTGGAGATCTTACAAGACGAAGACAAAGGCGTCAGATCAAAGCGATCGGACGAGAAGATGCTTTACCACCAGACGATTTCCATCAATCATTGTCCCTAATTCTTAGTTACATGTCACACGTCATTCAGTTGTCGTTTCAGTCATATGAGTGAAGACCGGTACCCGCCGACCACTCAGCTGAATAGTTACATGAATCAGAGTCATGAGAATGACCGTCATGGAACTGACAGTCAAGAAGATAGTAACCACTACTATGACAAAAACTATACTAACAATCTCAATCGAAGCTCCGGCCACGGACGTGATCAGAAATACAAAGGATCAGTAGTCCAACCGATCCGCCAATTCTGGCATATTAACCTAATATTTGTGGTTCTATTCGTTTCACATCTAGAGACATGTCAAGACACCAGTCAAGACACATGTCATGCTTATATTTTCCAAGACATGAGTCAAGACACATGACTCACGTCTATTTCTAGAACATCCCTAAGGAATTCAGGGTACCCTCCAAAGGGTATATCCATTTTGTGGTGCCATGCATTAATCAGGCCACAAGAATTTCATTACCATCGCCGACGTATCAGTGAGATCTGTCACGATTGCTCGATGACACTTTCATTTCTTGCACCCATATTTCATATATTCATGACCATAAAGGACGCCATTCGTATCCCCCATGCATACGAAGGTTTCCTTCAGCCTAATAATGAGATCCAAGCTGCTAACGCACTACCTCAGACAGATGCAACTTGAATTTAATCCTAATTATGGACTACGAACAACACACCATCATGATTTTGTACAGTAATGTTCAGGCTCCTGGATACATTCAGCATGGTTTTCCATCAGGAAAATATGTACAATTTATCTATGCTTTCCAAGCACGTGCTATGTTAGCCATGACTGCTAAATTTTCTAGCTGTCAGTTAAGACACGACCACTGAAGTTCTTTTTACGCATAACCAGCTGATTATACCAAAATCTTCCCATACATTCCAGAAGAACCTTCAAGGAGAAAGACGGTAACATGAGATTATGTGTCGACTACCGTCGATTTAAAACAAATCACCATCCATAACCGTTATTCTCCTCCACGTATTGACAACATGTCCAATCGACTTTAGGGTGCTAACCACTTTTCCAAGATCGACATACGATCATGCTGCCAGCATGACAAGTGAAAGAGCAGGACATTTCCATGACTGCTAATTATGCACGACTCGATCATGCTAAATCAATGATTTTGTATTAGTTTTATAAATACTCCAGCAGCATTATGGACTTAATGAATGGAGTTCCACGAACTCATAAACAAATTCATCAGTATTTTCATCAATGACAACCTGATCTTCTCCAAGTCTAGAGAATAGCACGATGACCATATTTGCACTATGTTGCAAAATTCTACGACAAAAGAAATTTCACCCTGAAATTTTTCTAGTATGAATTCTGGTTGATTTCAGTAACACGCTGAATCACATTGTTTCTCACGGCTAGTCTTACCATGACTCAGCTTATGCATAAAGGTGAGAACCCTACACTATATTAGGTGTTATAGAAAATCCTACGCTAAGAAAAGTCTAATTTCGGAGACTCATAGTTTTGTAAACTCTGATGTATCCAGTTCGTAGTAAACAAGATGTAGTTATGTTCATATCTAATTTCCTGACATACCATCAGGTTAAGATAGAACACCTACATACTAGTAGCTACCTCCACCGGGAACACTTTCCGAGTGGAACTGGTACAGTAACTACTTGGAATTATCAACAGTCGACCAAGTCTGCAAAATCCTTGCATCCACAAAGATTTCACAGTAGTAGACTTTCAGACATTTCAGCCAAAGATCGTACGATCACTTGGCCTCTACCGGCTATCAGATCAAATTTAGGCTCACGTTCGGATTCATTATTACGAACACGTCTTTATCCAATTTCATGATTTGCTTCTGCATTTACGTTCATGAATTATTCACGTTCATGATCGTATTCTAGCTTACGATTTAACTCCCACTTTCGTTCTGGAAAGTTTATAGAGAACTTGGGAGTCCGTACTCAAGTTTAATAAACATTCCATCCTCAGACAGACGTTTCATGTCACATTTCACGTCTTACCTCATACCGTTTAGCATTATCATCTAAGTTATTCTATGTTAACGATATGTTTCACATGTTATGTTCATTCCACGTTTCACATATCACGTTCACGATATGTTACATGTATCAATGTTCATCATATGCTTCTTAGATTACGCTCACCATATCTCTACGTATCACGTTCACAATTGTTCACGTATCACGTTCACAATTGTTCACGTACTACGTTTCAATATGTCTCGCACATTATTGCTAAGACGGGACTAATATTAGTTAGTCTAAGCTATTTTGCATGGTAACGTTTCATTTACACTTGCACGTTAATTCTTATCCACTCGGTTAGATTCATGTTGATCTACCTTACGTTGATGACCAAAAACTTTCTGCATCGTCAAGTCAAAGTCATGAAGATTTAGATTGTTTTCCACATCGGAGGGGTCCATCCGGACTTCTTATCCGTTTTCTCTTATCGATTAGATACGTTCTTTCATTCACGTCATGTTCCATGTCCTTTCTAGACATGTCACATTCCACGTTCCTTTCAAGCACGTCACCTCCACGTCCTTTATCTTATATACCCTCTCAACTTGATTCGGGTATGTTTCTCTTTCAGTTACTTTATCTATAATCCGGGGACGAATTATTCTTTTTAGGGGGAAGAGTTGTAAAACCCGCATGCTTTTACCATGAACAGTACATTTATAATCGTACGTACAAGATTAAAACTTTCTTTTTTTTAACATGAATACGTTTCACGAATATTAAGTACAAGAATTACATACGTGTTATTACACGATAAGTATTACGTACGTGTTAATGCACGATAATAAGTACGTACGTGGTAATACACGATAATTATTTATTATAATAATTATAATCACGAAGATCTAAAACACGATCATGTGAACCACGTATATATAAATAATCATTACGTATTATAAATATAACATGAACATTTAAGACACGAACTACGCAGTTAAAATACACGAACACGTAGTTAATTAAACACGCCAAGTAATTACATAAATTAATATTACGTATAACATGTAAAATCACTACAATAATAATTCACGACTTTTAAAACACGAGCACGCGTACGATTTTGGGTTATAAATTAAAACAAAAGGGTTTTGGGCCTTGTTGTTAATAGCTAGGAAAAAAGAGAGACTTGGGCTCAAGGCCCAAGTGGGGACCGACTAAAAAAAATAAGAGACGGGGGGGGGGGGGGGGGGTCATATTTTTTACAACATGTAATAAAACCCTAAAAGATTAAACAGTCGTCGACTTTTCTTCTCTTCCAACGATCGGAGGTTTTGTCCACCTCTACTGCCGTCGCCTTCCGGTCCAAGAACCAAGGAAAAACAGTCGTGGGTTGATCAAGAACAAGAGTGTATTCGTGGTGTTGATTTCTAAACCCTAAACGCATGTAAGAAAAACCCTAATCTCGTTTTATTTTCTTTCCTTTGATTAAATTGATCACGAATCCTTGGTATGTGATCTAAAACACGTTAAGTAAAGGGGGTGTCGTTTTTGGTGCGACTGAGTTTGTATGGCCACTAACCGAGACCTTCTATGGTCTCGGTGGTGATTTTAAACCACCATCCGCAAGGCCAGTGGGTCTTGTTGGTTAAACAGTGGGAACGGCAGCCAAGCAGGGGAAACCACTGGCTGCGACCAGTGATGTGTTTGGTCAGTCAATGGAAACCGAGACCCTAGTGGTCTCGGTGGGAATTTAACTCGAGTAGTGGAAACCGGCTACTGCCGGTTGCAGTAACACCACTGCCAGGGGGAACTGGCAGTTAAGGGGGTGTTTGGTTTTTGATTTAAGACAGTTTAAGTGTGCGTTTGGTTCGCAGGTTAAGGCATTTAGGGGTGTGTTTAGGTTATAGTTTAAGAACAAGTAATGGGGCTGTTTGGTTCGGCTTATATGTAAACACAACACGGGTTTTCACGGGTTCGGTTTACGACACGTTTTAATAAAATAATACATGGGTTCGGGTTATTATTTTTACAAGTTTAATTAGCTTTACATGTATATTAACTTACAAGGCAATTAAATTAATTTAGCATGACTAATAATTAATTTAATTAAAACATAGACTTAGGTTTATTATTATTAAATAATAATACATGATTTTAACCTAAGTATTTTATTATTTAATTTAGACTATAGTAATTAATTAATTATTAAAACATGATTTATAATTAATTAATTATCATGAATTAGGTTATATTAATATAAATATTACTACATGTTTTAACCTAAGTATTTTATACACTTAATTTAATTAAATCATGTTATATTTAGTTAAATCATATAACTATAGTTTATTTAATTTACATGTTATAATTAATAAACTATAATATTAGTCACATGACTTAGTATATTTATATAGTAAAACCTAAGCTTATATTATTAGCTTATTAATTCAGCTTATTACTATATATGGAAACTTTCTATTTTAGGAAACTTACTATTTTTGGAAACTTTCTATTTTTGGAAACCTTCTATTTTAGGAAACCTGCCATTATTAGGAAGTTACTTATTATTACACAACAAGTATAATAATACAAGAAATACAAGTAATACTTACTCAGAATATACATAATACATGATAAACACAGTATGACGTTAAAATTAGTAAAACAAGACATGGACATATAAAACAAGCCATGACACGATATAAAATCAGTTACGTACTCAGTAATCAGAATACTTATACACGTATACTATTTATGGAGCATTAGTGAGATCGAAGTATGACTCTCTTCCGTTCGTCTTCTTCGTTCACTGGACTTAAGGTACGGATTCTCCGTCCTTTCAGTATGGACATTCTTTCCTTATTAGGATTCCCCGTATGCAGCCAACTATTTTCCCAGTATATGTTTTATATGTTTTTGAATTGCTTATGTTTAATTAGATACCTAAATCCATATACATGCATGACCAGTTTCACCTAGTTATGGAGTTACCATAACCATAACACTGGAGGCACCAGTGTTATGACTTCACCATGGCGGAGTGATAGCTCGTGGCGTCCCTTCAGCTTTGGGCCATATTATTATTATCATGTGGGGCGTATGGGTGCATCCTAGGTTACATGTTTTCAGCAGATTATTCAGGTGAATGTGGTGTGTGCCTTGCATCCTTCACAATGAGCTGATCCCTCCTCCCCAAACTTATATTAATTAGAGGCAGCCCCTCTAAATGCATGATGAGGTCACCCCTCCAAGTATTCATGCACGTTGATATTTCATGACCTATATTGGCTAATGGTTAACATGTTAAACAGTTTTCATAAGATAAACATAAGGCTTTTCAAACTATAAAACCAGTTTTATTAAGTTATTACCAGGTTTTCCAGGACTTATTCATTTTCGCTGCTATATGTTTTACATGCTTGTATTATTCATTCCATGCTTGTACATCCGTGCACTGAGCGTTAAGCTCAGCCGTTACTTTCCTTTCTATGTCCCAAAACGGCAGGTACCTAAGGACAGACTTGAGCATTTAGAGGACGTGCATAGGATGGAAGCTTCCGTAGACTTCTTCTCCTTTTGCCTTCATATACTTATGCTTGTTTAGTCTTTCGTTAATTTCATTTACTTTATTTATGTTTTGGGCTTATGTTTAGGAACCGATGTTTGATTCTGGTTTTCCCTATGGTCATGTATGTTTTACTACATATTACCTTGCATGCTTTGATGACACGCCATAATTACGCGTAACGGTCCACTTATCAAAGTGGGGTGTTACAGAGCCCCTTTAGGGGTCTCGGTGGTGCCTCGGTGCATACAAACCGAAAAACAAACACACCCCGACCCTTGGTCGGGGGTTTCTTGTTGCGTCTGAGCCCACACCAACCCAAGCCGAGAGTCTTGGGACTCTTGGTGGTGGTAACAAAAACAAGCCGAGCCCCATATGGGGTCTCGGGTGTCTTGGCCGAACCAACCCACACACAAACCAAACCCGAAACATGAACTTAATTAATCTATTACATGTTTTATTCTTTTTCTTGATGATTAATTAAATAAACATGAAATTAAATAAGAATTAAACGAAAAAGAAAAGGGTTTGATTTATACCGAATGCGTGAAAAGAAAAAAGGAATGATCACGAACACAAAACCAATAGCAAAATCGTCTGAATCATCCTTGTTGTTTGTATATGGCCGGCGGCAATAGAGCAAAAAGGAGGCAGGGAAAACTTTTCTGAAAACCTAAAATATGATTATGTTTTCCTGTATTTTATTATTTAAAATTAGGTTATGGGCGAAAGCCCATCTTTTCTTCCTTTCTTTGTTGTAGCCGCGACATAGGGGAGCCCAACAAAAGAAACCCGTAACTTTGTCGTGTCTAAATAATTAATCGTGTATGCTCGTGATTTAATATTCATGATTTTGGTATTCGTGATCGTGTCACATTTATAATATTCATGATTGTTCGTTATTTATTGTCGTGACACATGTATTAATATCATAAATGGAATGTTTAAATTTTGTCGTGTTTTCGTAAGTTACTGTTCACGTGTACTGTTCATAGGTTTTTAATGCGGGTTTTACAACTCTTCCCCTCTAAAAGAACAATTCGTCCTCGAAT
The DNA here is from genome assembly GCA_025667525.1 of Glebionis coronaria. Classification (NCBI taxonomy): domain Eukaryota; kingdom Viridiplantae; phylum Streptophyta; class Magnoliopsida; order Asterales; family Asteraceae; genus Glebionis; species Glebionis coronaria. Next base: position 85,462,120 of record CM046879.1, on the reverse strand, counting down.
TGGAGAAACGTAAACTGAAAGAAAACATACCCGAATTAGAACTGGAAATGAGGGTAAGAAGTCCGTATAGACTCCTCCGTCTCCCAAGTGGCTTCCCGCTCAGGATGATCCCTCCAGAGGATTTTGACGAAAGGGATCGTCTTCCTCCGCATGACACGATCTTGTCGCTCAAGAACTCTCTCGGGTTCTTCGACATATGTAAGATCCTCTCGAATCTGATCAAGTGGACACTGGACAATATGAACTGGATGATAGTTGTATAATCTGAGTAAGGATACATGGAACACGTTGTGAACGTGTGATAGCTGAGGCGGTAATGCTAAATGGTATGACACTTCACCAACGCGTTCTATGATGTCGAACGGTCCGATGAAGCGAGGACTGAGCTTCCCTCTGATTCCAAAACGTCTAACTCCTCGTGCAGGCGATACCTTAAGGAAAACGGGTTCACCTACATTCAAAGACACATCTCTACGATGTTTATCAACATAGCTCTTCTGACGAGCACTAGATTCCTGAAGCTTTGCCTTGGCGACAACGACCTTCTCATTGGTCACCTCAATCATCTCTGGACTCTCAAGCAGTCGTTCGCCCACCTGATCCCAGCAGATTGGGGCGCGACACTTTCTACCATACAACATCTCGAAGGGAGCACACTTGATACTAGCATGCCAACTGTTGTTGTACGCGAATTCTACTAGGAATATATAGTCATCCCAGCTTCTTGACCACTCTAGATCACACGATCGCAGCATGTCCTCCAATGTCTGAATGGTATGTTCCGACTGTCCGTCGGTCTGAGGATGAAAGGCAGTGCTGAGCTTAAGTCTGGTGCCCTAAGATTTCTGCAGACTCTACCAGAAATGTGATGTGAAACGGGGATCTCTGTCAGAGATGATTTCTGATGGAGTACCATGTAGTCTCATGATCTCCTTCTGGAAAGTGTCTGCTAATTTGCTGATCGGATGCTCCTTGCGAATCGGTAAAAAATGAGCAGATTTAGTCAACCTATCTACAATAACCCAGATTTTGTTCTTCTTCTGAGTAACCGGAAGACCAGTACCAAAATCCATGGAGATTTTGTCCCACTTCCATGTTGGAATGTCTAATGGCTGTAGTAAACCACTAGCTCGCTGGTGTTTGATCTTCACCTGTTGGCAGATCATACATTTAAAAACGAAGGTGGCAACATCTTGCTTCATACCACTCCACCAAAAGTGTTGATTGATGTCGTGGTACATCTTGGTAGAACCTGGATGTGTGGTAAATGGAGAACTGTGAGCTTCAGTCAACACAGCTTCCCTGAGAGTAGAGTCATAGGAACCACTAGTCTAGTGCCCTGCCATAAGATACCGTTGTCGTCAACAGAAAACTCCGTCTGCTGATCAAGATTCTGAATGATAGCCCAAATCTCACCATCGTCCTTCTGAGCTTCCTTGATCCTAGAATGTAAGTCTGGTTCCACTCTAAGATTAGCCCAGTAACTGTGTTGTCCTCGTACACAAAACTCAATATCAGTCATCTCTAGGTCACGAATGATCTCCTTTGCAATCCAAATGCCAGCAATCATACCTGACCTTCTGCTTAGAGCATCTGCCACCACATTCGCCTTACCAGGATGGTACTGGAGGTTGGTGTCATAGTCCTTCGATAGCTCTAACCATCTCCTCTGTCTCATGTTCAGTTCCTTCTGGGTGAAGATGTACTTGAGGCTCCTGTGGTCGGTGAATATGTCACATGATTCACCATACAAATAATGTCTCCAGATCTTCAACACGAAAACAACTGCTGCAAGATCTAAATCGTGAGTAGGATAGTTTTCTTCATAAGGTTTCAGCTGCCGTGATGCGTATGCAATAACCTTCCCATGTTGCATGAGAACGCAGCCTAAACCTTTTCCTGAAGCGTCACTATATATTTGAAATCCACCTGAGCCAGATGGGAGAGTAAGAATATGTGCAGTCACTAAATTCTGCTTCAGATCTTCAAAGCTCGTCTCTCGCTCTTCCGTCCAGACGAATTTATCTCCTTTCCTCATTAGCTTAGTCAAAGGTAGGGCTAACCGTGAAAAGTACTCTACAAACCTGCGGTAGTAGCCAGCTAAACCCAGAAAACTTCTGATGTAGGTTTTTCGTACACGTTTTAGGAAAAACGCGTATGAGTGGCAAGTATTAAGTTATACGCTTTAGAAAAAAACGTAAAACCGAATAAATTCAAGTTCGTTCTCGAAGGAGGTGTGTATTATGTGTGCCAATTATGTAAAATAACAATGTTTGGATTAGTAACGTTTTTGGTTTCAAGAGAGAAAAATAAAAGACGAGCTACGACTACGTTTAAACTACGACGAATTTGACGTAAAACGCGACGAAATTAAAAATTAAACCTAAAAATTAATTAAATGATTAAACTAAGTCTTAAATAATATAAATAAGAATAAAAATCCAACAAATATATTTTAAAACCTTTTATTAATTAAATATTCAATTTTTAATGCTAATTAAAGCCCAAAAATTAAATATAATTAACAAAATGCCCAAAATATTAATTTATTGAACTAATAACTAACTTATATTATTTAAAGACTAAAAACTATTTTTCTTAAATTTTAAAAACTATTTTTCTATTTTTAAATCACTTAAAACTATTTTTAAATTAAAATAATCATAAAAAATAATTAAATAATGACAAAATTAATTTAAAAATTTTAAAAATCCTAAATTACCCTAATGAACAGTAGAAAATTGAAAAAGTTTGAAAAATGTAAAATTTTTCACTAAAAGACAAAACAGTTTATTAATTAAACCCTAATTAAACTAATTTAATTATAAAAAATAATTAAAAAAGTGAACAGTGACTAACTTTAAAACCAAAAATCTTAAATTATTTTTCATAATCTATAAAAAATTTTAAAACTAAAATATATAAACTTTTTACACTAAAAGACAAAATCAGAATAATTAAAAAGTAATTAAAAATAACAATTAAACCAAAAAAATACTAAATGAACAGTAACTGGAAATTAAATTATACTAAAAAATCAGAAATTAAAAATGAAAAATAATGGAAAAAGTTTCAGGTCCTAATTCCTAAATTTGCCCACAAAAGACAAAAAAGGAAAGAACTGAAAGTGACATGTGGAGAACTTCTTGTCTGCTTGCTAAGCAGTGGGAACGTTTGTTCTAGCAGTGGGAACTTGGTTCCCACTGACAGTGCAAAAATTAAGGTCTGGGCACGTTTTTGCTTACAACTTGAGATTGAGTTGGTTTTTCTTGGATACAAGGGCACCCCTACACTCAGTGGAGTGTAGGGAGTCTAAAGGAACAATAAAACACACAATCACAAGGTAAGAATTACACAAAAATCCCCAAGGCATTTACTGTTTAATCAGAAAAGTGGGTTTTGGTCCTTTGCTGATCTAAATGGCAATTGGGTGAGTTTTGGATGGCCAAAACTCACTCAATTCTTGAACAAACACCCACAAACCAATTCCTAACCCTAGATACTACCCTAAGCTAGCAACCAACAAGAATTGGTGGACAAAATTTAAGCTAAACAAGCAATTATGAGACCAACTGATTATTAGACAGATTTCACCACAAATGAGCATGCATTTTCTGAAATTAAACCTATGAAACTTAAAACAAGTTACTAATATTACCTTTTTACTAGTATTAGAGTATGAATAGCTAGTTTTAGGCTGGTTTAGTGTCACTCTAAACAGTCCAAGCCCTAAACCCAAACAACCCCTTATCTAGCTAGTAACCAAAATTAACAAAACAAGTGCATTAAAAATCAAACTATCCTGATCAACTTTTATTCTAACATGCACATAGAACATAAACAAACATGTATGGACAGATAATCTAGCATACAACACTTACCACACAAATCTCATTCATCAAACAAGCTCTTAAATCCTACCAACTAAACTAGAAACAGAGGGTTCAAGCCTTTAAGGGGTTACCTTGTGGGACCCACATCCGGGCCCCACTATGGCTGACATGCCATCTCCATTCAAGCCCGGGCTTGAGCTGAACTAGCTTGATGAAGAGAAAAGGAAGGAAAAATGCTTTCAACACCACACCTCTAATACTTTTAGCTATGATTCTTAGATCCTGCCAAAAAAAGGAGAAAAAGAAGAGTGAACTGGATACAAACCAATAAGCTATAGAATAAGCTTATTAATTAAGCAGCTATAGCTTATTGGTTATGCTTAAAGAAGACAAAAAAAATGAACATCCAAAAGGACTGAATCTCCTGGAAAACCTATTTAAACCCACTTGCAGATCTTTTGAAAACGTTTTTGAACAAGATTAAAATTTTAGGGAACCAAACACCCAATTCCACTTTCACTTCCCTGGATATTTGAATTTCCAAAAGTCTTAAACCCTATTTTAGAACTTTTCTGAAAACTGATTTCATAAACAAAACTCAAATGAACTTTTTTCTTTAAACTAATATTGCAATAAGGACTTACACTACTTGCACAAAAGTAAAAATTTTAACACTAGTAAAGCAATAAGGAACTCAGCACAAGTTTTAAAAATTGAAAGCTTAATTTTTCATTAACTTAAAAGATTTTTACAAAATGGCTGGAACAAAGGTAAACTCACAATCTGAGTGCTCAATATATAGCAATAGATAGAAGGATCTAGAATGAGAAAATTACAACTGAAAACCCTATATACAAACTACCAAAAATGCCCTTGAAGTCTTGGATTCGATTTTTTGGTCAAAATGCAAACATGTGAATGTTGATGTAGTCCAGCTGTAGTACTTGATCTTGTCCGTGTATTGAGCCTTTGGGAACACGTTTTTACCTTGAACCATTGGATTGGTTGTTTTTGGGATGTGTTGTGAAAGTGACATAGCAGGGTAAGGCTGGGGAATCACATGGGCATGTTGGGGAAGGAATATTTGGGTGGGAATAGGATAAGGGGACCATCAATTATTGATCTGGAAAATATAGTGGTGGATTATGTGGTGATTAGGGGAGATGATAATTAGGGTTGATGAAGGATGAATAGTGATCAGCTTAATCCGATTTGGGGGATTCAACCTTGTTAAGCGCGTATTTGATTTATTAAACATATTTTGAAATATGTATTAATAAATAAAAACGGGTAGGGTGCTAGGGAATGGGTTGGATAAACGGTTTTGGGCTTAAGTGGTGTGAGATGGGCTTATGTCGGGTTTATACTGGGTTTGGGTTTGCTTTATCCAACTTTAACCCCCTAAATTTGCATAACTTGGCATTCCATGTTTTAAACAACAATACTTCCATCCCCTTTGTTAAATACTTTAGGCTAATTGCATTTTCTCCCCTTGTCTTCTTCATAAACTTTTATAAGGGCGTTTAATGCACCTTGTGCATTCATCAAGGACCAAACTTGCACATAATCAACATTTTAAGGACCCAAATGCAATTATGAGTATTGAAAGGGTATAAAATGTCAAGTCTTCAAAAGTAGAGGGACCAATCTTGCCAAATCTTCAAACTTCAGGGACAATTTTGGAAATTCCATACTTGGGCCCGGTTCTTTGTGCGGCTTCGTTTCCCGTGTTCGTTTTTGCTTGATTCCTTTGATCTTTTGGTGAATTCGCGATATCCATACCTAAAATACATAATGAACAAACATAGGCACATATATGGGTATTTTGATGATATTTTAAGCGTTTTAAGCCCTATTTGGACGATGAGACTATGTATAAATACAGTCTCATCACTCCCCCATACTAAACCATTGCCGTGTCCCCACGCAATGCTAGAATTAAGTATCGTAGCACTTCCAAAATTCATTTTATGATGACATTTATTGAAGACATAAAATTAAATAAACTACTACACGCGTTTTAGACATAATGTATTGTTTTCATCACGAAAATGTGACTTTTGGGATCATAGAACAAGAACACGTGAATGCTTCGTTAGAAATAATTTCGTCGTCCTCGATTTTCACCCAATTCCATGCTAAGCGTGTAACGAGATCATTGTTATTATAAGTTAGCAACACGAACACATCTCATGAGTGTTAATTACGAACCTAAACTCCCTTATTCCTACTTGGTATCTCTTATATTTTATTTTGTCTTAATGATCACGAGGATACATCATTGACTTATGCGTGAATAGAGATTAAGTCTAAAAATAGAGTTTTAACGGTGTAACCAAAATCATTAAATCAATAATTCACTCCAATAGACAACGATGTCAAAAAATTAAGTCAACAAGAAGGATCGATAAACACGATTTTATAACGGTTTTGAACATGAGACTTATTACCAAGACTTTTATACGCCCCCTAACGGAAGGGCCTTTTTATCTTTGGTTTACCTCCATCTTTTATTCAACTTCGCCATGAAGCTTTTATTATGACTTCGGTCTTGCCTTGCCTTTTATTATCCGCCTCATCGGTGGTTTTATTAGCCAAAGACGTATATCCTCACGCTAAAGCGAATTTTGGATCTTTAAAGCTTCGAAGATTAAGGCTTGATTCACTTTCAATTTGGGCATAGATTTTTCGGCCTTGTGAGCTTCAAATTTTTGCTTAATTTAGGTGAGCACTTGAAATCTTATTATTAGGTGAAGCTTTCGATTATTCGGGTGCCAATACTTCAAAACCGTGACGCTGGCGATACCTTAATGTTTTCCCAATTTAATTACATGGAAGCTACCAAAACAAATTAGAAACCCAACAATAGTGACTAAACCGCCAAATCAATATTTATTAACAATTATTTATGCAGAAGCGTTGGGAGAATAAGCTAATAATTACTACACATAAGATCGTGACGATTACGAGACTTATAAATAACTCTATCATTTCTCGTCCTCATTTAAGAGACTTAGCCTAAAAAAGTTAAGGAATCGAGCTAAGTGCTCAACACGCACGGTCGAGTCAAAAATTACTCTCGTTCTCACCATCGGAAAACCTACATTCGTGTCTTAAACACTTATGAAAAACTAGAAAAAATTTTAAAATTTGGCCATTTTTAGCCTTATTTTGCATAAAACGATAACAAAAAGATGAATATTGGATTGCGTGTTGACGTGAGCAAGGTGAAGTATCTACTCACCCCCCCATACTAAAACTAAACATTGTCCTCAATGTTTCTAGTCTAGGGGTGTAAACACCCCCATACTAGAGACGAAGTCGAATGCTTAATCTCGAGCATGGAAAGGGTAAAACGAATAACCTAAAAGCCGTTTATGAATTATGCTAATAAGATAAACGTTAGAACATAAAAGGATATCATCGGATATCGGAATCTCCAAGGGCAACGATCGAAGCTCGAGCGATCCATAAAACGAACACGAGAGGCTTCAATGATGACGATGAACCTAATAGATCACAATCACAAACAACCACGAAACAAAGGTTGGAAGAGCACAAGTCCCCTTGTTACATTAAACTAAGAAAGCGATAATATATACAAGGATAAGCATGAGAATCCCCCACGAGGCACCTTGTTTTTGTTAACCGAGTCAAAAGCTCGACTCGGATCCCCATAAATGTGATCATTTAGGGATAATCTTGGTTTGGTCATTTTTGGTGGGACTTACATGATAAACAAGGCCCAAAAGTACATGGAGTACTTTAAAAACCCGATAAACGTATACCGGGGTCAAAGATAGCGTCCTCGTTTTCGGATGAAAGACGAAACAACGCTACTTCAACACAAACCCCAATGGGGTAGAAGAAAACAGATAAGAAGTAGAAAGGTGGGGCAATGGGTAAGGCAACATAATGAGCTACTCGAGGTAGACTCACACCAAGCAAATAGATACGATTTCCATTTATTGCATCGGTGGAAGACCGAGATTTCCCTTTACAAGCAATTCCGGGATCGTAAATCTCGTCCTCGGTGGTAAAGTGTGAGGGAACATTTGGGGCTTCCCCCATACTAAGACCACACACACCATCGTCAAAAGGAGTAGACGAGGTGGTAGCACTCATATAACACGGTGATGACGGAGTTAAACATGTAGAAAAATCTTTTAAAACATTTTTAAAATCTTTTCCTTTTTCATTGTTTTTAAACTCTTTATGAAAACCTGATTGAATAATGTCGAAAATATTTGGCGTGTCAAATTCAAAAATAGTCGCGCTAAAAATCCTCACATTTAAGTCGTGGTTAGGGGTTGGTGGATTATATAAGTTCTCAAAACGTCGATCAATAAAGAACACCGCCCCCTCGGGGTCTACATACTCGTCATCCTCATGAACGTCGATCTCATCGATTTCCTCATCAAAGATAGGCTTGTCAAACCAAGGTTTGTCATTCCCCTCCTTGAGTATCTTAGAAACTCTCTCGAAGAGATCACGATCAAGCACGAAACCATCATTCTTTTGTGGGGATCGTTGATAAGTTAGATCCTCACGAATGTGGTAAACGTCATTCTCAAATGAGGAGTGTTGATAAGGTAACTCCTCGAGAATGGGACTTGTGTCTATAGCAAGAAAATCATCGACCTCCTTAAAGAATTCTTCATCATCACAATTGTGAAACGAAGGAGGATCGATGATATGGTCATCAACGTTCTCGAATTCATCATCAAAAATGGGATTATGATGAAAAATAGGTTCGTATACGGAATTCGAGTACGTTGTGAAAGTGTCGTCATTCTCATCATCATAAGAAATTTCCGACATGAGATCGTCCTCTTCATTTGAAGATTTATCAAAGGGTAAATCCTCGAAGATGGATGGCGGATTAGCAAGTATATGCTCGATCTCGGCAAAATCACCATCGTCATCAAAGAAAGTGTCGATGTGAGCAAGTTCTCGAGTGGATTTCTCAAGAGTCACAACCATGGACTTACAAGTCGAATGACTATGCTTAGGTGACATTTCTATGATGGATGAGATTGCATTGGGTTGGGCCACTTCCTTAGCCTTAATGGATTTGGGGCTAGGAGTGGGAGGTACTTCAATGGTTTTAGAAGTATAGGCCTCAAAGTCATGGTCCTTCGAAGGTGGTGAAGACGAATCCATTTTGGTCATTGTCGTGATGGCATTAACGTCACCCTTCGGAATTGGTGGTTCACTTGTTTCGCTAAAAACATCCCAAAGTGAGTTTTCATCCATAAATTTACACATACCCTTTTGAATTAGGTACACGTATTCTTTATCATTAAAATCATCATCCTTAAAACCGTTTTTCTTAATTCTTTCAAAACATGCATCAAGCTTCATTCTTTCCGCTAAAGTAAACATTTTGAAATCATTAGAATTAGAATCATTAGGTTTTGAAACCTCGGTTTTTTCATTCTCATAAAATCCTTGGGATTTTCTAGCGAAAAAGTCTATTTTCTCATCCCCATATCTCATAGTAAGTCTTCCCTCGTGAACGTCGATTACGGTTCTAGCCGTCGATAAGAATGGTCGGCCTAAAATAATGGGAAATTTAGGGTCACACTCGTAATCGGATATAACGAAATCCGCGGGAAAAACAAACTTTCCAATCCTAACATAGACATCCTCGGCTATTCCAATTGGTATAAGCGGTGTACAATTTGCAAGCTCGATTGTCATGTTTGTGGGGGTAAGCGAAGGCAATCTCATCAATTTCCAAAGAGAATGAGGCATAAGATTGATGCTAGCACCTAAATCGGCAAGGGCTAAACATCCCTCAATCTCGGAAAAATCACAAGGTAGTAGAAATTGGCCCGGATCCTTTTCCTTTCTCGGCATACGCCTTTTGGGTTTTTTAAGAAGGATCGAAGCATAAGTTTCTTCAAGGGTTACTTTGGTAAGGTCGACAAAACTCTCTTTTTGAACCGTGGATGGAAATTGAGGTACACGAGGGTGTGCACTCCTTTCCTTGGTCGCCACGTTCACCCCATCGACTTTAGAACAAGAAGACGTCTTAGAAGTCGAGGGTTGAGAGGGATAAACAACACGGAATCCTTCAAGGTTAGGGGTAATCACACGACCTTTCTCACGAGACGAGGCGGCTTTACATTGTTCTTTCGGATTAGCAACGGTGTCACTAGGTAACGAACTCGATGACGAACCCGAGGCTTTGTTCATTATGGCCGAAAACATCTTTTTAATATCAATTTGCCCTTGCTCAATCTTCGTGTTTTGCAATTTCAAAGTATTTGTAAAGTCGTTTTTCAAAGTACCAATTTCTCCCTCTAATCGTCTCATATTAGCCTCATTCGTTTTCATGTAGTTTTGAAAATCGTTTGACGAACTATTTTGATTTGAGTTAAAGTTCCCTTTGTTTTGATTACTTCTTTGAAAATTTCCTTGATTACCATTTGAAAAATTATTTCCTTGATTGTTATCTCTATTTTGCCAAGTTATATTACGACCTTGATTATAACCTCCTTGATTTTGATTCGAAAAATTTCCTTGTTGATTGTTTCCTTGAAAATTGTTTCGGTTTTGATTAAAATTGTTGCCTTGGTTATAATTGCCTTGTTGTGATGGACCGGCGTTATTTTGATTAGAAAAATTGTTGTTTAACGCACTCACATTTGACGTTTGGCCATCCGTAGCCGCACACTCGTAATAATTATGAGGTCCACCACAAAACGTACACGAAACCTCAACCGCTTTCACCGTAGCGGGAGCGTCTTTCTTTTGCATCTCAATGAGATAAGACGTAAACACATTCGTAAGCTTGTCGACTTTTGCATCAACTCTCTCAATGTCGCGATTAGAACTACTAACATTGGCGACATTGGCAACACTCGGTGCATTGCGGAGTTGGTAAACCTTGGATCGGTTCTCGATAATTATCAAATCTTCTCTCGGAGTCTTACACAAAAAGTTGCCACCGGCGGCGGAATTCAACGAGTCTTGTTCGTGAAAATTAAGACCATTGTAAAACGTATCGATTTGGTGCAACTCGGAAAAACCATGGTGAGGACATTGCCTAAGCAATTCCTTAAAGCGATCCCACGCGTCTCTAAAAGATTCATTCGATTTTTGCTCAAATTTCGTAATCTCGTTTTTGAAAAACGTTGTCTTAGACGGTGGGAAAAAATAATTAACGAACTTGGAAACGAGATCCTTCCACGTAGTTATCGAATTAGGTGGCTCTTTCTCGTACCAATCCTTGGCGGCACCATCGAGCGAGTATGGAAAAAGCATAAGTTTGACGACATCGGTGTCGACATTCTTAAACTTGCTCGTGGCCAAAAGACGATCAAAATTCCGAATATGGTCGTGAGGATTATCGGCTTCACGACCTCGAAACTTTGTAGCTTGGATCAACGAAAGCATTCCGCTTTTGATCTCAAAATTCTCCGCCTCGATAGCGGGAATTACGATCGCGTCTCCATAACCCTCGGTGGGCGCTTGGAGCAATTCCATCATAGAACGATTGTCGGCCATCTCCTCTTCGGTTTCTTCAACAACGATATTAGGAACGTCGGTTTCTAATTCTCGTCTACGTCGTCGATTCCTTCGATTACGATTGCGTCGATTCGAAGCTTCACTAGAATTGGAATAATCCTTCGATCGAGTGCGCATGCACTAAGCGTAGAATGGGTGGTAGCAAAGAAGATTCTTTTTGCGGCTTTTTGATTTTTTCAATTTTTTTTGGTTTTTGATTGGTTTTTAATTTTTTTGGATTTTTTGAATGTATTACGTAGACAAAAATCTACAAATCTCCCCTCGAATCGACTTTCTCGATTAAAGGAGCCTCAAAGAATGAAAACGATCACGTGGAGTGAACGTTCTCGATGACTTTAGAACGTTGGTGGAACACCAAAACGTTCAAGAGGGTTTAATCTTGAAAACACAAGCAAATATATAATACGTAGATAATACTTGGGCGGCAAACCCTCGATTAGCCTTCTTTCTCAAAACACGCACAAGCAAGCGGAGGAAACGAGGCGGCGCTAAGCACTTAAGAGCCTTTTTCCTTTAGGTCGTGAAATACAACCGCCTTATACCCACCTTATAGTTTGTGTTAATTGAAATTGAGCCTCACGAAAGTATTTATCTATTTTGCCTTTAAACTTTTGCTTTAGATTCGAATACAATGATCGAGTGATGAAATCCCGAATCAAGGTTGTGATTTCTCACGTATTTGGAGTACTTGTATATTTATTGTTCTTACGTAGTACAATATAGTAATAATATATTCACAAAGAAAAACGAAAATCAATATATCTACAATATAGTAAGAGATTGTTGTGTGTTTAGTTTAGGAAAACTAAACACGATTTATTTGGATACTATAATATAATAGAGAAAAATAACAAAAATGAGTATGTACGATATTCACGCTTTCCAAAAATGAAAAGCAAAAACGCACTACTCACACAAACACGATACTAATAATAATGGCAACACAAACACCTCCCCGGCAGCGGCGCCAAAAATTGATGTAGGTTTTTCGTACACGTTTTAGGAAAAACGCGTATGAGTGGCAAGTATTAAGTTATACGCTTTAGAAAAAAACGTAAAACCGAATAAATTCAAGTTCGTTCTCGAAGGAGGTGTGTATTATGTGTGCCAATTATGTAAAATAACAATGTTTGGATTAGTAACGTTTTTGGTTTCAAGAGAGAAAAATAAAAGACGAGCTACGACTACGTTTAAACTACGACGAATTTGACGTAAAACGCGAACGTAAATACGTAAAACGCGACGAAATTAAAAATTAAACCTAAAAATTAATTAAATGATTAAACTAAGTCTTAAATAATATAAATAAGAATAAAAATCCAACAAATATATTTTAAAACCTTTTATTAATTAAATATTCAATTTTTAATGCTAATTAAAGCCCAAAAATTAAATATAATTAACAAAATGCCCAAAATATTAATTTATTGAACTAATAACTAACTTATATTATTTAAAGACTAAAAACTATTTTTCTTAAATTTTAAAAACTATTTTTCTATTTTTAAATCACTTAAAACTATTTTTAAATTAAAATAATCATAAAAAATAATTAAATAATGACAAAATTAATTTAACAATTTTAAAAATCCTAAATTACCCTAATGAACAGTAGAAAATTGAAAAAGTTTGAAAAATGTAAAATTTTTCACTAAAAGACAAAACAGTTTATTAATTAAACCCTAATTAAACTAATTTAATTATAAAAAATAATTAAAAAAGTGAACAGTGACTAACTTTAAAACCAAAAATCTTAAATTATTTTTCTTAATCTATAAAAAATTTTAAAACTAAAATATATAAACTTTTAACACTAAAAGACAAAATCAGAATAATTAAAAAGTAATTAAAAATAACAATTAAACCTAAAAAATACTAAATGAACAGTAACTGGAAATTAAATTATACTAAAAAATCAGAAATTAAAAATGAAAAATAATGGAAAAAGTTTCAGGTCCTAATTCCTAAATTTGCCCACAAAAGACAAAAAAGGAAAGAACTGAAAGTGACATGTGGAGAACTTCTTGTCTGCTTGCTAAGCAGTGGGAACTTTTGTTCTAGCAGTGGGAACTTGGTTCCCACTGACAGTGCAAAAATTAAGGTCTGGGCACGTTTTTGCTTACAACTTGAGATTGAGTTGGTTTTTCTTGGATACAAGGGCACCCCTACACTCAGTGGAGTGTAGGGAGTCTAAAGGAACAATAAAACACACAATCACAAGGTAAGAATTACACAAAAATCCCCAAGGCATTTACTGTTTAATCAGAAAAGTGGGTTTTGGTCCTTTGCTGATCTAAATGGCAATTGGGTGAGTTTTGGATGGCCAAAACTCACTCAATTCTTGAACAAACACCCACAAACCAATTCCTAACCCTAGATACTACCCTAAGCTAGCAACCAACAAGAATTGGTGGACAAAATTTAAGCTAAACAAGCAATTATGAGACCAACTGATTATTAGACAGATTTCACCACAAATGAGCATGCATTTTCTGAAATTAAACCTATGAAACTTAAAACAAGTTACTAATATTACCTTTTTACTAGTATTAGAGTATGAATAGCTAGTTTTAGGCTGGTTTAGTGTCACTCTAAACAGTCCAAGCCCTAAACCCAAACAACCCCTTATCTAGCTAGTAACCAAAATTAACAAAACAAGTGCATTAAAAATCCAACTATCCTGATCAACTTTTATTCTAACATGCACATAGAACATAAACAAACATGTATGGACAGATAATCTAGCATACAACACTTATCACACAAATCTCATTCATCAAACAAGCTCTTAAATCCTACCAACTAAACTAGAAACAGAGGGTTCAAGCCTTTAAGGGGTTACCTTGTGGGACCCACATCCGGGCCCCACTATGGCTGACATGCCATCTCCATTCAAGCCTGGGATTGAGCTGAACTAGCTTGATGAAGAGAAAAGGAAGGAAAAATGCTTTCAACACCACACCTCTAATACTTTTAGCTATGATTCTTAGATCCTGCCAAAAAAAGGAGAAAAAGAAGAGTGAACTGGATACAAACCAATAAGCTATAGAATAAGCTTATTAATTAAGCAGCTATAGCTTATTGGTTATGCTTAAAGAAGACAAAAAAAATGAACATCCAAAAGGACTGAATCTCCTGGAAAACCTATTTAAACCCACTTGCAGATCTTTTGAAAACGTTTTTGAACAAGATTAAAATTTTAGGGAACCAAACACCCAATTCCACTTTCACTTCCCTGGATATTTGAATTTCCAAAAGTCTTAAACCCTATTTTAGAACTTTTCTGAAAACTGATTTCATAAACAAAACTCAAATGAACTTTTTTCTTTAAACTAATATTGCAATAAGGACTTACACTACTTGCACAAAAGTAAAAATTTTAACACTAGTAAAGCAATAAGGAACTCAGCACAAGTTTTAAAAATTGAAAGCTTAATTTTTCATTAACTTAAAAGATTTTTACAAAATGGCTGGAACAAAGGCAAACTCACAATCTGAGTGCTCAATATATAGCAATAGATAGAAGGATCTAGAATGAGAAAATTACAACTGAAAACCCTATATACAAACTACCAGAAATGCACTTGAAGTCTTGGATTCGATTTTTTGGTCAAAATGCAAACATGTGAATGTTGATGTAGTCCAGCTGTAGTACTTGATCTTGTCCGTGTATTGAGCCTTTGGGAACACGTTTTTACCTTGAACCATTGGATTGGTTGTTTTTGGGATGTGTTGTGAAAGTGACATAGCAGGGTAAGGCTGGGGAATCACATGGGCATGTTGGGGAAGGAATATTTGGGTGGGAATAGGATAAGGGGACCATCAATTATTGATCTGGAAAATATAGTGGTGGATTATGTGGTGATTAGGGGAGATGATAATTAGGGTTGATGAAGGATGAATAGTGATCAGCTTAATCCGATTTGGGGGATTCAACCTTGTTAAGCGCGTATTTGATTTATTAAACATATTTTGAAATATGTATTAATAAATAAAAACGGGTAGGGTGCTAGGGAATGGGTTGGATAAACGGTTTTGGGCTTAAGTGGTGTGAGATGGGCTTATGTCGGGTTTATACTGGGTTTGGGTTTGCTTTATCCAACTTTAACCCCCTAAATTTGCATAACTTGGCATTCCATGTTTTAAACAGCAATACTTCCATCCCCTTTGTTAAATACTTTAGGCTAATTGCATTTTCTCCCCTTGTCTTCTTCATAAACTTTTATAAGGGCCGCCTTTAATGCACCTTGTACATTCATCAAGGACCAAACTTGCACATAATCAACATTTTAAGGACCCAAATGCAATTATGAGTATTGAAAGGGTATAAAATGTCAAGTCTTCAAAAGTAGAGGGACCAATCTTGCCAAATCTTCAAACTTCAGGGATAATTTTGGAAATTCCATACTTGGGCCCGGTTCTTTGTGCGGCTTCGTTTCCCGTGTTCGTTTTTGCTTGATTCCTTTGATCTTTTGGTGAATTCACGATATCCATACCTAAAATACATAATAAACAAACATAGGCACATATATGGGTATTTTGATGATATTTTAAGCGTTTTAAGCCCTATTTGGACGATGAGACTATGTATAAATACAGTCTCATCAACTTCTAACTTCTGTTGTAGATGTAGGTCTCGGCCATTTAGTGATAGCTTCAACCTTTGTAGGATCCATGGTGATCCCCTCTGTGGATACAATATGGCCCAGAAATGCCACCTTGCTTAACCAGAACTCACACTTAGAGAACTTGGCATACAGCTGCTTCTGACGAAGAATCTGTAAGACTGTACGAAGGTGTTCCTCATGTTCCTCCTTGGATTTAGAGAGTAACAGAATGTCATCAATGAACACGATAACGAACTTGTCCAGAAACTCATGGAAGACACGGTTCATCAGATCCATGAAGACAGCTGGAGCATTAGTGAGTCCGAATGGCATGACTACGAACTCGTAGTGCCCATAACGTGTACGGAAAGCAGTCTTGGAGATGTCCTGCTCTTTAACCCGTAACTGATGGTAGCCGGACCTCAGATCGATCTTTGAGAAATACATGGCGCCCTGAAGTTGATCGAACAGGTCATCAGTTCGCGGCAAAGGATAACGATTCCTGATCGTGATCTTGTTCAGCTCACGATTATCTATACATAAACGCATGTTGTCGTCTTTCTTCTTTACGAACAGTACCGGTGCACCCCATGGCGATGCACTGGGACGGATGAAACCTTGTTCCAAAAGTTCCTGCAGCTGATCTTTTAGTTCCTTAAGCTCTATAGGAGCCATACGGTAAATAGCTTTGGAAATCTGCTATGCACCTGGTATGAGCTCGATTCCAAACTCGACTTCACGAACAGGTGGTATGCCCGGAAGTTCATCTGGAAATACGTCAGGAAACTCTGACACAATAGGCTGATCTTGTATCGATGGAGACTCGGCAGTAATGTCATGAATATTGGCTATGAAGCCCTGACAACCGTGTGATAGCAATGCACGCGCCTCCATGGATGAAATAATCTGTACTGACCTCCCTGGCAAAAAACCATGGTGTATGTACTCTGGAGATTTAACATCACCGAAGATAAACCGATAAGTGTGGTAGTCAATTGTAGCCTGGGGTTTGGATAACCAGTCCATGCCCAAAATCAATTCAAAATCGCACATGTCCAAAGGAAGGGCGTCAACTCTGCGGATCTTATCATCAAATTCTAGGGGAAGATTTCTGTACACCTGAGTGATTCGTACAGAGTCCCTAAGTGGCGTGGAAATGCATAAGGCATTATCTAATGGCATCAGGGAAATCCTAACACGTACAACAAAAGTAGTGGACACGACTGAATGCGTCGCTCCAGTATCAAACAGAACACATGCTGCCAAACCATTCATAAAGAGATTTCCGGTGATGGTACCTGAAGTCTTATTCGCCTGATCTCTAGTAGTAGTGAACACGCGACCAGAAGTAGGAGGTGGCTTGGTGTCGGCGTGCCCAGAGGTGCCTTCTATCTCACCCTGGCGACAGTCCTTTTGCTGATGGCCTTGTTGGCCACACTTGAAACAACCACCAGTACCTCGGCGACAAATACCAGAGTGTCTGTGCGAGCAAGTAGGACAGACAGGATGCGTGAATCCTCCAGCAGGCGTCCTAGTAAGCTGAGAGCCTGTTTAAGGATTACATGCATGAGACATGATCGTGGAACATAAACATGATTACATAGAAGGTGTAAAATTTACTAGATGAGGTAGAACGGTTAGGCTGTGAACCCCTACGGTCCTGATCTCTGCCGTTACCATTGTTCCTGCATTAAAAATTATTGGAGTGTCAGAATATCATAACATAAGATAGATCAACATGGAAGAAGGTCAATGTAGGGACCTGCTGTTGTTCGAGTTGTTAGCGTTGTTACGGTAACTATCGTTACCGCCACGCCTCTCAGAACCAGTACGGTCGTTAGTCTGACCGTTTCCCTTTGATGCTTGCTGCTGAGCGGCCGCAGGCTTACGGTCGTCAGTCTTCTGCCTGGAATATAACGTTGAACAGAGGATTATAAGAATGAAAAATACTGATGGAAAATGAATTGTTTACAATTGGTGATTGAAGATACCTCTTCACTGCTCTGTCATCACCAAACTCCTCTCGTTCCTGGAGCATCTCGAGCTTACGGGCTGCATCGGCCACTGTAGTGAAAGTAGCACATACCAAGTTGTTGGCAACCGAAGTGCCTATCGAAAGTTCTCTGCCAAGTCCGCAGCAGTTCCTGCGGCTAGACCCAGAAATCCTGCTAGACGGAGAAACCTTTGCATGAATTCATTGCTGTTTTCACCAGCAATCTGCCGAATGTTGTGGTAGTCCCTCTTGAGCTTCTCTTGCTCAGCATGTGGAAAGTACTGATTAAGGAAGAGCTCCTTAAACCAGTCCCATGTCAGTTGTGCAACCCAATTATCACCACCGTTGGACTGCTTGACCGATTTCCACCACTGCAGCACATCACTTTCAAACTTATAGCAAGCCAGTCTTGCCTTGAAGACACCATCACAACCTATTGCATCGAAAATCTTCTCGATGTGAGAAATTTAAGCTTCAGCCTCGTTGGGGCTGTCATTCTACTCAAACGAACGGGGTCGCTGTTTGTTGAATCTCTCCAACCAAGTCATAAGAGTAACCGGTGGAGGAGGAGGTGTAAGATTGTTGTAATTTCCATGAGCCTGGAATTCCGCATGAACTTCATCTCTGATTTCATTGCGATGTTGGGGAAGGAGGGCTTGCAGAGCTGCATTGACTACTGTTGTCGAATCTAGAGTATTGCAGTTGTTTACCATCTAACAGTTTAAAACAACAAAATGTAACATAAATCATAAATCTGAATGAGGTAAACATAAAAATGCATGAAAAATGTATAAATCAATGAAGCAGTTTATAATGCATGAAACAATGTAAAAATACATGATGCAGTTTATAAAACTTTTATATGAACGGGAGTGAACGCCTATGGCCAGTTCACTCAAAATAAAACACATGGCGCGGGGACGCCTATGGGTCGGTCCCAAAGTTAAAAGTTTCGTTAAAAGCACATGCGACTAAATAGGGCCAGTCCTGTACCAACCATTACTTAGTCATAAACCTGCTACAATGATATGAATGCATGAAATAAATGAAAATGAATGAATGCATGAAAACCAACTGTCAGTTCTAGGAAGACACTGGTGACTACCCGTAAGTCACAAGTCATGTTTTACAGAGCTACAGGTCGAAACCTTGGCTCTGATACCATAATTGTAACACCCCATTTAATAGGATAGAATGCTACAGGAAATTATGGTGTGTCATCAAAGCATGCAAGGTAAATGTCTAAACATTCATTACCATAAATAGAAATACCATAATCAAACATCGGTAGTCTAGTAACTCACACACAAGCAATATAAGTACTGTAAATGGAAAGGACTAAACAATGTCCAAAAGAAGTAAAGTATGATAAAGTAGAAATAAATGCATAAGGTAAAAGAGGTCGGATAGCTTCCAATCCGAATGCACATACTCTGGAGTTCCTACTTGCGTCCTTGGGTACCTGCCGTTTGGGAACATGGAAAGTAGACGGCTGAGCATAACGCTCAGTGCACGGATATACAATAAAGCATGGAAAACATAGGATATTGAAGCATATAAAGAGTATAAAGCATGAATGGGAGCGAAAATGAATAAGTCCTAGAAACCTAGTTGTCTGTCATGTTAACTGGTTTTAGTTCTGAAAACATAGCTTATGTTACTTATGAAAATCTGTATTAGTTAATGTACCATAATAGCCAATATAGGTCATGAGGTCAACAACGTTCATGAATACTTGGAGGGGTGACCTCGTCATGCAAATTAGAGGGGATGCCTCTAATTTAATTGGTAAGTGGGTAGGAGGGATCAACTCCTTGTGAAGGATGCAAGGCACACACCACATTCACTATGAAATCCTGACTGAAACATGTAACTAGGATGCACCCATACGACCCACATGATAATATAATAATATAATGGCCAAATAACTGAAAAGGGACGCCACGAGCTATTACTCCGCCGTGGTGAAGTCATAACACTAGTGCCTCTAGTGTTATGGTTATGATACCTCCATAACTAGGTGAAACTGGTCATGCATGTATATGGCTAAGGTAACTAATAAAATATAAGCATTTAATATGAAACTACTGGGGAAAACAGTTGGCTGCATACGGGAAATCCCAATGAAAGAAGAGATTGTCCTTACTGAAGGACGGAAATCCGTACCTTATGTCCAGTAGAAGCTAATGAAAACGATGAAGACTAATCCGCCTCGATGGATAACACTACATAAGAAATATGGACGTGTATGAGTTGTCTGAATTACTTATGTTTTACTGGTTCCGTGTATTATTAGCTTGTTAAACGTATTCTGTCATGTTTTACTGTTTACTGTGTTAACTATAGTTATTTTGATGTACTGTTAAGTGTTGTTCATGTATTAGTGTATAATAATACTTGTATTGTAATACTAAGTAACTTTCTAAAAATAGCAAGTTTCCATAAATAGTAAGTTTCTAAAAAAATAAAGTTTCCAAAAATAGTAAGTTCCTATATTTAGAAATAAGCTGGATTATAAATAATAATTAAAGTTTAATTAGTACAATACAAGTCTTGGTTATAGTTCATCAATTAAATAATTGGTTAATTAATTAAACCATACGTTATATAATTTAATTAAAATACATGTTTTAATTAAATGACTAAGTATAAATACCTTAGATTATACATGAATTAACTTAATAAATTAATTAACCTAAAGTTTAATATAACATGACTTATAAAAATAGTTTTCATGAAAAACCCGATCCCGAGCCCGTGCTTTAAATAAGCCGAACCAAATAAGCTATACAAAAGTCCTACCGAGACCTTGAAGGGGTCTCGCTTGACACTAAACAAATCAACCAAACATGCAAAACATACCCCGACCTAGTGTCGGGGTCCTTTGGTCCCGGGTCCGAACAACAAAAACCAACCGAGCCCCTTTGGGGGTCTCGGTGGTGCCTCGGTGCACACAAACCGAAAAACAAACACACCATGACCCTTGGTCGAGGGTTTCTTGCTGCATCCAAGCCCACACCAACCCAAGCCGAGAGTCTTGGGACTCTCGGTGGTGGTAACAAAAACAAGCCGGGCCTCATATGGGGTTTCGGGTGTCTCGGCCGAACCAACCCACACACAAACCAAACCCGAAACATTTTAATTAATCTATTACATGTTTTATTCTTGTTCTTGATGATTAATTAAATTAACATGAAATTAAATAAGAATTAAACGAAAAAGAAAAGGGTTTGATTTATACCGAATGCGTGAAAAGAAAAAGGGAATGATCACGAACACAAAACCAATAGCAAAAATCGTCTGAATCGTCCTTGTTGTTTGTATATGGCCGGCGGCAATAGAGCAAAAAGGAGGCAGGAAAAACTTCTCTGAAAACCTAAAATATGATTATGTTTTCCTGTATTTTATTATTTAAAATTGGGTTATGGGCGAAAGCCCATCTTTTCTTCATTTCTTTGTTGTAGTCGCGGCATAGGGGAGCCCAACAAGGGAAACCCGTAAATTTTCCGTGTCTAAATAATTAATCTTGTATGCTCGTGATTTAATATTCGTGATTTTGGTATTCGTGATCGTGTCATATTTATAATATTCATGATTGTTCGTTATTTATTGTCGTGACACGTGTATTAATATTATAAATGGAAAGTTTAAATTTTATCGTGTTTTCGTAAGTTACTGTTCACGTGTACTATTCATAGGTTTTTAATGCGGGTTTTACAAATCATACACGAGTCTTGAGTTTATTATCATTATTAAATGGATAAATTATAAGATTCAGTTAGAATCACATATGATTCAGTTAGAATCATATATGAATCAGTTAGAATCATATATGATTCAGCACGAATCATATATGATTCAACACGAATCATATATGATTATGTTGTTTTATACGATAAATATATATTATTAGGAACATAAATCACATGTGATTATGTAACAGGTTCTATTACAAGAGTTTAAAATGGAAGAGGGTTGTGAGATGGAATGATTATGGAGAAAAGTCGACATTCAAGAGCTTAATCATTCTTTGCGGTGAATGGGAGATGTGATTGAGAATATGTAAGCAATTGAGAAACAAGCTACGAGAATTGATGCAACTGAAAAAGCGACTACACTTCATGAATATGATACTTAGTTTAGATTTTATTTTTCATATCATACTTTGTTTAGATTTAGATATTCTCATATTTTGGTTGTACAATTGGAAATGTTTGCGTGGATCTTAATACGGTTTATCTTAATTGGATTTTTTTTGTTTGATGTTCTATCAGATTCGATACAAGTTGTGAGGTCTGATCCTAAGAATCACCATTTTTAGTATGTGATCTTGGAGAATCATGTATGATTATTTATAAATCATATATGATTTTGAATGAATCATATATGATTTAGAGCGCATCATATATGATTTGTGATAAGTATTTACAAGTTTTCCATGAATCGCATATTATGTATTTACTATTGATTTGCGTTAAGTATGATTCATATTAAGCCGTAGATGAGATGTGTATAATCATATATGATTCATGTAGAATCATATATGATTCTTGTAGAATTATATGATTCTTGTAAAATCAAGTATGATTCTTGTAGAATCAAGTATGATTCATGTATAAGCATATATGATTCTTAATAAAACTTTATTCACAAATAGCTTATATGATCCTTAACAAAAATAATTCTTAACAAAACTTTATTCATAAAATTATATGATTCGTAAGAAAAATAGAGGCAATGTACATACCAAAGCCAAAAACATACAAAATTGTTGGACATGCCCAAACACTCCAACAATTACAATTCTCTTCCCAAAAGTAGAAAAATGCAAATACAAAACACCGTCGGGTCATTAAGCATTCAATTTCTTTTCTTTAAACCATTTAGATTTTCTAAACAAACTATCGTGTCATTAAGCATTCATTGTCTTCCTTGTAGAGCTGCAAGAAAAACATAAATAGATCAGCACCTGATATAAAAGCAATAAGAAAGCATGTGCATGTATCAACATGATTTCATGTATGATTCATGTCAAGTATGATTGTAGTATAGACATTGATTGTACTACAAAACTTTACTATATCAATATGATATTTGTCAAGTGTAACTCAGATATAATATATGATTCTGTATGAATCATGTATGATTCAGTATGAATCATGTATGATTAATCTATGAATCATGTATGATTCATCTATGAATCATGTATGATTCATCTATGAAGCATGTATGATTCATCTATGAATCATGTATGATTCATCTATGAACTAATTTTATCTAAATGATATGATAAATGAGTTACTCACTTCTAGTTCATCATACGCTGCATAGTACTCTAGATACCTTTCTCGACGACCACCAAAAGCTTTTTATCAACTAAGTAAACAAAATAGCTAAGCTCATCAACAGAATCATATATGATTCTCTGACAAGAATCATATATGATTCTCTGCCAAAAATTAAACAAGCATATAAATAAGCATAAATTCATAAAATAAGCAAATTATTTATAAAAAGGTTATTAACTGCTATTTAAGCATAATCAAATAAAAAAGGCATAAAAATAAGCATATGAAAACAACTTACCATCTTCGACATCTATATCATCTCATACATCAATAATGAAATTTAGGGCTAAAATTAGGGGTTGGTTGGAGTGGATTGTGGATCTAATCAGAAAAAAGTGGATTTGATCGGATAAATCAGATCCTGTTGATCGAATATGTGTATTTCTGTACATGGTGGTTGGTAACGGTGGTTGATGGGTGGTGGTGGTGGTGGTTAGTGAACGGTGGTGACGATGGTTAGTGGGTGGTGGTGATGGTGGTTTGTGGGTGAGTCATGGTTAACAAATTCAAGTGTGTGTTTTTTTGTGTGTTAATAGTTTTTTTTATTATAATAAAACTTTTAATCACAACATTTAGATGATAAATTGATGAAGGGTGGGGATGAATTTATTGAGTCTATATTTTTCGTTTGGTCTACATTCAACTTTTTCTCGTATCTCATATATCAATCATTAGAGAATAGGGTATTTTGTATCATGGCTTGATGACACGACCGTCACATCGCATGTCGTGTTTTCAAGTGTTCAGTCACCACCACCGCATCAAATGATCTTGGAAAATACTAAATGATGGCACGAGAATCACGTACTGTAAATAACGTTTTCAAGTATCTTTAAAAATTGGGGTATTTAACGACACCAAAAATAGGAGGGGTATTTTTATATTATAGCGAATTTTAGTGTAAAACGTGTTGATGTGAGAGTATTTTCCTCATAACGCTATTTGATGGCACAAGAGGGTACCCAATGTTTAGATTGTACAGGAAACATTCTGTTAGAAGATGGAGGCCGATCGTATATATCGGTCCTTGGCTCCTTTCTCTCATAAGCACACTTTCTAAAAGTCAATTCTGTTATATCTTAGTTGTTATATTAGCATAAGTCGATGTTTAGGGAGTAAAGTGTCGAGACATACAACTTTTATGTGGAGGTACGTACGTCATGGTTTAAATCCTAGTCATTTCATTACGCAAATCAGCTCTCATGTTTGCCATGTAACAGTCGGTGGGGCCTTCACACATTCAGTTACCCCTTTTCCTTTACATGAGTTGAAAAGTTTGTCAAGAAGATGATGAATTGATGAATGTAATGATTTTTTAGTACTAACCATACTACTTGTTGTAAATAAAATTGCAGTTGTTTCTCAGAGTGGGCAGAAGTTAGAGCTGTTGCAACACAATCGACATTATATTTTATCGAAAAGACATCCCTTCCAAATAATATGATTCTTTATACTTATAGAAGATGAATGGTCAACCTGGTCAAAACTAAGCAGGAGATCATGTCCTTCATGTTGACCTTCGTTGATGGGCTTATATAATGGTTATTGCCCCGTTGTCAGCAAATACCCTTGTGAAGGTAACAATTGATTAAAAACTAGATTGTGATCTCATTTCTATCATAAAACTACATTTGGGTGTTTGGATGTGCGGTTTGACAGGTGATTATGTGACATGAAAGTGTGACTATAATGAAATTCACTGTACCACTAAATGAATAAGTTTTTGGATGTTCTTATAGTTTAAGTAATTAGATAATGAAAATGTTCGAATGCATAGCAGATTCTAACTATTGCGGAATTTATAGATTAGAATTTAAATTGACCATTTGGGTAATTAGTTTTATTACCCCTGGATATGAGTTTATAAGACAAAATTGATTATTTGACCCTTAAATACTTAAAGAATCTAATAATCGAAAGTTTCTTACAAAATTTATTAAAGTTGATTATGTATATGATATGAGCTTAAATACTCATATCATTTATGTTAATAAACAAATAAAAAATGCATAAATATCATGATTATTGCCTTGTATATGCGTGTTTTGTTGTTTGATGTGTGTAGGTACCAAGTTCGCGAAAACCGGCAAAATCGGCACGAGATTGAAGAAAAGATCAAGAAGCATAAAATCAAGTTCGTTTTTCGAGGATTTAGCTTTAATAAAGTTATTAGGATTTGTGGGACCCACATTCGCTTATTGGGCCTAAAAGCCCAATTGCTTTTATGAAACGGATAAGTGTGAATGGATCCAACAAGCCCAACTACACAATTACTTAAAGACGTGGGAAGTTATAATAAGATTTGGTTCAAAGCCCAAATTCACATTATTTAGAGATGTGGGACGTTATTTGGGCCTTTCAAACCCAATTAGGGTTAAACATGGAGAACGATTATAAAGCCTCATCATAGTCACACGTCTTTGGTAAATGAAAAGTTATTTTAACTTTTCAGTCATTCCTCCACCCACTCACTTTTATTTTCGTTTATTAACATCACCACACTCCACTTTTTGATAAAACCAAAGTAAATAAAAACCCTATTATCTTTCTTCCCCATCTCCCACTTCACACAAAAACCAGTCGCAACCACTATTCCACAAAACCCTAATTCAATAAATTGATCAAATAAAATGGAGCTTTTGATTCCCACGTGTAATTCACACGAGGGGGAAATAAATCCCCCAAGTTTTTGGAAGAGATGATGGAAGCATATTGTGGTCCTCTCACCAACGTGGCAGCATATCATTGGCCTTAATAGCTCATTTTCCCCCAATCATCCAATAAATAGATGACACCTCAGCATCCAAGAAGCACAACTAGCACAAACGGATGCCACGTTGGCAATCCGTGTGCTAGTGTGTGAATATCCACCGTTAGATAAAGATTGGAAGAGAGAGAAGAACGAAGATACCCTTTGAAGGGCCAAGATGATTTCTCTGCCTCAACAACCTCCCCTCAACAGCCTAGGGGGTTGGCTATATAAACCCCCATTTATTCTGTAATCTGCATCCAATTTTTACTTTTAATGTTATAATGCTTAAATAGAAGTAGGATTAATTGTATTTTCAATTTAATAGTTTTGTAACATTTTACTGAATTAATAAAAGTTTATTCGTGCATCTTCTTTTAATTTCAAGTCTTACTGTTAAAGTTTTATACATTAATTTACTGTCTATTTAATATTATAAGAATAGTTATTTGATAAAGCTGAAATTATAGCTTGTATTGAATAATATAAAAGTGAAATTGGGATACAAAACTAAACCCACTGTTTAGTTTTAAAATATTGTTCGAGATTTCGTAAGATGGTGTTAATGGTGAAAGGTGTCTTTTCGTTTCCGGTTCATAAGGTAGCACAGCGCTAACCTTCGTCTCAAAGGCTATCTCCAAAAAGGTTCACTTCTATTTTTACTGTTCGAGTTTATTTTAGATTAAATTTGATTAAATGATTATGAGATTTAGTTTAATGTTTAAGGTATAATCATCTAGACTGATTAGTCTAACTGATTTGGTTTGTGAACTGTTATAATTTTAGGTATTAAATCTTTTTACTATAAGTTAGGTTAACTGCTAAAATGAATGTATGGATTTAATGGGATAAATAAAGAAGTCTGCTATATGTTCTTGATTGCTCAAATAATACTGAAATTTGGTTGGTTATGAGTCTTATAAGTTGGCCTCGTTTTAATATAAGTCTGTTAAAAGTTTTATCTGCTGAGGGACTGACGTGGATTGATATTGCTGAAGCCTTTGACTGCTTAAATTAGATTTAGGGTTTATTAATCTGAAAACTTGTTTAAACTACATCTTGCTAGTAGTCTGATGAATTTGTTCTGCTTCGTTTGTAGGAGTTTAAGCTGAGTAGGGTTTAGACTGCTTTAGATTGTTGTTTAGAGTTCTAGTTTGCTAAGGTGTAGTTTCATGTATACGTGTTCACATTGATTTGTACTCATGTTATGTGTTCTTTAGAAGCTTTCTGATAATTAAGTCTTGAGTTGTGCGGATCTTGATAATTTTTAGCTGCTTAATTTGGTATGCGTTTATGTTTCTGCATTAGTGTGTTCTAAGATGTGCTGAATCTTTATTCTTGCTGAATTTGAGCTTATTTGGCTGCTTAGAGTGTTTTTGCTGCTTAATTGTTTTAAATATAAAGTTATCAGGTTCCATTAATCTGATATGCTCAAGTACTTATATCTTTATCAGCATTCCACAAGATTTGTGTATAAGTAGTCACCACTTGTGACTGTTTATTTTTCATTATCCAAAAATTTATCACAAAAATGTCCTATAGTGGGATTCGAACCCGAGACCTCTCGGTTCAGCACCAAATGCTTTATCCAATTGAGCTACATGCTCTTTTGTGATAAATTTCTTCTTTTGTCATTAATATAGTTATTAAATTAGGTTGTCAGTTTTTTTAGTTTAATAACCTTAATTTTAATTTCGTTATAAAGTTAAAGAGAATTATTACTTTTATTTAATTCCAGTTTTAATAATAAATAAAAATAAAAATAAATTTTTTTTATTAATTTTAAAAGTTTAAGTAGTTTTTAAATAATAAGATTTTTTATTAGTTTAGATTTAAAAATAAAGTTTTAAAAAAATAGATTTGGTTTAAGTAAATTTTAATAAATTTAATTAGTTTTAAAAAGTTTAATTAGATTTCTAAAAATAGTTTAAAAGTTATTTTAAATAGATTAATTTTTAAATAGTTTTCAATTTTAAGTAATTGTGTTTAGATTAAATAAATTTGGGGGTTTACGATTCATGCACATTAGGATTAAATTAGGATTTAATTTTGTAGAATTTAATTTTAGTTTAAAAACCGAAAACCAATTTAAATCGATTGTCCAAATTAAAGCTAAAACGTCTCAAATTCATAAGATCTTCGTGTACAACGAACTTGGTTCATCACGTGTTTAATTGAATTCGTCTTTGGTAATTTTAGACTATTACTTTTTTCTAAAGGTAATTTTCTAATTTACCCTATAACGTATCTAATTATCACTATACTATCACGATCACATCAAAAATTTTGTCGCCGCTGCCGGGGATCTTGTGTACGATTCGTTTTCGTTGAGATTTGTTGATCGTTGATTTGAAGACCCTTTCTGTCCTCGGAAAGTTTTGTTATTTTTCTATTATATAGTATGTATCGTTTTTCTCGTTTTTTGTGAATAATATATTGTATTACGTAGAACAATAAATTTACATACTTTTCAAATAAGGCCTTAGTTGGGATTTCATCACCTAGCTATTGTAATCGAATCAAAAACAAAAATAAAAGGCAAAATAAATAAATACTAATAAGAAGTTTGAACTCAATTTATACAAACTATAAGGTGGGAATAAAGCGACGTGCTATAAAAGGCCGTCTAAGGAAAAAGGCTTTTAAGTGCTTTGTGCCACCTCGTTTCCCCGCTTGCTTGTGCGTATATTGAGAGGGAGAATCTATTATTGGTTTGCCGACTCAAGTAGTAATAAATTTTATTTTTGTAGTTTACTTATTGAACCTCGAGACGTTTAGGTTTTCACCTATCGTTTCAAAGTCGACCGAGGGTAATTTACTTCCACAGTAGTTATCCTTATTCCTTGTTTTTTTTATCGATCATTTTTTATCGAGAAATACCAAATAAAAATACCAAAAATAATCTTCTTCTTGTCTAACTTCTTTTCTTCAATCCTCTAAATTCTCGTCTTTGTAGTTTATGCAATTACGTTCTTCTCGTCTTGTGATTGATTTTAATAGGCTTGAAAATATTCCTCGTAGAAATAGGAATTGTCAACAACGAATAGTGGAACCCGAGCTTCCACCTGTTGTTGTAGAGATGGCCGATAACCGAACAATGGAGGAATTGCTCCGTGCACCCATCGAAGGGTATGGGGAAGCAATCGTTGTGCCGGCTATTTTGGCGGATCATTATGAGATTAAGACGGGTCTTTTATCGCTCATTCGTGACGACCAATTTCGTGGCAATGAGACCGATAACCCGCATTCTCACATTCGGAATTTTCTTCGAATTACCTCGACTCTCAAGTTTAGAGATGTGCCGAATGACGCGATTAAGCTCATGCTTTTTCCGTACTCGCTCGAGGGTAATGCTAAGATTTGGTATGAGAAAGAACCACCGGGTTCGATCTTAACATGGGATGATTTAGTGTCTAAGTTCATGAGTTATTTCTTTCCACCGTCCAAAACAACACACTTTAAGAACGAGATCACTAGATTTGAACAAAAAGTGCATGAATCGTTTGGGGTTGCTTGGGAAAGATTTAAAGATTTGTTGAGACAATGTCCACACCACGGTTTCTCGGAATTGCATCAAATAAATACTTTCTATAATGGGCTTAATATGATTGAACAAGATTCTTTAAATGTCGCCGCGGGTGGTAATCTTTTAAGAAAAACTCCAAGAGACGCGTGGTGCATAATTGAGAATAAGTCTAGAGCACAATATTCACGAAACACACCGAGTGCTTCCAATGTGAATTCATTTAATCCCGAGATTGCTAGATTGGACTCTAAGATTGACACGATTTTGAATGAGATTAGGAAGAATCATCATGGACCGATTAATATGGTTGAGAGTTTTTGTGTATTATGTGGTGGAGCACATCCTAATTATGTTTTTTTAACCACGGGGTTTGATCAAGCTAGTGCTTTTGCCGCAACGGGAACTTATGGCTCCAACGGTCAAGTTCCTCGTCAAAATCATGTTGCTCCACCGGGTTTTCCACCGGTTCAAAATAGGTACAACAATGGGAAAAATTTTAACCGTGGTAACCAAGGGAATTATAATCAAGGAAATGGGTTTAATGCTAATCAAAACAATCAAGGTTTTCAAGGCAATAATCAAAATTATTTGTCAAGCTATATCAAGTCAAATGAGGCTTGAAAGCTTTTCAAAATAATCTTCAAGGACAAATGGCAACTTTGAAAAATGAGTTTCAAAATACGATTAAAGGGCAAAATAATAAGATTGAGCTTAATCAACAAAGAATTGAACAAATATTTGAGCAAATGTTTGAGCAAAGTCAAAATCGTTTGCAACAAAGTTTGGAACAAGGTCAAAATAAGTTGCTTTCGATGGTTGAGGGATTTATGTCTAAACCATTTACTTCTTCGGGTTGCTTACCTAGTAATACCATTCCAAACCCGAGGCTAGAACTTAAGGCTATCACCGCTTATGATAATTTAGAAAGAAAGCTTGAGCTTTATGTGCCACCTAAAGAAACCTTTCGTAATGTCACCAAGGCTACTTTAAATGTGATTAGTACCTCGGATTTTCTTGATCTCTTTTCTAAGAAATATAATGATCCGGGTCAATTCTTGATACCTTGTGTTTTTGATGAGCTTGGGGAATACAAAGCTCTAGCCGATCTAGGAGCTAGTATTAACGTAATGCCCTTATCCATTTGGAAAACTCTTGACTATTTACGACTAATGCCCACTCGAATGATCATTGATCTTGCTAATGGTACCACCACCCTTCCGGTTGGTATAACGGAAAATGTCATTGTTAAAGTGGGGGAGTTAGTTTACCTAGCCGATTTTGCAATCATTGATTATGAGCCAAATCCTCGTGTGCCTATCATTTTAGGACGACCATTTTTGTGCACGGCCGATGTTTTAGTTGATATGAAAGAAGGGGAGCTTAAATTGTTTCATGGTAATAAACATATGATTTTCAAACCGGAAAAAATTCCAAGATTGGTTCCTAAGAAATTGGAAAGTGTTGAAAAACCTATCTCTGTTGAATCATGTTGTAATGTTACCTCATCTCCACTCACTCCACACGAGGATGATAGTTCTAAGATTGAAAAAAAAATTGATGAATACCTAAGTGCACCATTTGATGCTAGTGAGCTTAATAGTGAGAATTTCGATCCCAAGAGTGATAGTGCTTCAATTGAACAATCTTTGAAAATGGACTCATTTTCACTCTCTTCGAAGGATCAAATTGATGTTCCTAAGGCACAATCTTCTGTTGAAGAGCCTTTGATTCCTAGCTTCGCTCCGAGTGAGGTTAGTGACTATTCGTTGGATAAGTTCGTCGATGAACTTTTTGCTATCATTGATTCACTTCCACGGGGAAGTGAAGACGTTTCCGATCTCGAGATCGAGCGTGATTCTCGTGTTTTACCTACCATTCTCGAGGAATTCACCGATGAATTTCCTTCAAATGAGAATGATGATCTTGTATCCGAGTGTGATACACTTGATACTTTGTCGGAAATTTCTTGTGATGACAAGGATGACGACACTTTTGTGACTTACTCAAATCCTCTCTTTGAAGCTTCAATAAACAATAATCCATTGTTTCAAGAGGATTTTGAGAGCATCATACCTCCTTCATCTCACACCTTTTGTGATGATGAATATGTCGACTCGGATGGAGAAACCTACTTTATTCCCAATCTCCCTCCCACTCGCGTTGATCTTAATGTGCGGGTTTTTCATGTGACTCATATTGAGTACCATGACCCCTTTGTTCACATTCCTAAGAGTGACAAGGTCGACAAAGTCATGCAAGTTGAAATCACTAGTGTTGAGACTTTTATACCACCATTACCATGTGTTTCATATGATTTAGGATTAGCATAGGGGGACGACACCGTGTTGTCTATTCCTTTCTCCACCGAGGACGAGGTATTCGATCCCGGAATCATTGATTTAGGGAAATCTCGGCCTTTCACCGATGTAATAATTGAAAGATTTTTCGATCATCTTGGTGCGAGTTTATCTCGGGGAGCATGCTACATCCATTTCGTGATTTGTGACTTCCATCTCTTGTTAGAGATTCGTGTTGGAGTTTTATCCTTTCGTTTGTCATCCGACAATGAGGATGTAATCTTTGACCCCGGCATCGCACTTTATCATGGATTTTATTCCATTTTGCCGGTTTTCACCATTTTCCCTAAGGACCAATGAATGCGGGGATCGAGTCGAGCTCATGACTCGGTTAACAAAAACGAGGTGCCTTGTGGGGGAGTCCCATACATTCTATATTCTTTCTATTTTCTAATAATAATAAGGCTTGATCTTTCAAGCTCGTGCTCGTGTTTTGTTATGTTGTGAATCTTAGGTATGACCCTTATCTTAGAAGACTCTTGTGTTCGGTTTTTGCCGGTCCACTTGATCTTCTATTCTTTGAATGCCAAAATGGGGCACACTTTCTATCCCTTGATTTTTATCGACTAACGTTTTATCTTGAGGCGTAATTAATAAACGGCGTATAGATTTGTGTGCTCTTTCCATGTTAGGATTTTGCATTAGACTCTTCGTGTTTTAGCAAGGGGGTGTTACTCTTGAGCTAAGAAACATTGAGGACAATGTTTGGTTTTAGCATGGGGGAGTCAATCGATATAATCGCTTGCAATTGCTTTTGTCGTGTCTAAACGTAATTGTTTTTCTCATTTTTCAATAAAATTTTAAAACTTTTAGTGTTATTTTAAAGTTTTAATAAAGAAAATAAGTGTTTTTGACACGAATGTAGGCTTTCCGTTGGTGAAAATAAAAATATTTTTTGAATCGACTCGGTTTTTACCTTAGCTTTTCCTTAACGTGTTTAAATTAAGTTTTGCTAGGCTTTTATATAGGGAGCTTTAAAACGTGAAAGTCTTAATTCATACGGGTTAAGAACAAGAACTTTTCGCAAGTTCCTATAATTGATCCTAGAAAGTCGTTTATCAAGGGAACTTTAAAACGCAAATTCTAAAACTTGAAAAAGTATAAGAAGGTGCAAGATCCTATAGATGACTTGAAAACCCAAAACTTTGATTTAATAGGCTAAGTATCCATTGATTTCACATTTTTGAAATTTTACAATATGGAGAACAAGAGATGATAGAGTTCAATCATAAGTTTCTAAAATTAACTCTTCTTTGTGCAAGTATTTTTGTGTTTGATTTATTCTCCTCGTATTTACTTTCCACACTTGAATAATAATTGCTTAATAAATGAAGTTTTTAGCGGTCTAGGCTTGATATCTTAACTCGTAACTCCTTCTTTTTCTTCCCTTGTAATTAAAGTGAGAACACATTAAGGGTGTCAGCGTCATGGGCTTTTGATCATGGGATTGCGGAAATTTGGCTTACTATAAATATCATATTAATAAAAAGAATAAATAAAAACATGTTCTCTAGGAGCATCCGGGTGGGAGTCATGTAGCACTAACCTTGTCATTAGAGCCTTAGGGTGTATGGCAAGGGGACGTGTTGAATAAAAATTGCTTCATCATCATGAGCCATAAGGTGGGATGGTGATGTCAATTCCCTTATTTTTGTCCAAGGAGCCTTCGGGTGTGGATTTTAAATAAGGAGCACAATTGTATCTTAAAGAGCCAAAAGGTGTTATGATGTAGTTGTTGCTAACTCCATTAATAAGGTCATAATTGACTTTGGAGGTTTTTATTGTTGCCTTTAAGTAGCCATATTATCCAAATTTCGGGTCCGGAGATTTATTCCTCAAATCGTGTTAAGTTATCCTTGATGTGGGCTTTCTTTAGTGACAACGGTTTTTGAAGTCGAGGTTAGGTTTTGAGTGTTGAGTTTACACCGTTCTTGCCTTCATTTTTGGATTAATAAATACCAAAATAAGTCAAATGAGCCTTTGGGTGAATGACAAATAAAATCTAGAGATACAATTAGGAATAATAGGAGATTGAGTTTAACACAAATTACTTGTATGAGTTGGATTAATTTTGGGGCTTATGATTGACAATGATCTAGTTTTTGCACTTGGCATGGAAGAGTGAAAAGTCGAGGACGATGAATCTATTTGAGTTTAATGATCCTAAAAGTTATTTTTCAAATAATGAAAGCAATACATTATGTCTTTGCAAAATAAAAAGTCAAAAGTTGAATAATGGTGTAGTTAGTGTTTTATTTTATCATTGCGTGAGGACACGGCAATTGCTTAGCAAGGGGGAGTTTGATATGAGCTTAAATACTCATATCATTTATGTTAATAAACAATCAAAAAATGCATAAATATCATGATTATTGCCTTGTATATGCGTGTTTTGTTGTTTGATGTGTGTAGGTACCAAGTTCGCGAAAACCGACAAAATCGGCACGAGATTGAAGAAAAGATCAAGAAGCATAAAATCAAGTTCGTTTTTCGAGGATTTAGCTTTAATAAAGTTATTAGGATTTGTGGGACCCACATTCGCTTATTGGGCTTAAAATCCCAATTGCTTTTATGAAACGGATAAGTGTGAATGGATCCAACAAGCCCAACTACACAATTACTTAAAGACGTGGGAAGTTATAATAAGATTTGGTTCAAATCCCAAATTCACATTATTTAGAGATGTGGGACGTTATTTGGGCCTTTCAAACCCAATTAGGGTTAAACATGGAGAACGATTATAAAGCCTCAACATATTCACACGTTTTTGGTAAATGAAAAGTTATTTTAACTTTTCAGTCATTCCCCCACCCACTCACTTTTATTTTCGTTTATTAACATCACCACACTCCACTTTTCGATAAAACCAAAGTAAATAAAAACCCTATTATCTTTCTTCCCCATCTCCCACTTCACACAAAAACCAGTCGCAACCACTATTCCACAAAACCCTAATTCAATAAATTGATCAAATAAAATGGGGCTTTTGATTCCTACGTGTAATTCACACGAGGGGGAAATAAATCCCCCAAATTTTCGGAAGAGATGATGGAAGCATATTGTGGTCCTCTCACCAACGTGGCAGCATATCATTGGCCTTAACAGCTCATTTTCCCCCAGTCATCCAATAAATAGATGACACCTCAGCATCCAAGAAGCACAACTAGCACAAACGGATGCCACGTTGGCAATCCGTGTGCTAGTGTGTGAATATCCACCGTTAGATCAAGATTGGAAGAGAGAGAAGAACGAAGATACCCTTTGAAGGGCCAAGATGATTTCTCTGCCTCAACAACCTCCCCTCAACAGCCTAGGGGTTGGCTATATAAACCCTCATTTATTCTGTACTCTTCATCCAATTTTTACTTTTAAAGTTATAATGCTTAAATAGAAGTAGGATTAATTGTATTTTCAATTTAATAGTTTTGTAACATTTTACTGAATTAATAAAAGTTTATTCGTGCATCTTCTTTTAATTTCAAGTCTTACTGCTAAAGTTTTATACATTAATTTACTGTCTATTTAATATTATAAGAATAGTTATTTGATAAAGCTGAAATTATAACTTGTATTGAATAATATAAAAGTGAAATTGGGATACAAAACTAAACCCACTGTTTAGTTTTAAAATATTGTTCGAGATTTCGTAAGATGGTGTTAATGGTGAAAGGTGGCTCGTTTGGCGGTTTCGTTTCTGGTTCATAAGGTAGCACAGCGCTAACCTTCGTCTCAAAGGCTATCTCCAAAAAGGTTCACTTCTATTTGTACTATTCGAGTTTATTTTAGATTAAATTTGATTAAATGATTATGAGATTTAGTTTAATGTTTAAGGTATAATCATCTAGACTGATTAGTCTAACTGATTTGGTTTGTGAACTGTTATAATTTTAGGTATTAAATCTTTTTACTATAAGTTAGGTTAACTGCTAAAATGAATGTATGGATTTAATGGGATAAATAAAGAAGTCTGCTATATGTTCTTGATTGCTCAGATAATACTGAAATTTGGTTGGTTATGAGTCTTATAAGTTGGCCTCGTTTTAATATAAGTCTGTTAAAAGTTTTATCTGCTAAGGGACTGACATGGATTTAGGGTTTATTAATCTGAAAACTTGTTTAAACTACATCTTGCTAGTAGTCTGATGAATTTGTTCTGCTTCGTTTGTAGGAGTTTAAGCAGAGTAGGGTTTAGACAGCTTTAGATTGTTGTTTAGAGTTCTAGTTTGCTAAGGTGTAATTTCATGTATACGTGTTCACATAGATTTGTACTCATGTTATGTGTTCTTTAGAAGCTTTCTGATAATTAAGTCTTGAGTTGTGCGGATCTTGATAATTTTTAGCTGCTTAATTTGGTATGCGTTTATGTTTCTGCATTAGTGTGTTCTAAGATGTGCTGAATCTTTATTCTTGCTGAATTTGAGCTTATTTGTCTGCTTAGAGTGTTTTTGCTGCTTAATTGTTTTAAATATAAAGTTATCAGGTTCCATTAATCTGATATGCTCAAGTACTAATATCCTTATCAGCATTCCACAAGATTTGTGTATAAGTAGTCACCACCTGTGACTGTTTATTTTTCATTATCCAAAAATTTATCACAAAAATGTCCCATAGTGGGATTCGAACCCGAGACCTCTCGGTTCAACACCAAATGCTTTATCCAACTGAGCTACATGCTCTTTTGTGATTAATTTCATCTTTCGTCATTAATATAGTTATTAAATTAGGCTGTCAGTTTTTTTTTAGTTTAATAACCTTAATTTTAATTTCGTTATAAAGTTAAAGAGAATTATTAGTTTTATATAATTCCAGTTTTAATAATAAATAAAAATAAAAATATTTTATTAATTTTAAAAGTTTAAGTAGTTTTTAAATAATAAGATTTTTTATTAGTTTAGATTTAAAAATAAAGTTTTTAAAAATAGATTTGGTTTAAGTAAATTTTAATAAATTTAATTAGTTTTAAAAAGTTTAATTAGATTTCTAAAAACAGTTTAAAAGTTATTTTAAATAGATTAATTTTTAAATAGTTTTAAATTTTAAGTAATTTTGTTTAGATTAAATAAATTTAGGGGTTTACAATTCATGCACTTTAGGATTAAATTAGGATTTAATTTTGTAGAATTTAATTTTAGTTTAAAAACCGAAAACCAATTTAAATCGATTGTCCAAATTAAAGCTAAAACGTCTCAAATTCACAAGATCTTCGTGTACAACGAACTTGATTCATCACGTGTTTAATTGAATTCGTCTTTGGTAATTTTAGACTATTACTTTTTCCTAAAGGTAATTTTCTAATTTACCCTATAACGTATCTAATTATCACTATACTATCACGATCACATCAGTATACAACTTGGATTCTTTCGTAAACAAAATGTTGTTGATTTTCTCATAATTATTATGTATATTTGCTTGAACAAAGTTTATCATTATGTTGAACTACAGATTGCTGGTGGACTATGCGACAACTTGTTGACAAGCATCGTTCGAGCATGGGATTATGGAAAACCAATATTTGTGGCTCCAGCAATGAACACGTTTATGTGGTCAAATACTCTAACAGAAAAGCATTTCATGTCAATAGATGAACTCGGAATCACTCTTTTACCACCCGTCTCAAAAAAGCTTGCCTGTGGGGATCTTGGGACCGGCGCAATGGCTCATCAAACATCTTTTCATCTGTAAAACTCTTCTTAGAGCTCCACCCACATGATGATACAAGTTACAGTTAATGATCTTGTATTATTCTCAAGTTTGTTAGATTATTAAAATAGTGCGACTGTGTTAGGGCCTTTTTGTAACCATGCTATGAGCAATGACTCAGATCGTTATTAATGCGAAAACAGAAATAAGCAAAACTATGGTCCCGTATCATCTTAGTCGTTTTATTGCGCAATCAACCTCTTCCATATTTTCTGTGTGACGTGTCGATGGAGGCCGTTAGACGTTTGATTACCTTTTTTCTTTCTTTGAGTTGAAAAGTTTGTCCAGGAGCTGCTGAAGAATTGATAAATGGTATGATATTTCAGTAGTGTGCATAAACGAAATAAGCAAAATTCTTAAACGGAAAAAAGAAATCCAAAAAACAAGAATTAAGAGAAAGGTATGAACAAGACATACCTTTCTTATAACCGTTGATTTGTTATTTTGGCAAGTTTCCACACATATATACATGCTTTGATTTTAAACTTTCTCCTATGTGGGACAATGTAAGACCTTCATATATTTCTCTTGTCTTTTAAGACTCACAAAAGTAAGTACTTTTCTTTCTGTATGACATACAATATATCAATCATCAGAGTGTATATATAGGAAGCATACCAGAAACAAAAACGATATTCTTAAAAGATAGTCGATTGCATAAAAAGTATCACAACACTCACGTTGCAATATTTGTGATATGAAGTTTTTTTTATGTGAGGTTTGCGGGCATAGAAGTTACGTTTCCTGGATGGAATAGTTTATGTCACTCGAACGCTTGATACATGACAGTTATTATGTTACTCG
Organism: Glebionis coronaria; assembly: GCA_025667525.1. Lineage (NCBI taxonomy): Eukaryota > Viridiplantae > Streptophyta > Magnoliopsida > Asterales > Asteraceae > Glebionis > Glebionis coronaria. Next base: position 85,423,664 of record CM046879.1, on the reverse strand, counting down.
AATCTGTGATTCGTGATGATTCATGGCGTTATAAGTGTTCGATATAGTTGGCTAGGATATAAGTGTATTTTCCGAGTATGAGAATATGATTTTTTTTATAGTTGTTTAAAATTGCTTGTCAGCTAGATATATATGCTTTCTTGAACGTTGGTTATGTTTGATCTCTCAAAGTAGGTTACGCTTGTCTGGGTATAGTTGATTACGTTCAACGTTTTTGTAGTTGGTGTTGGAAATCTAGTGCAATTGTAGGATCGAGTCATACTTGTAAATGAGTTTGGAGGTACGGAGTGTACACCCATTAAGTCCATGACCCCCCTGGACTCAATATAGTGGTTGAAAGTTCATCAGTAGGAAGCTGCTCCTGGTTAGGAAGTTGCTCCTGGTTAGGACGTTGCTCCTGGTGATGCACAAAGTCTTTGTAACCTCTTTGACCAATCAATGAGGGTTGAATATTGACTTAATGACCAGGTTTATGGTCATGTAACCACTATGGTTTCATGTAGGTAATTATGAGCTTAATTGGCCGATTAATGCTCTTAAATACCTTTGACTATGAGTTACATCCTTCTAGGACTAGAATCACTATAAATAGTGATCATATTTGCATGATGAAATATACAAAAACAAGAAACACTTACACGCACAGAGTTCTTGATTTGTGCCTAAAACAAGAACTAACTCTTGTTTTATCCCAAGGAGGTATTCGTGTTAACCCAGGCATAGGGTCGAATAATCTTCTTTGGAAAGTGATTACACGACTTCAAGAGATATCCGGTAACCATTCATTGGTACGTAGTTAGGCTATTGATTGTCTTCACCCTGTTGGAACGAAGTAAACCCCAACAATCAAAGAAGATTATTCTGTGATAATCAATGGCGGCGGCAATGAAGCATATGGTGGCTAACTTCTCCAAACTGGACAAGTTTGAAGGGGTTGATTTTAGGAGATGGCAGAAGAAGATGCACTTTCTTCTTTCTACCATGAACGTGGTGTACGTGCTGACCACTCCCATTCCTGATGGTGGTGATGATGCTACTTTGGAGGAACTGAGGAAAATGAGCAAATGGGAGAATGATGATTATGTGTGTCGCGGCATAATTCTCAATGGTATGTTTGATTCTTTATTTGATATTTACCAAAATGTTGAATCTGCTAAAGAACTATGGGATTCCTTGGAAGCCAAATATATGGCTGATGATGCATCAAGTAAGAAGTTCCTTGTGAGTGATTTCACAAATTACAAAATGACTGATTCAAGACCAGTCATGGAACAATACAATGAACTTCTTGGAATACTTGGCAGATTTACACAACATAAAATGAACATGGATGAGACCATTCAGGTCTCGTGTGTCATTGACAAACTACCTCCTTCTTGGAAAGATTTCAAGCACACCTTGAAACATAAGAAGGAGGAGTTAACTCTTGTTGAGTTGGGCAGTCATTTGCGCATTGAGGAATCCCTCAGGGTGCATGAAAGTGATAAGCCAAAGAGCAACAATGTTGCTGGTTCATCTGTTGTCAATATGGTGGAGCATAAAAACTCCACCAGGTACAATGACAACAAGGGCAAACGTAAGCATCAAGATAACACCAAAGCTAATCCTAACAAGAAGTCATCAGTGGCTTGTTGGAAGTGTGGGAAACCTGGACACTTCAAAAGGGATTGCAAAGGTGTTAGCATTGGCAACCAAACTAATGGATCAGGCACAAAAGGTCAGAATATGTTTAATGAATCTCTCCAGATTTATTATGTTACATATGTATCTGAAGCTTATTTTGTGCAGGATGATGATGTTGCGTGGTGGGTTGACTCTGGAGCAACAGTACATGTGTGTAAAGATAGATGCTGGTTCAAGACTTATGAGTCAATAAATGATGGATCTATTCTTCACATGGGAAATGAGTCAACAGCCTAGTGCATGGACGTGGTTGTGTAGATCTTAAATTTAGTTCTGGAAAGATTGTTTCTTTGTTTAATGTTTTGCATGTTCCTAATATTAGGAAGAACTTGGTTTCTAGCAGTGTTTTGAATAATTGTGGTTATAAACAAGTGATTGAATCTAATAAATTTGTTTTATCTAAACAGGGTGTGTTTATTGGTTTTGGCTATTTGAGTAATCAAATGTTTAGGCTTAATATTGATTCTAGTATAAATGTTGATTCTGTCCTGATGACTACCACTAAACTGAATGATTCATCACTATGGCATGCTAGACTAGGCCATGTCCACTATAAGAGGATGCAAGATATGTCTAAGGATGGGTTAATTCCAGCTTTTGACATGGACACTGATAAGTGTCAGACTTGTATGCTGAACAAAATTACTAAGAAACCATTTCAGGTTGTAAAACGTGAAACTACAGTTTTGGAGCTAATCCATAGTGACCTATGTGATTTGCATGCTACTCCCTCATTAGGGAATAAGAAATACTTGGTAACATTTATTGATGATGCTTTTAGGTTTTGCTATGTTTATTTGTTACATACTAAGGATGAAGCATTAGATAAATTTAAAGTATTTAAAACTGAAGTTGAATTACAACAAGGAGTCCAAATCAAAAGATTTAGGACTGATAGGGGAGGTGAGTACATGGATACTTTGTACTTTCAGTCTGTTGGAATAATCCATGAGACAACTGCCCCTATACTCCACAACAAAATGGTATATCTGAAAGAAAAAATAGAGTACTAAAAGAGATGGTTAACTCCATGTTGTCCTACTCAGGACTGAGTCAAGGGTTTTGGGGAGAAGCTATGTTAACAGCTTGCTATTTATTAAATAGGGTTCCTAATACAAGGAACAAGATTACCCCTTATGAACTCTGGACTAAAAGGAAACCAAACTTGAACTACCTCAAAGTTTGGGGTTGTAGGGCTGTTGTAAGACTCCCTGATCCAAAGGTGAAAACCTTGGGTGAAAGAGGCATTAAATGCATCTTTGTTGGATATGCTGAGCATTCCAAATCTTATAGGTTCTATGTTATTGAACCTAATGATTCAGTTTCAATAAACTCAATCATTGAATCGAGGGATGCTAACTTTGATGAGACTAGGTTCTCATCAGTCCCTAGACCCAGCCTTAGGACTCCTACTAGAGCTGAGGACATTGGTGTTTCAGTGGAACCTGAAAGGGTCACTAATGAGGTTGTGGTTCAGCAACTTGAGCCTGAGCTTAGAAGAAGCACAAGGCAAAGGACTCCAAAGAATTTTGGGCCTGAATTTCAACTATACCTAGTTGAAGGAACAAGAGATGAGGTCTCTGACCAGTACTACTATTGCTTTAATGTTGAGGATGATCCCAAAACATTTGATGAAGCAATGAAGTCCCAGGATGTTGCTTTCTGGAAAGAAGCAATCAATGATGAGATAGATTCCATCATGGGCAACAACACTTGGGTGTTGGTTGATCTACCTCCAGGTTGCAATCCACTTGGATGCAAATGGATCTTCAAAAGAGATGAAGGTAGATGGAACTATTGAAAAGTTTAAGGCAAGGTTAGTCATTCAAGGCTTTAGACAAAATTTAGGAATAGACTACTTTGATACTTATGCTCCTGTAGCACGCATAAGTACCATAAGAATGTTGATTGCCTTGGCAAGCATTCACAATCTGATTATTCATCAGATGGATGTGAAGACAACATTCTTGAATGATGATTTAGATGAGGAGGTTTATATGAACCAACCTCAAGGTTTCATCATGCCTGGTCATGAAGGTAAGGTGTGTAAACTATTAAGTCCTTATATGGAATCAAACAAGCACCTAAGCAATGGCATCAAAAGTTTGATGAAGTGGTTTTGTCTAATGGTTATTTACTTAACCAAGCTGACAAATGTGTATATAGCAAATTTGATGAATCTGGTAAAGGAGTCATCATTTGCCTATATGTTGATGACATGTTAATCTTTGGTACTGACCAAGTTCAGGTTGATTTAACCAAAGAGTTTTTGTCATCAAGGTTCTCTATGAAAGACACGAGGAAGGCTGATGTTATCCTTGGCATAAGGATTAAACATGAAAGTGATGGTATTGTAATTTCTCAGTCTCATTATATTGAGAAGGTCCTAAAGAAATTCAATCACTTTGATTGTACTCCAGTGAGTACACCTATGGATACAAGTGAGAAACTAATGCCTAACAATGGTCAGGCTGTCTCCCAGCTTGAGTATTCTAGGGTGATTGGTTGCTTGATGTATGCCATGACTAGTACTAGGTCTGATATTGCTTTTGCAGTGGGTAAACTGAGTAGGTACACTAGTAATCCTAGTACTCAGCATTGGCAAGCAATTCAGAGGGTACTAAAGTATTTGAAAGGAACAATAGATTATTGTTTGTCATATACTGGATATCCTTCAGTGTTGGAAGGTTACACTGATGCAAGTTGGATCAACAATACTGAGGATAATTCATCCACAAGTGGCTGGGTATTCCTTCTTGGTGGTGGTGCAATTTCTTGGGCATCCAAGAAGCAAACTTGCATTACTGGTTCAACAATGGAATCTGAATTTGTGGCTCTAGCAGCTGCTGGTAAAGAGGCTAAATGGTTGAGAAACTTGCTTCTTGAGATTCCATTGTGGGTCAAACCTATGGCACCCATATCTATCCGTTGTGATAGTGCAGCTACATTGGCTAAGGCTTATAGCCAAATGTACAATGGTAAGTCTAGACACTTAGGTGTTAGACATAGCATGATTCGTGAGCTAATCATGAATGGGGTGATATCAATAGAGTTTGTGAGGTCTCAACAAAACTTAGTTGATCACTTGACGAAGGGATTGGCTAGAGACTTGGTTATATAGTTTGCTAAAGGGATGGGTTTAAAGTCCAAACTAGTCACTGAATGCTATGACACCCAACTCCCTCCTGAGGAAACTTGGGAGCTGAGTTCAATGTGGAAAGCTGAACATTCAGGGGACTGAAGCACATGTATATCATCCCAAGGATGTACTTGTACCTGCTGAAAGGAAGATGAAGTTATAAACTTCTTAATGGTTAATTTCTTTGAAAAAGTGCTTAAGCAGGAGCATGAACTAAAGAGGAACCACCTATGTAAATGTTGAGGTTTCGCCGCCTCAAGGAGCATGGACTTTGGATCTTACAACATTTATGAATTGGATATGGACACATGGCTTGTATGGTGTCAGGAGCGTTTTAAGTGTTTGAAAACTTGTGTGTATTTTATCTTCAGGTATTCAAAGTAGTTGAAGGGTTCAATTCTTAGAACACCCTGATTCTCAAATATTTGAAGTGATGTACTAATATGGAAATTCAATCCTCAGGACATTTTCATTTATGCACTGGTTTTGTTAAAGTTGATTTCATGCAAAAAGGAATTGTACTAAATTGGGGAGGATTGTTGGAAATTTAGTGCAATTATGGGATCGAGTCATACTTGTAAATGAGTTTGGAACGGAGTGTACACCCATTAAGTCCCTGACCTCCCTGGACTCAATATAGTGGTTGAAAGTTCATCAGTAGGAAGTTGCTCCTGGTTAGGAAGTTGCTCCTGGTTAGGAAGTTGCTCATGGTTAGGACGTTGCTCTTGGTGATGCACAAAGTCTTTGTAACCTCTTTGACCAATCAATGAGGGTTGAATATTGACTTAATGACCAGGTTTATGGTCATGTAACCACTATGGTTTCATGTAGGTAATTATGAGCTTAATTGGCCGATTAATGCTCTTAAATACCTTTGACTATGAGTTACATCCTTCTAGGACTAGGATCACTATAAATAGTGATCATATTTGCATGATGAAATATACAAAAACAAGAAACACTTACACACACAGAGTTCTTGATTTGTGCCTAAAACAAGAACTAACTCTTGGTTTTATCCCAAGGAGGTATTCGTGTTAACCCAGGCATAGGGTCGAATAATCTTCTTTGGAAAGTGATTACACGACTTCAAGAGATATCCGGTAACCATTCATTGGTACGTAATTAGGCTATTGATTGTTTTCACCCTGTTGGAACGAAGTAAACCCCAACAGTTGGTTATACTCTTCGTTACACTCTTGTTTATGCTAAAAATCATAGCTGGTTATGCTTTGGTTCATAGTCAGTTGTAGTGGCGGAATCAGGAAAATAGGATGTGGGGGGCAATTTTTTTTTTTTTGACAATATGCGGAGGAAAAACTATAATTGTAATGATAAATTGAGTAATTTTACGGATACGTGAAGAATTTATAAGAGTTGAATTTTTTGTTTTAATATGTGAGTGGGGGGCGATATGAATTTTAAGTGAAGGGCATTTTAAAAAAAAGATTAAAATCTCGTCTTTTTCGGCTAGTCATGGGGGACGCTACCACCCCGTACCAATAGAGTGCATCCGCCCCTGGTCAGTTGTGCTTGATATCGTAAAGTTGGTTATGTTAAAATTTGCTTAGTTAGTTATATCGACTGTTCCTTCAAAAAAAAGTTATATCGACTGTTTCTCGCAGTTGGTTATACTTCCATCCTAGATAGTTGGTTATGTTGGAGTCGTTGGTTATATGAGGTTAACTCTCCATCAGGGAATTTTTTTTAATTTTTGTTGTAAACAAGCTGTTGTTATGCTGCCCAAATTTCTTCAAATATACAAGTGTTGAATGCCATGGACTACGTGGACAATGTTGGGCTGTGTTAACTTTATATGGACCTTTTGACATAATTGGACTTTAAATTGTTCACTTTAATCTTATTGGACCTAATTTTACTTGTAAAGCCCATTAAACCTTGTTAGCCTATTAAGGGTCCGTTTGGTTTGAAGTAGAGTTTTACTTTGAGTGTGGATTTGTAAAGTAAAAATTTAGGATTGAATAAAATTAATAATATTATATTTGGGTTTTTAATTTAATAATATAAAAGAAAGAAAATATATTATAAAAATAAATATATACTATTTTAAACATTGATTTATAATTAAAATAATATTTTAATCAAATGAAAGAAAAATTATGGATGAAAACAAAATAGGACCCAGAAAATAGACAAAGAATGATACACTTTGTAAAGTAGGCTAACGTGAGAGGATTTGTAAAATTTGTATATTCGGACATTATGGCCATTTTCAAAACCCAGTTGTAGCTACCAAACAGATATTTTTGACTTTAATGGTAAATCCTAAAGATAACTACCGGATAACAAACAGGCCATAAGTTCTTCATACTTTGACTTTCAACGGACATATGGACACATATATAGCTTGTTTCAATTTCAATGTATACTTGACTTATTTGGTATATTAACAATCGAGTTTTTAACCAAGTAATGGTTTAAAAAAAACTTATTTACATTAAAAAATATTGACCAGTCTATAGTATATTAGTTCATCTTAATACATCATTCACTTATGTGCTTACTAAAGATAAACTATAAGTCTACGATACCAAAAAAATAAAACTAGAATCAAGTTGTTGCCAATCTAATAATTCCACTCCCAAAATATCCTCGTAAGATATCCAATTAAATCATACTATATGTATTAGTTTGCATCATCGAACTGGGTTAATATCTTCGATCAATTGCGATAGTTATAAAATCTCCACCAAGCTACTTTATGATTTGTATTTATAATAGTTTTATTCGTATGGCTACTTTATTGTATTTTAGTTATTTCAAAAACTCGTTATTTAAGAGGGTCATATATAAATGTTGCTTTTGTCGTTTATCTTTATTTTATTAGTTTGGCATCATTTAGTAATCGCCCTCGAGCTCGAGCTTTATATATGAACCATTGGTTAGGCTTGTGTACATATACACAAACGAGCTTAAAAAATGATCTTGGTCTTTGTTTATTAACTAACGTTTGAAATTTATTTCCTTCAACATGTTACATAAGTTAGTCGAACACGAGACCGACTCAACCTTAAAATTTGAAGCTCGGGCTTTTTATATATAAACAAGGCAAGCTTGAATTTTGGCAGGCTTGACTCGGCTTGTTTTCATTGTTAGTTAATACGAGTAATGACGATTATGCTCATCTAATTTGATATGTTATTATCAATTCGATCATCTGTATGTGTCTAGAGCTTTAATGTTGTGGCCAAGTTATTTGTCGATACAAAAAACATGAAGACGAAATGTGCAATGAAGACGCAATGCACAAGAATTATGGTTTATAATTGGAGTAAAATCAATAAATAGAGAAATTATTAACTAATTCGCTTATTAAAAAAAACCATTCCACTAAAGTTGATAAAATTGCGAAGATGGGGATGCATGATATGTAGACAGGAAACACAATGAAATAGAAAATATTTTTCAAAGCACAATACAATGGTAATTAAGTTTTTAAAACACTATTATTTGATTAAAAAACTCAGTAATAATCACTAATAAATATTGTTGAACAAGAAACTCATTGATCGTTAACTAAAATAAGTACACACGGATGAATGGTTAACTTGAAAAGTTGGTCAAATATAATTTGAAATTATTAAAAATGAAAGTGACAAGTCAATTTTAATTTTACTTTTCAAATGTTATATAGCCAATTTTTCAATTTACTATAACTTGTTTGGACTTATTTTAGATAATGAGAAATATGATCCGACTGTTTTACAATGTATATGTTAGTTCGTAAACTTGATTTGGTCGCTGAAAGCCGAGCTCATACAGGAAGGTTCTAGAAGGTCGAAGAAAGAACCATAGAAAATATCTATGGAAATGTGTAGAAACATTTAGATAAGTATGGAAAGATATTAAGTAGAAATATCTAGATAAACTTATCTAGATTAGATAAGAATTATGAAGATGATGTAGAAGTATCCATGGAAATATCTTGTATCTAGAAACTTCCATGGAGTAGTATAAATAGGTGGTCATATAAGCATTTGTATTGAACCAACTTGTACCAAAAAAAGTTCAAGCAATAAACCTACATTCCTAAAACTTATCGCTTCCTCTAGTATTAGCCTAAAAGGCCCCGTGTGTTTCCCAACAAACTGGTATCAGAGCTACGCTGAAGATCAAGATGTCGAGTTCAATGAACTTGTTCCAATTTCCTCGTCTCACCAAAGATAACTATGGTAGTTGGTGTATTCGAATAAAGGCGTTACTTGGCTCACATGATGTGTGGGAGATAGTCGAGAAAGGGATTGAGAAGGTTGAAGATGAAAACTCGTTGAGTGCTGCCCAAAGGGTAGATCTGCAGAAGGCGAGAAAAAAGGATCAAAGTGCTCTTACTCTCATCTATCAATGTCTTGATGATGCGATGTTTGAGAAAGTTGCAAATGCAACCACTTCTAAGGAAGCGTGGGAGATCCTTCAAAATGCTTTCAAAGGAGTTGATAAAGTGAAGAAGGTACGTCTTCAAACTCTTAGAGGAGAGTTCGAAAAACTCCAAATGGAGGAATCCGAAACCATTTCGGATTATTTCACTCGTGTCTTGACCATTTCAAATGAGATGAAGAGAAATGGTGAAAGCCTGACTGACACAAGGGTGATAGAAAAGATTCTTCGCTCGTTGCCACCAAGCTTTGATTACATTGTTGTGGCCATAGAGGAGTCAAAAGACATCGACTCTATGACCGTCGATCAACTCATGGGATCTTTACAAGCCCATGAAGAGAAGTTGAAGAAAAGAAGGGGGAAAGAACCCTTAGAGCAAGCTCTATACTCAAAGGTCTCTTTCAAAGAAAGAGAAAAGACCTTTTTACATGGACGCGAGCCAGGACGAGGACGCGGTAATGTTCGAGGTCGTAGTGGTTTCCAAGGTCGAGGACAAGGACGAGGAAGAGAGGATGTTAATAAAGAAGAAGAGAACCAATGGTCTCCTAGTAGGAGAGGTCGTGGAAGAGGCTACCAATCTCAAAGAGGAGGTAAGTCTCAAATACAATGTTATAACTGTCGAAAATTTGATCATTATGCTAGCGAGTGTACTAGCTCAAGACAAGTGGAAGAAAAGGCCAATCTTGTGGAGGTAGATGACGAAGACGAGCTTACTTTGCTAATGGCGAGACATGGCGAACAAGAAGAAAGGACAGAGCCATGGCATATAGATTCCGCTGCTAGTAACCATATGACGGGTGAAGAAGACTTGTTTGTGGAGATGGAGCAACGTAAAGGAAATGTCACCTTCGGAGATGAATCAAAGGCACCGGTGAAAGGAAAAGGTAAAATACTTATCCGAGCTAAAGATGGAAGTCACCAGTATATTTCGGATGTATACAACGTGCCCAACCTTAAAAGTAACATTTTCAGTGTGGGACAACTATTGGAGAAAAACTACGATATTCATTTCAAAGATCGTAGTGCCACGATAAGAAATCATGAAGGAAAGCTCATAGCAAAAGTGCCTATGACTAAAAACCGGATGTTCATCTTGAACATTCAACATGATGAAGCTAAGTGCTTAAAGAGCTGCTTGAAGGACCAGTCGTGGCTTTGGCACATGAGGTACGGACATTTAAACTTTGGTGACTTAAAGTTGTTATCTTCTAAAGGAATGGTGAAAGGGTTAGATCAAATTGATCATCCCAATCAAGTATGTGAAGGATGTCTTCTTGGGAAGCATGCAAGAAGTCATTTTCCAAAGGAAGCGACGTCAAGAGCGAAGGAGCCTCTACAACTAATTCACACGGATTTGTGCGGTCCCATTACTCCACCTTCTCATGGTATGAATCTCTACTTTATGCTTTTTATTGATGATTATTCTAGAAAGACTTGGGTCTATTTTCTAAAAGAAAAATCCCAAGCCTTTGATGCTTTTAAGAAATTTAAAGCTATGGTTGAAAAGGAGAAGGGTTTAAAAATTAAATCCATGAGATCGGATAGAGGTGGAGAATTTTTGTCAAAGGAATTTAATAAATTCTGTGAGGATAATGGGATCCGGAGATTTCTAACGGCTCCTTACTCCCCACAACAAAATGGAGTGGTGGAGAGAAAGAATAGAACCATTCTCAACATGGTCCGAAGCATGTTGAAAAGTAAGAAGATTCCAAAAGAGTTTTGGGCTGAAGCGGTTGATTGCTCGGTGTATTTATTGAACCGGTGTCCGTCAAAGAGTTTGGACAACAAGACCCCACAAGAAGCATGGAATGGGATGAAGCCTACCGTCTCTCATCTAAGGATATTCGGAAGCATAGCGTATGTTCACGTTCCGAGCCAAAGGCGAATCAAGCTTGATGATAGAAGTGAGAAGCATGTGTTCGTGGGTTATGATAAGCAGTCCAAAGGATACAAGCTCTATAACCCGATGACAAGGAAGGTAGTAGTGAGCAGAGACGTGGAGTTCGATGAAGAAGGATCGTGGGATTGGAGTATTAAGGAAAATGAAAGATATCATTTTCTTCCTATGTCTGACGACGAAGAGGAGACATGTGAATCAAGAGAAGAAGTCGAACAACCTGAAAGTCCAACTCCAACTCCAACTCTAACCCAAGACTCACCTTCAAGTTCAAGTGAAAGAAAACCAAAGACTAGAAGTCTGTTGGAGCTTTACGAGGTAACTGATGAGATACCCCTACTTTGTTTATATGCTAATTTTGAACCTTTAGCTTTTGTGGAGGCTATGAAAGGAAAGAAACGCAGACAAGCCATGGATAAGGAGATACATTCAAAGAAGAATACGCGAGAGCCGAGGAACCTTCTAAAATGCCAAAAGGCTAGTGGAGTCAAGTGGGTATACAAGGAAAATAAAAACGCCAAAGGCGTAGTGGAGAAGCACAAGGCAAGACATGTGGCAAAAGGCTACAAGAAGAAGCATGGGATCGATTTAATGAGCAATCGATTCTACCATGATCCAAGTAAGCATATCAACACTCGTTATCACTTTATTCGGGATCGCATCGCAAGGAAGGATGACCGAGTGATACATACGAGGTCTAAAGACCAAGTTGCAAGAATCTTCACCAAGTCGCTCAACGAGCGAGATTTCTCAAGACAAAGGATGATGCTTGGAATCGGGAAATCAAGTTTAAAGAGGGGTGTTAGTTCGTAAACTTGATTTGGTCGCTGAAAGCCGAGCTCATACAGGAAGGTTCTAGAAGGTCGAAGAAAGAACCATAGAAAATATCTATGGAAATGTGTAGAAACATTTAGATAAGTATGGAAAGATATTAAGTAGAAATATCTAGATAAACTTATCTAGATTAGATAAGAATTATGAAGATGATGTAGAAGTATCCATGGAAATATCTTGTATCTAGAAACTTCCATGGAGTAGTATAAATAGGTGGTCATATAAGCATTTGTATTGAACCAACTTGTACCAAGAAAAGTTCAAGCAATAAACCTATATTCCTAAAACTTATCGCTTCCTCTAGTATTAGCCTAAAAGGCCCCGTGTGTTTCCCAACAGTATATACCATTAAACAGTCGGATATCTTAAGCAGATAACAAGGATGCTCTATTAAACGCTCAACAAGCCCCCATGAGAACGGATGAAGAATTGGTTCCTCTGGATGAGCGTCTTATTATTGCCGACTTAAACCAGCGTCTTCCCAACGATCCCTCTGTTAAGAGTCCAATCTATCATGTAATTGTCGCATGTCTAAAGAATACAAAATTATATGGCTTGTTCTGGAAAACTGCATATGTGGCTGAGATATATATTCATCAATTGTGGCATACTATTCAAAAGGACACCAGAAGTGGAGGGAGGTTACTCATTTCAGCTTGATGAGCAAACTTTCACTTTAGATATGAAATTACAATGACCTATCTACATTACATAAAAAGAGAAAATATATTTCCTTAGAATCTTACAAAATGAGTAACGTAGTTGGACCAAAACTCGACTTGGACCGTTTAGGCCGAAACTCGAGCCAAATAGTTAATAAACACGCTCGTTTAGGCCGAAACTCAACTCAGATCGTTAACACGCCTGGGTTAGAGACACAACTTTTAGGTGGAGGTCATGATGTTAATTCTAGTCATTTTATTACGCAGATCACCTCTCATGTTTGCCATATAACCGGTCGGTGGGGCCTTCAGACGTTCAGTTACCCTTTTTCCTCTCCTTGGGTTGAAAAATTTGTCAAGAAGATGATGAATGTTGAGCTTCGTAGATGGGCTGATATAATGGTTATCGCCCGTTGTCATTAAATACCCATGCCAAGCTAATCATAAAAAGTACATTTGGGGTGTTACGAGGTGCGGTTTGACAGGTAATTATGTGAGACATTATGTAATCAGCAAGTGATTGACTATAATTAAATCGACTGTACCGCTCTAAGGAATCGGCTGCATCGCTCTACAGTTTAAATAATTAGATAATTTGACGTGTCAACCAATCGTATTCAAACATTATTAGGATCCCCGCGTTTATCTTGTTCTATTGCAGACCATGCATACAGGGGATATTATTTCATTTGATAAAAAAATGGGTTTATTTTTTTGCTATGACTCAAAATAATTTATGTTCTCTGTTGATTTATATTCGCAACATTTTTTCCAAACCAGATTCATCCAATACCAATCCCCTTTCTTTTAATTTCTAACATCATAAATTCATTTTTTCTGCGTTTGAAGCTCAAACGAAATTTTAGTTAATTTGATTGTGTGCAATCTGTTCATGCATCCATGATCGCTTCATTACGGGTATGGACCTTTGATTTCCCTTTCTATTTCTTGGAATTTTGATTTTAATATCGTATAGTATTAAAAATGTTTTGCAATTGATTGGAAACTCCTTATTATTTGGAAATTCATGTTCATATAAATGATCATATGTTTCTCATTTAAATTGTCAAAATTTCGATTTTCATAATATGCATTGGTTAATTATCGATACAAATGCATAATTGCGTAATAAGTTATAGCTTTAAGCAGCTATGTAAATTACACCAATAATCTTAAATAACTGTTATCTATTGTAATTGTGTAGGAGTGAATCATTTTAGAAGAAACAGATACGCGCTTTTGATGTTAATATTACTTTGAAGGACAACAAAAATAGGAGTCGGAAATGATCTTACCAGCGTTATTGACTTCAGCTGCTTTCAATATAGTGATTTGTGTGGGCCTTATGTCACTATATTCTATACTGAGAAAGCAACCATACAATTTAAAAGTTTACTTTGGCCAGAGGCTTGCTCAGCTTCAGCCTGGTCAAAAAACCCACTACTTCTTTGATAGGATGATCCCGTCTGCTGGATGGTTGGTGAAGGCATGGGAAGCTTCAGATGAAGACATCTATGCTTGCGGAGGGGTAGATGGACTCGTTTTTATCAGGCTCATTGTTTTCTGGTGAGACACACTAGCTTGTTATATTATTTACCATTTTGTCAATATGGTAAAACCCACACCATATCTCACTGGGCATAGCCGAATATCAAATTAAACCAACTAAACCATATCTCAGTACTCCTAATTCCAGATCAGTAGTGATACCTATTTTTGCTACAGAAATGCTACTATCACCTATTTTGATTCTGGAAATGCCGCACTAAGTAGCTCATAAATAGTAACGTTTCTTTATTGTTACATAACGTTGTGTAACTAATGGCAACATATAGTGCCTTCAATATATCATCTCTAAATTTCAGATGACCTTGCGGTGTTGATGTGTTCAAATTAATTAGAAGTTGCCTGGAATGTATGTAATGCGAATACTATTTGTGTGTCAACTAAGGATTGGATATTGTAGGAGTTATCGACTGAAATAACAAGACGTAACCTTCAGATTTTTCCCTACCATGTGCATCTCTCGTTTTGTCATTTGTTTTATGTACCATTATCATGAGTTATCCTTGCTTAAATTACAAAGCAACATTTCTTATCCTGAATTATATCATAATGGAATTATCTATTTTGTACTCTTTATTGTGCAGCATTCGGATGTTTACGGTTGCTTCTGTTCTTTGTTTATTTATTGTGCTTCCTGTCAATTTGCTTGGGCAAGGGATAGAAGTAATTGACCCTGAGACACAGATGGACATATTCACTATTCGGAATGTGCAAGAAGGTTCTAGAGGGTATGCTCTGTAAATGTGTGTGCGTGCATTGTATACACTGAATTTCAGAATCTTTACCTTTCATTTTTGTTTTCATCAGGTTATGGGCTCACTTCTTTGCGCTATATGTCATATCTATATGTGCTTATGCTCTTCTATACATTGTAAGGATGTCAATGTGACCGAATAATAAGCTGTATTATTATGATATGTACTCCCATTATCACATATATAATAACATTTAGTCTTGTCATACACATTAGGAGTTCAAGAATGTCGCAAGGCTGAGGCTGGAGCAAGTTATTAGGTTTCCAACAAAGCCAAGTCATTTCACAGTTCTTGTTCGGGGTATCCCATGGTCTATAGAAGAACCATACAGTGAAGCTGTGAGGAAACATTTCAGTAGTTATTATAATTCAAGTTACCTTGCACACCAAATGGTTTATCGATCTGGTACAGTTCAGAGATTGATGGTAAGTTGTTTTTGAATGTTTTTATGAACAAGTACTCGAATACGTCTTTGGTGGTTTTCCTAAAAAAAATTTAAATCTGAATTCCACGCCTTCCACCATCTTCAGCTCATGTGTAGCAATTTTTTAATCCATTTAATCGAAATGGGTTTTGAGGTACATTTGACCTCTATCAAGTCAAGTGCGTGGAACTTAGCTTGTCAAGTAACCCGTGTATTCAATTTCTTGCTACCTTTGAATCCCTTAATTTATTCAAAGAGATATATTGGCATTTGATAATATAGTTTCATAATCATATATTATACATAATCAACATACTAATTGCTTGCATATTTAGAAGTGAATAAATTTGTGCAAACTTTGATTTACGAAATACCTTCGCGGCTTCTTCTCTAGAAAAAGGAAAAAAGTTATCAATTATTCTATACCATGGTAACTACTAACGAAAAATTTCTCGGAAATCTGGAAAGATCATTTTCAACAATACCCAACAACTTATATAGAGAACATTTTAAAAGTTCTTACGAAAAACATTAATAGCGATATGTGACTGTCCCATCAATTAAGTGGTAGAGGCGTGAAAATATTTGCTTTTTTAAAATAATAAATTGGATGAAGTCTAATGTATGTGCTATGTGCTTAACTTTGGCATTTTGCGCTACTAGATGGAAACAGAGAAGATGTATAAGGTGCTCACGGAGACATCTATTAATCAATATGTTCAACCAATTACTGTGGGGATTGGAGTTCCTACAAACCCCTTTAAAATGGGTACTACTGAATCTGAAAGTGCTAGCAAGAAAGATAAGCATGAAGCTAAATCGCATAAGAAAGAGCAGGTCACAAGTTTTTCATTAACATTCATCTTCTCTTTAATTTTTCAATTTTGTATCCAATATCTATACTCATAATCTATCAATATAATGCAGGAGGAGTGTCCAGCTGCGTTTGTGTTTTTTAGGACCCGATATACAGCCATGGTAGCTTCACGCATCATCCAATCAAAAGATCCTATGTTATGGGTCATAGACTTTGCACCGGAACCACATGATGTTTATTGGCCAAACCTTTGTGTACCTTATAGAATACTTTGGATCCGTAAAACATTGGTGTATATCGGCTCCATTCTCTTTAGTTTGTGGTTTCTGCTGCCTACAACATTAGTTCAAGGTTTAATCAATATCGGTAGCCTAGAACGCACATTTCCTATCCTCAGGGGGATATCCAATTGGTTCGGATCTTTTTCATGTTTTTAAATGCAATCAAGTCTAACAACTGTTCCTACTAGGCTGCTCCAGTGACACCTCCTTTTTGGGTACCATGGTGTGACCTTTTGGGTGACTAACCCACAAGACCTTGCCTCTATTAATTTTTTCTTACATATAGCGAGGAGGTGTGGCAATGTGTAAAATAGCAGAGAAATGTGGCAATGTGAAATTAGCTAATGTGACATCCTTATTGAATAGTTTGTGTAAAATAGCTTATACGATGCCACATCATTAGTTTTATAGAGTTAGGAGTACACGTAGGGTATTTTGCACGATTACAGGAAATCCTCACATGTGACTAGTGATGCAGGCTAAATTACATGTCAAATTTTCAGTAAAGGTTTAAAAAACATTGAAACGTGATTGAAACTTGAGTTGTTAATTCCCTTAAAAGAAGTTTGAGTCACTTAGGTGGATGTTTGGAACAATGGTAAAACATGGCAACAATTTAGTGACATTCGGCCATTGAATATGGTTAGTATGACCAATTAAACTATTTTATTGGTTGTTGCAGGAAGTATGTAACCATTATTTCGGGCTATCTACCAAGTCTGGTGCTGATGTGTTTTGTTTTACTTGTGCCGCCTGTAATGATGATGTTTGCTACACTAGAAGGATGCGTCTCTCGTAGTGGGAGGAAAAAGAGTGCATGTTGTAAAGCTATAATTTTCTTCTTTTGGAATATATTCTTCTACAACCTGTTCACAGGTACTTGGTGGGATCGTATGGGTAAACTTACTGTTACCGGTATGAAAGACATGGCTACTCTTCTTGGAAATTTGATTCCTGGGCAGGTATTTTTCCTTTTTTTGAATCCCCTTCTTACATATTATCGTATCCATTTTTATTACTAAGTGAGGCTAAATGACACAAACGCAAATAGGGTAATGGTGTCGGGCAAAGTCAACAACTTTGTTCTTTGGTTTCTTTCAAACTAAAGCAGTTAATTTAAGATGCTTCATGCTAGGTGTTAACTTTAAAAAAGTAGTTATCGATGTATGAAGTGTGTAATGAAGTTGCATCACAGTTCATTAACAGTAAGTTTAGTTAACATATGACTAGTTTGTGTCCTCGTAATCTTTAATCCGTGGGCTCAACAGAATTGGTTCTCTAACTTCTTATATCAATTTGTTGAGTTGTTCCATACAAAATCGAAAGAGATGCATAAAATAACCTTTATAATACCTTATGATTTTGCAGGCACCCTTCTTTATGACCTACATAATGACATCTGGTTGGGCAAGTTTGGCATATGAATTAATGCAACCATTTGTTCTTATAGTTAACTGGATCTATCAATTCATTCTGATGAGGAAAGAGGGTTATGGTGACCGTTACACTTTCCCATATCACACAGAAGTTCCAAGGGTTCTTCTATTTAATCTCCTTGGGCTTACGTTTTGCATTTTGGCACCTTTGATATTACCTTTCTTGCTTGTCTACTACTTCTTCGCCTACTTTGTTTACAGAAATCAGGTTCACATTTCTTTTTCTAACAATATATATTCTTATCTTATTTTATATTGAAAACGGCTTAAAATTAAGGTATATTATGCTTGCAGATCTTGAACGTTTACATCACAAGATACAATACTAACGGTGGTTATTGGCCTGTTGCGCATAATGCAGCAATCTTTGCTTTGATAGTGATGCAATCAGTAGCTTCAATAATATTTTCAATGAAAAAGTTAACCACTGCATCAACTATGGCCTTCATACTTATCATCTTCACATCACTTTTCAACTTGTATTGCCGCCATAAGTTCTTACCACTTTTTACAAACAAGGCAGCGCAGGTACTGGCTCAAAACAGACACACACATACAAATACTCTCTCTCTCTCTCTCCTTATTTATCTCTTTGATGTGTCATTTGTGTGTAGGATCTTATTGAGATGGATCGTCATGACGAGCATGCTGGAAAAGTAGAGGAGATTCTTTCTCGATTACTATCCTCATACAATTATAAGATTGGATCATACTCTGGTAACCATCCCACTGATCTACTTGCAGCCGAGTACAAAAAAGTATAGCCATTCGCTAGATTCAAGGAACCTAATACCAGGTTTGGATCTATTCTTTCTTGTTATTACTACATTACTAATTAGTGGAGTCAAAATACTGCTTGTGTAATTTGTCAAAATGGATACAAAACTTCTTGGGTCGAAATGGGTAATTACTACTAGTAAAATATTTTAGTTTTATAGAAGGTTTACTACAACAAATTCATACACTTTGGGTGACTTTCACCATGTTTAACCGATAGTCTTTTATGCTTGATTTCTTTTATCCTTTTACATGTTTGACATGCTCATAATTAAATGTGTCAAAATTGCAAAATCAAGTTACGAATAACAGCATTTACTAAAATGCCATCTAATTTTTTTCAGTTAGGACCAGTGATCAAGTGTATCAAGGAATAAACCTCCGAATCGTTTTGACTTAGAGTAGTTTTTCAACCATTGTATTTGGTCGGTTTGTTCATATTTTGTTGGAGGATCTGTCGTATAAAAAATTCTGTAAACAAAAAGGTAAAAAAAAAAAGTCTGCAGTGAGGAAAGCCTTTGTATGTGCATAACAGCATAAGTTGTAGATTATAGTACTTATTATTGTTTCAGAACGTTTATTAACATCTACTTGTGTAGTTGTGTTAAAGATATAATGTAGGATAGATATGGAGCCCAACTCACAGAGACAAAGAACGATAGAAATATTTTGGGTAAAACGAATGATAGAAATATAAATTTAGTATAAATCATTAATGAAAACAATCCTATAATCCGATTCAACCATTAGCTTCGTAACAACAACACTTGATTGACATTTTTATTATCATACAAGATGAGTACCGAGAACACCCTGATAAAAGTCTAGCTCCGGAAGAAGTTCCCTATCTTTAAAAGGTGTTTACGTGCTCGAATCATTGTTAGCCTTGTACACAACGACCCTCGAATTCGTGCTAAGTTGTGTGTTGCATATCTTTTTTGGACGGAAATTCATCATAAAAATTAGCAAAAAAGACAGAAAAGTTACAAGGGGATCATACAAGAAGAAATTGGATCTGCAATCTATTTAAACCATTTTGGGATCAAATTATTACATCTATGACTAATCCAAGAACAAAAGTACAATACACCATAATTTCTTGCACAATAGTATCTTTTCTTGGGGGTTTAAGGTTGAAACAAAATCGATTTCTATGTATACAGAGAACTAAAAAAAGTAGCTAGTTTGAACTACCACATCATATGTTGTTTTGGTCATTTTGCTCTGTTTCTGAGTTTATGTTTTGGAGTGAAAGGAAAAGGTGTGGGGTGGTAACAAAAAACAATTTGTTCCTAAGAGTTTTCAGGATTACGTCAAATTTACTCTCCTAATTTTTTTTCTAAATTGGAATGAAACGGAGTGAAATTTATTTTTTACTTTTATTCTTGCTTACACCTTCTTTTTTTCTTTCCAACTCAAGAACACGTTATAAAAATTAAGTTTTACATTATAAGAAAATGTTATGAATTAGTCGTAGAAGGACCAAACTTGTTAGAATTCGTAACATTTTTACATTAAGTTTTACGATATAATGTAATTTTACATTATAAGCTTTAGTGCTAACACTTTCTTTTACCATCATTTCTTCTTCTCCTCTTTACTTCTTTTCTTTTTTCTCTCTTCATCCCTCTTCTTCTCTTTTTATACACGAGAACAGAGTGATGTAACCCTGGAGTTCACACCATTTATCATCAACCCTAAACATCTAAAACTTGATAAGAATTGAGAAAGATAAAAAATAAATGTTCTAATATATCAATATAACATGCATCCCACTGAAAAAGATGCAAGTTATTTCGGGCCTAGAGACCAGGACAAAATCTTAAGGAATGTTTTAAAGATACGTGTGAGTGTTATTGTCGTTAAATAACCATTCATTTATAATTTTCTAAAGAATATAAGTAATTAATCAACCATAGGCTACCCTTGGGGTCTTTATTTAATCAATAGTATCATGTAAACAATAAGTATAAAATAGGGAAAAAAATTTGAAATGCTCAAGGTTGCATCTACTTTCCCAAAATGTATCAGTCAAATGAAAATTTCCCAAAATGCCTAATGCAACATATGCAACTTATGCGACTTGAATAAAAATATAAAAAGTGTACTTTATTCCCTATGACACATGTCAGAATGTGTCATAAAAAGTACATGTGTGTAAGGGCTCGTCTGATATTCAACTTTCTATGTACTTTATGCGACTTGTATTAAAAAAATATTTTTTTTCAAAAAAATAAATTATAAAAATTATTAATAATTTTTTTTTTCTTTTTTAAAATTATAAAAATTATAATTATATTTTTTAAATTATTAATTTGTACAAGTTGCATAAAAAGTTAATAAAAGTTGCATAAAAACACTTAAATATACCCACTTTTACACTTAAATCCATGGTACTTTTTATTATTTTTTAATTTGTACAAGTCGTAAAGAAAGTAAATAAAGGTTGCAGAATAAATTAATTACAAATATATCTACGTTTATACTTAAATCTATAATATCTTTTATTATTTTTTAAGTAATACAAGTCGTATAAAAATGAGTCCTAGATTTTGTCAAAAAATGTCTTACATATGTCACATTCTTGTCTATCAAAAGTACAAGTTGCATAAAAAAAATAAGTAAATTAAAAGATTTTGTTAAAATTTATTTTTTTTGAAAAAAACTATTTTTTAATACAAGTCGCATAAAAAACATTAAATGTTGCATAACAGACAAACACTTACACACATATACTTTTTATGACACATTATGGTATGTGTCATAAGGAATAAAAGTATATGTTTCATATTTTTATTCAAGTTGAATAAGTTTTATAGGTTGCATAAGACATTTTGAAAATTTTTTATTTGGTTGATGCATTTTAAGAAAAAAGTATTTCAAGATTTTTTCTTTTTTATAAAATAAGACTTATTCACTTATGAATGTGAGATCCAGGTTGAACTTATAAGCTTCATGCCGCTATATCATTGTAGAGCTAAAGATTTATAAGTTGTCATGATACTGAGATACTCTAACTTTAAAACAAAGTTACTCAAAATATCGTTACCTGTTATATCACCTACACGAAATTCAGTTGTTGAATGTTATTACACGCACGAGTTCTAGTTATCATTTATCAAGTAAACAAAATTAAAACCCAGTCAATGTAATTCGGGTGATTGAAATCCTAATTGTAAAAGATTTTATTCCATAAATAAATGCATGTGGCTATGTGATTTATTTTTAGAGCATATATTTATGATATTTATGCTTAGAGTTATTCTTGTCTAATATATTTTGTAA
The DNA here is from genome assembly GCA_025667525.1 of Glebionis coronaria. Taxonomy (NCBI): domain Eukaryota; kingdom Viridiplantae; phylum Streptophyta; class Magnoliopsida; order Asterales; family Asteraceae; genus Glebionis; species Glebionis coronaria. Next base: position 85,401,713 of record CM046879.1, on the reverse strand, counting down.
TATGCCATTTGTTTAACTTATTTTTTGAAAGAATATTGTAAACAATGAGTATTTTTTCCAAAAATATAAATTTGACTAAATAATTATATAAAACTAATAGATTTGTTAAGAAATTTAAATGAGACATATTATTAAATGTATCTAGTGGTTTAATTATAAGTTAGTATCCTTATTCGTAGAGTGTTCCATCTCGATATTTCATCTTGACTGAGTGTGTTGGGTTTACGAATTAAAGTGCCCTCGTTCCCCAAATGATTATAGAATGGCGTCGACGAATAGTGGTTACTGAACAAATAATCTAGCAATCTATAATTCTTTAATGTGGTCATTTAATCTTCAAGAAAATGTCTATAAAAAGTTTTATAAAACTTATGCTATGGAGTTGTATGCATGCTTCTCCATACATAAACTTTTGATTTGACACATCAAAATAATACCCATAATTTAAGTTGAATGCCATCTAATTGAGAACACTTGAAGTTGCAATTTTAGTCAAGTGAGAGCCTTGGATTAAGATTGTAAGGGAAAGAAAACTATTCATATGAGTGAGATCTCGATTGAAAGTTTTACGTTTAATAGATTAGAAGACTTAATTGAGTTAGTTAGTGAGATCTAGAAACTCAAGGCATTAGAAACGGACTAAACATGTTTACAATGCAAAGTCATTAAACTTGCAATGTAAGTCCTTTAAATACTAGAATTGCAAAATGAGTTTGTCAATTAAATTGTTCGACAAGTTGCCATGCTAAATACATTTATTACTAGCATATCAACTGATATAGTAAATTTATGTCACAATGGGTACTAGTAATACAAGGAAAATACTAAATTTATTAACTTGGGTAATTTTATTGAAAGTATTGATTGTCGAAAATAATAATACATGAACTTTTTCTGTAGAAATGGCTCATCCCCAAAACAACTCTCAACATGTGTCTTCTGCCCTCAAAACTTTCTTTGAAGGCGAGAAGTTGACTGGCCCGAACTTCAATGATTGGTATCGCTCCCTAAGGATTGTCTTGAGGGTGACTGATACTATTGATTTGTTGTACCAGCCTTGTCTTCACCCTCCTGCTAAAGATGCTTCCGAAGAGGACCAAGCTCTTTTCAAAGCTGATTACAAAAGGTACTCTGATGTAGCCTGCATCATGCTTAGCGAAATGAATGCTTCTCTCAAGCAACAATTCGAGTACTATACTCTAATGGACATGCTTGCTGAGCTCCGCAATATGTTTGAAAAGACACCAGCTGAGCTCTACGATCTTGTAGACGAACTACACAGCTGCAAACATCAAGCAGGACAACCCGTTAATGCACACTACTTGAAAATGAAAGCGATGCTGGATCAGCTTTATGTGCTAGGGAAACCCTATGACGATGCAATGTCGATCAACTTGATCAATAGGTCCCTTAACAAGGACTTTAATGAGTTTGTCAGAAAATTCAACATGCATTGCGAGGGGAAGACATTGAGTAATTTGCACGCAATGCTCATTGACTATGAAAAGGGTTTGAAGGACAAAGCACCTCCACATGCACCTACGCCTCAAGTACTTGCAATAAAAAAGGGTAGGCTCGCTAAGCAAAAACATCAATCGAATAACAAGAACAAAGGCAAAGGAAAACCTGATAAGGGCAAGCAAGTTGTAACTTATCAAAACAAACCTAAGAAGCATCTTCCAAAGAAGAAGGATGATTCTCAAAAGGATAAAAGATTGCCACTACTGTCATGCTGATGGACATTGGAAGAGGAACTACCCTCTTTACCTCGAGGATTTTCGTACAAGTAAGAAGAAGTTTGAGCCTGGTGCGTCAACTTCAGGTAACTTACTTGTGATTGAATTATTTAATCTATCATACAAATCTAATTCCTGGTTATATGATACGGGATGTGGTATTAACATTTGTAATACCATGCAGGGATTTAAAATTGAAAGGAATCTATCTTATGGTGATCAATTTCTACAAGTGGGCAATGGCGCACAAGTAGCGGTTGAAGCCATAGGAACATTTAAGCTAGTTTTACCTTCGGGTTTAGTACCGAGTTTGAATAAATGTCATTATGCACCTTCTATTGTTAGAGGTGTAGTTTCCGTTTCTTGTTTGATAGACCTTGGTTTTCACCATATTGTTTCTAATAATGGAATTTGTGTTTCTTTGATTGGCATTTGCTATTTTACTGGTATTGCTGTAAATGGTGTGTTTGAAATTGATATGAATGATCATGTCACCAATGATAATAATAATTCTAATTTTAGCATCAATAAGAAGAGAAAGTTAGACATAGATTCTTCTTATCTTTGGCATTGTAGACTTGCCCATATTGGGAAGACTCGCATGTAAAAGCTTTCGAAAGAATGACTTTTGGATAGTTTCAATGATGAATCATTGGATAAATGCGAATCTTGTATTTCTGGGAAAATGACAAGGAAACCTTTTAATTCTAACATTAAAAGGGCTACGGATCTACTTGGTCTTATACATACGGATGTGTGTGGACCACTTAGACATGTGTCAAAGAGAGGTGCTAGCTACTTCTTAACATTCACGGATGATTTTAGCCGATATGGTTTTGTTTATTTACTTAAGCATAAATCTGAGGTGTTTGAAACATTCAAAGTGTTTAAAGCTGAAGCAGAGTTGCAAACTGGAAAGAAGATTAAAGCTCTTCGATCCGATCGAGGTGGCGAATACTTAAGTCAAGAGTTTAAAGATTATCTTGCTAAGAGTGGAATTGTCCAGAATCTTACTTCTCCTTATACTCCACAACAAAATGGTGTATCTGAAAGGAGAAATCATACATTATTGGATATGGTGTGATACATGTTTAATCTTACTACTCAACCATTATCCTTTTGGGACTATGCCTTAGAATCTGCGATTCGTATTCTTAATATGGTTCCCACAAAGAAGGTAAGTAAGACACCATATGAAATATGGCATGGCTAGAAGCCTAATATGTCTTATCTTAAGGTCTAGGGTTGTGAGGCGTACGTGAAACGTGACTCAGCTGATAAACTCCATCAAAGATCTGTGAACTGTATCTTCGTAGGATACCCTAAGGAAACTATGGGTTACTACTTTTACTTCCCACCTGAAATCAAAGTTATTGTTGCAAGATATGGAAATTTTCTTGAAATAGAATTTGTATCTCAAGAATTCAGTGGGAGGAACTATGATCTGGAAGATGATCATGAACATACATTACCTTCTGAAATTACTAGCGAAATTCCCGTAGAGCCAGAAAGTCTAGGTCCTCCACCGGAATTAGTTCCAATCTGAAGGTAAGAAAAAGGACTGTTCGAGCACCCAACCGTCTTAGTCTAAACATAGAGGTTGAAGATAATGAACCAGGTGACTTCGGTGAACCTGCTAATTATAAATCTACTATACTTGATCCTAAGAGCAAAAAGTGGAAAGGTGCTATGGATGAGGAAACATAATGCAGCAATCTTTGCTTTGATAGTGATGCAATCAGTAGCTTCAATAATATTTTCAATGAAAAAGTTAACCACTGCATCAACTATGGCCTCCATACTTATCATCTTCACATCACTTTTCAACCTGTATTGCCGCCATAAGTTCTTACCACTTTTTACAAACAAGGCAGCACAGGTACTGGCTCAAAACAGACACACACATACAAATACTCTCTCTCTCTCCTTATTTATCTCTTTGATGTGTCATTTGTGTGTAGGATCTTATTGAGATGGATCGTCATGACGAGCATGCTGGAAAAGTAGAGGAGATTCTTTCTCGATTACTATCCTCATACAATCATAAGATTGGATCATACCCTGGTAATCATCCCACTGATCTACTTGCAGCCGAGTACAAAAAAGTATAGCTAATCGCTAGATTCAAGAAACCTAATACCAGGTTTGGATCTATTCTTGCTTGTTATTACCACATTACTAATTAGTGTAGTCAAAATACTGCTTGTGTAATTTTTCAAAATGGATACAAAACTTCTTGGGTCGAAATGGGTAATTACTACTAGTAAAATATTTTAGTATTATAGAAGGTTTACTACAACAAATTCATACACTTTGGGTGACTTTCACCATGTTTAACCAAATAGTCTTTTATGCTTGATTTCTTTTATCCTTTTACATGTTTGACATGCTCATAATTAAATGTGTCAAAATTGCGAAATCAAGTTACGAGTAGCAGCATTTACTAAAATGCCATCTAATTTTTTTCCAGTTAGGATCAGTGATCAAGTGTATCAAGGAATAAACCTCCGAATCGTTTTGATATAGAGTAGTTTTTCAACCATTGTATTTGGTCGGTTTGTTCATATCTTATTGGAGGATCTGTTGTATCAAAAATTCTGTAAACAACAAGGTAAAAAAAAAGTCTGCAGTGAGGAAAGCCTTATATACATAAAGTCCTTTGTATGTGCATAACAACATAAGTTTTAGATTATAGTACTTATTATTGTTTCAGAACGGTTTATTAACATATACTTGTGTAGTTGTGTTAAAGATATAATGTAGGACAGATATCGAGCCCAACTCACAGAGACAAAGAACGATAGAAATATTTTGGGTAAAGCGAATGATAGAAATATAAGTTTAGTATAAATCATTAACAAAAACAATCCTATAATCCGATTCCACCATTAGCTTCGTAACAGCAACACTTGATTAACATTTTTATTATCATACGACATGAGTACCGAGAACACCCTGAAAAATTCTAGCTCCGGAAGAAGTTCCCTATCTTAAAAAGGTGTTTACGTGGTCGAATCATTGTTAGCCTTGTACACAACGACCCTCGGATTCGTGTGAAGTTGTGTGTTGCATATCTTTTTTTAACGGAAATTCATCATAAAAATTAGCAAAAAAGCCAGAAAAGTTATAAGGGGATCATACAAGAAGAAATTGGATCTGCAATCTATTTAAACCATTTTGGGATCAAATTATTACGTCTATGACTAATCCAAGAACAAAAGTACACTACACCATAATTTCTTGCAGAAGAGTAACTTTTCTAGGGGGTTTAAGGTTGAAACAAAATCGATTTCTATGTATACAGAGAACTCAAAAAAGTAGCTAGTTTGAACTACCACATCATATGTTGTTTTGGTCATATCGCTCTTTTTCTGAGTTTATGTTTTGGAGTGAAAGGAAAAGGTGTGGGGTGGTAACAAAAAACAATTTGTTCCTAAGAGTTTTCAGGATTACACCAAATTTACTCTCCTAATTGTTTTTCTAAATTGGAATGAAACGGAGTGAAGTTTATTTTTTACCTTTATTCTTGCTTACACCTTCCTTTTTTCTTTCCAACTTAAGAACACATTATAAAAATTAAGTTTTACATTAAAAGAAAATGTTATGAATTCGTCGTAGAAGGACCAAACTTGTTAGAATTCGTAACATTTTACATTAAGTTTTACGATATAATGTAATTTTACATTATAAGCTTTAGTGCTAACACTTTCTTTTACCATCATTTCTTCTTCTCCTCTTTACTTCTTTTCTTTTTTCCCCCATCATCCTTCTTCTTCTCTTTTTATACGCGAGAACAAAGTGATGTAAACATTTATCATCAACCCCAAACATCTAAAACTTGATAAGAATTGAGAAAGATAAAAAGTAAATGTTCTAATATATCAATATAACATGCATCCCACTGAAAAAGATGCAAGTTATTTCGGGCCTAGAGACCAGGACAAAATCTTAAGGAATGTTTTAAAGATACGTGTGAGTGTTATTGTTGTTAAATAACCATTCATTTATAATTTTTTAAAGAATATAAGTAATTAATCAATCATAGGCTACCTTTGGGGTCTTTATTTAATCAATAGTATCATGTAAACAATAAGTACATAGTATAAAATAGGGGGAAAATTTTGAAATGCTCAAGGTTGCATCCACTTTCCTAAAATGTATCAATCAAATGAAAATTTCTCAAAATGACTTATGTAACATATGCAACTTATGCGACTTGAGTAAAAATATGAAATGTGTACTTTATTTCCTATGACACATGTCAGAATGTGTCATAAAAAGTACATGTGTGTAAGGGCTCGTCTGATATTCTACTTTCTATGTTTTTTATGCGACTTGTATTAAAAAATATTTTTTTTTCAAAAGAATAAATTATAAAAATTATTAATAAATTTTTTTTCTTTTTTAAAATTATAATTTTTTAAAAAAATTATTAATTTGTACAAGTTGCATAAAAAGTCAATAGAAGTTACATAAAAACACTTAAATATACCCACTTTTACACTTAAATCCATGGTACTTTTTATTATTTTTTAATTTGTACAAGTCGTAAAGAAAGTAAATAAAGGTTGCATAATAAATTAATTACGAATATATCTACTTTTACACTTAAATCTATAATATTTTGAAGAAAGACTTAATAAGATAGAAATAAACAAGATTGAAATTTAAACTCAAACCTTTAATAAATAAAACAAGTTCAAAAGATTAAAAACCTGATAAAGATCACCACAGCTAGTCTGGTGTGATCCTATTATCTAAATGATAATAGTTTTACAAAAGACAAAGAACAAAATAAGATCTGGGTTACATGTTTAAAAACGAGAGAGAAAACACACTCAAAACACACAGATGAAACCACAGATAGGAGACGACAAATGGGAGCGTCTCATATGTATACAAAAGTAAACAAAGACGTTGGAGGTCTTATGGGATTCAATGAGGCTTGGGCCAAGAACACATATATGGGCTTCATCTTTCCAAAGTTGGCAAGAGTAGTCCTCCTTCTCACAAGCTTCCATCACCAGCCATCCAAGTCATAACTGAAACAATATAAACAAACACAATAAGTCCCTGAGGTCTAACTGAGGTATCTGATTAGGTCCAAGAAATTTAACATCCCCCCTTAATCAGATACCTCATACATGTTAAGCATTCCAAGTTTTTTAACAAGGATATTGTGTTGCAATGTATCCAGCCCTTTTGTGAGGATATCTGCTATTTGATTAGCAGAATCCACTTTACAAGTTTTAACAACACCATTCAGAATTTTTTCCCTTACAAAGTGTAAGTCAATTTATAAATGTTTAGTCCTTTCATGAAATACTGGATTAGCAGCTATCTTGATAGCTGAGTTACTGTCACAGTACAAGGTTACAGGCAAAAGGTTTTCACATTTTAAATCTTTTAAAACCTTAAGAATCCAGATAATCTCACTGGTAACTGAAGCAAGAGCTCTATACTCTGCTTCAGTAGAGGATTTAGAGAGAGTGTTTTGTTTTTTAGTCTTCCAAGAAACAAGATTGTTGTTAACAAACACACAATAACCAGTAACAGATTTCCTAGTAACAACACACTTAGCCCAATCAGCATCAGAATAAGCATTTAGAAACATACCAGAAGTCTTCTGAATGTGAATGCCCAAACCTGGAGAACCTTTAAGATATCTTAATATCTTGAAGGCTGTTTTAAGATGAGATTTCAAAGGGGAGTGCATAAATTGACTTAAGCAGTGAATTGCGTAAGATATGTCAGGCCTGGTATTGGTTAAGTAAATAAGCTTACCCATCAGCTTCTGATAATCAACAATATTATCAAGTAAAGGGTCATCAGTAGTGGGCTCATTAGATATAGCAAGCTTGGTAACCAAAGGAGTGCTAGCAGGTTTACAAGCCAACATGCCATATTCAGAAAGAAGGTCCAACACATACTTTCTTTGATTTAAGCAAATGCCACAATTAGTATCAACAACCTCAATACCCAAAAAATATTTCAACTTTCCTAAGTCTTTAATCATAAACTTAGTTTTCAGAAACATTTTAAATTTTTCAATCTCAGCAACATTGTTCCCAATAATAATGATATCATCAACATACGCAAGTAAAGCAAGAAAAATATTACCAAGAGACTTAGTGTACAAAGAATAGTCAGATTTACTTTGAACAAAACTATTTTCACTCAACACAACTGTAAGCTTAGCATTCCATTGCCTAGGAGCTTGTTAAGCCCATACAATGATTTTTTGAGCCTACAGACCATGTTATCACCACCCGGAAGATATCCTTGGGGTGGTTTCATGTAAACAGTCTCATCAAGGTCACCATAAAGAAAGGCATTATTAATATCAAGTTGGAAAACAGGCCAAGATTGCACAATAGCAATGTTAAGCAAACATCTAACAGTAACCATCTTAACAACAGGGGCAAAAGTTTCATCAAAGTCAATCCCTTCTTTTTGACCAAAGCCTTGGGCAACAACCCTAGCCTTGTATCTTTCAATTTCACCACTAGACTTAAACTTAAGTTTCCAGACCCACTTACTACCTAAGACCTTTCTACCCTTTGGTAGTTCAACAATATCCCAAGTATCATTCTCAAGAAGGGCTGCAAGTTGAGAATTCATAGCATCAACCCAATAAGGGTTTTGAGAGGCTTCAAAAAAAAATCTTTGGTTCACTGTTTTTGTTAAGTTGGGTGACAAAACAGAAGTTTTCATGATTAAGTTTAGAATACCCCACAAATTTTTCAAGACCATATTTAACTTTGGAATTAACCACAAAATCATTTTATTTTTTAGGGAAAACAGAAGGTCTGGTAGACCTTCTAACACCCTGAGTAGGAGCACTTGGATTTTGATCCAAATGACCTTCAGATTCATTATTTTCATCAAGTGTTGCTGCCTCCTCTCCCAACCCAGCTTCAATAATCACTGTTATGAGCATCATCTCCAATATTTTGAAGTGTCCATATTGTTTCCTTGGTTGGAAGAGTGACTACCCTCTTGTGACTCATGGTCACTATTATGACTAGATGTTACTCTCTCACCATCATTAGGTAGCTCAGGGTTATCTAAATCAAAAAAGTTTAACAAATTTTTATCTTGACTAAGACTAGGGACATTAGACTCATCATGCTTGTCTTTTGAGACAGAATCCTTAAAAGGAAATATAGACTAAAAAAACTCACATCTCTAGAGACAAAAACTGATTTATATCAAGACTAAAAAGCCTGTAGCCCTTCTGAGAATTAGAATAACCCATCAAAAGACATTTTTCAGACATATTAGACAGTTTATCATGACTATTCAAAATAGTAGCAAAGCACAAACAGCCAAACATTCTGATAAGAGAGAGATTAGGACAAGTATTGTAAATCATTTCATAAGGGGACTTTCCATTTAACACAGAAGAAGGTAATATGTTAATGAGAAAAGTAGCAGTTAGAATGCATTCAGACCAAAATTATAGAAACTAGAAGGGGGGGTTGAATAGTTTCTTATATTTACTTGTTAAAATATGGTTTCCAAAAATCCTTTTTCAAAAACTTAGACTTGAGAAAATATGTGAAATCTTCTTATGCACAATATGAACAATGATAGTGTAGCTAAACTAATACTAACAAAAATATATCCACAAAGAATAAAGAATGATAGTGTAGCTAATCTAATACTAACACATGTATACGCAAAAAGAATAAAGAATGTAAAGAGTTAAGGGTAAAGAAAGATCAAACCGAACACCAAGGATTTATAGTGGTTCGGCAACGAAGCTCACTCCTCGTCCCTACTCCACTCCTCGAGTACTCCTTACTCGAGAGTTCACTACACAACAAGCTCCTTATGGTGGAGAAAACCGTACACGTCGCTTAACCAATTTCCGACTCTAAGCTAAAAGTCGAGCCCTAATTGTAGCTAGGACCAATCTACACAACCATACTTAGTACATACACAACTTCCAAATAGACACAACTACTTGGATCTTCACAACTATGACACAACTACAAGTATATAAAAATTGATCTTCAATGGGTCTTTGGTGGTGGACTCAACACTTCACTAGGATAGTGTTCTTCTCTTTGCACTTGGAGAGGAAGGGATGGAAGAACAAGATTCACTTCTTAAACAAGTAATAATCAAACAAATGATCAAAGATTTGAGTGATTAAAGAAGGGGTTGAATCTGGAAATGAATGTGCAAAAGAGGTGAGGTGAAAAGCTGAGAATGATCCACTATTTAAAGGATAAAGGAGCCAACGGCTATATCTGCCCGCGGTACCTTATCACAGCCCGCGGTACCTTATCGATAAGGTACCGCCTAGGCACTAAGGTACCGCCGGACTAGACTCCGCTCCTTTTTGTCCTTTAGTGGTGGAGGTCTTATCTGGCTATAAAAAATATCCTGAAAGTGTTGGGTCAAAAAGTTGATGTGGCAGAAACTCAAAAACGAAGAAAACATGAAGAAATTGTCCAAGCGTTGTCAAGAGTTAATCAAGCATTGACATGTACAATTTAGGCGTTGATAGCTCAAGAGTTGTCATGTACAATGTAAGCATTGTTACATGTAATTCAAGCATTGACAAAACGTAGACAAAAGAAGCTTATGGAAGCTTCTATTTAGATAAACATGCAAAAGATATTCTGCATAAGTTTATTTAAATAGAAGATTTACTTGTTTATTCATCACTATCTCTTGTAAACCCTAATCCTTACACTATAAAAGGAACCAATGGTCATAGGTTTTATTCATTCAATTCATTCACAATGTAAACCTAAAGTGTGTGTCGACTAGACGTAGGATTCAATGTATACACGTCTAGTGATTGTTGATTATTAATATAATTAGCAATCCAATTGTGTTTTAATTCATGCTATTGTGCCCTAAACACCTTGTTAATGTATCATGTTCTAATTCCGCTTTGATTGTATAATCATATGAACATGGTGCATTCCTAGTTGCCTAAAAGATCCGGAAACCAAGGTTTCCACAATTGGTATCAGAGCCTCGTGGCTCGTGATGCTAGGACCAACAAGGTGTTCGTAATGTTGAAGAAGAAGAAAAATTCGTATAGGGTTTTTCTGGACGTTTTTGTGTGTGCAGCAGTATTCAGAAGGTCATAACTTTTGATTGAACCGTTGGATCATCACGAAATTTTATATGTGTGTTCTACATACATAGATCTAAACGTCCACCGGAGGGATTGTCGAGTTTTATCCCCAGGCAAAAGTTATTAAGCGTCAAAGTCAGCAGTAGGGTATATGCAGTTTTCTGTGGACAGCCATGTTCAAAACACAATCTCTCCTTCGTTAACCGTTGGATCTTCGTGATTTTTGAACTGTAGATTCTTGGCACTTGTGTCTAGAATCTCAACGAAGGGATCTTTGATCTGAGCCCTAATGAAGAAGTTATTCATGGTTGAAGTTCGCTGCAGTAAAGGTATTAATGTTTTTGTTTTTACATAAAATCATGAACTAGGGTTTTCACAAACCCTAGATCGACTTTGAAAACAGAAAAGAGTGTGTTCGTTGCTGTGAAAAGAATGCTTAAGAGATCAAGCAGGCAATCCTAGATCGTCACTTGATCAAAAATAATTGCAGCGATTGGTTTTCAGGACAGTGGTCCCTGTATTATTACTTGGTGCCTCACGAATGTTAAAAGAAGAAGGTACTACCTTATAAATCTGATGTCATTCGTGGCTTTAACAAAGGTATTGTTTTTCATACAATGCTAAGGTTTTGATTGATTAAACGAATAAAAGGCTGCGATGGTCCAAGAATTAAAGTACGAGAATGACGTGAGGTTAGTACATTCTATTGGTCTAATGTTTTAACTCGTCTCTGGTCCATGCTATACATGCATCACGTGGGATTGATAAGAAAAGATGCATGTACAAAATGTTCACACGATCAAAAGGCTTCAATTGTGTTCACATGAAGCTAAGTTTCTAATTGGTGGAAACTTGTTGCATTCACATGGTTATGGTGGACTTGCGGTTACATGATCAAAGCCCATTCATGACGTGAGTTTTAAAAATTGAAGGGGTAATGTGATGATTATTAGGACATGGGATATAAACTTGGTAATCACATATTCAGAGATCATGGTTTAAGTTTGGATGTGATTTGTTGCCCTAAAAGACGAGGCGCTGACAAGGCATGGTTAGGCGCTGACAGGAAGGATTTTGACGCTGACAGAATAAGTCAACGCTGATAGAGTTGACAGTGTCATCCGATATAGGAACTTCAACGCTGATAGGTATTGTCCGATATTGGACAATACATCTGCCAAAGATATTGGGCAGAAGAGGATATTGGACAACACTGCTGCTGTTGAGAAAATTGGACGTTTTAAGCACACAAAAAGGAGGATTATACACACAAAGGTACATGGAATCTCCGTTTTAATCTAGAATATCATGTTGATATTTATGGCTCGGATATTTTTAAACGGAATTAATGATCTTAAAGTGAGTTAACAACTTTTTATGGGAATTTGATGGATATTTTAAACTATGTAATCGAGGTAGCCTTGTAAAAGAGTTATCTTCAACAAACTTTTACATATGGTATGAAGATGTGATTCCATTAAAATCGTCATGAAGAGGTGTTAGCTTAAGGGGAAGAATTTTTATGGTAAGTTTGATGATTGAAGAAGATTTTCGCGAGTTTGTGTTCTATCATATCTTAAAGTCATGCTCTGGTGACTTTAAAGGTAACTTGTTCGTGCTTTACATGTTTGGTGACGAAGACTTGTCATAACACTTGAAGGAGTTACATTATCGTGCTCAGTGTCTCACAAAGGATGAGAATATTGACAAGGGATCGAGGTCTACTTATACTTTGTGACATGAGTATAAGTTCTTAGTCACGTGGATAGTACAAGACATGGAACACAAGGTTGGGTTATTCTACTTCTACATCAAAAATATTATACTAATTGTTCTTCAAGATCATTACACAGAGCTACATTTGGAGAATCTTCAAAGATTGCATACATTGTTTACTTCCTTGTTGATGTGACAAAAAGGGGAAGAAAAACGTGCTACACTTGAGGGGAAGCAACTTGAAGATCATGTACAACTTACAAGAGATACACATAGAGTTTTGCCACTATCAACTAGGGGAAGATTGTTGGGTCAAAAAGTTGATGTGGCAGAAACTCAAAAACGAAGAAAACATGAAGAAATTGTCCAAGCGTTGTCAAGAGTTAATCAAGCGTTGACATGTACAATTTAGGCGTTGATAGCTCAAGAGTTGTCATGTACAATGTAAGCATTGTTACATGTAATTCAAGCATTGACAAAACGTAGACAAAAGAAGCTTATGGAAGCTTCTATTTAGATAAACATGCAAAAGATATTCTGCATAAGTTTATTTAAATAGAAGATTTACTTGTTTATTCATCATTATCTCTTGTAAACCCTAATCCTTACACTATAAAAGGAACCAAGGGTCATAGGTTTTATTCATTCAATTCATTCACAATGTAAACCTAAAGTGTGTGTCGACTAGACGTGGGATTCAATGTATACACGTCTAGTGATTGTTGATTATTAATATAATTAGCAATCCAATTGTGTTTTAATTCATGTTATTGTGCCCTAAACACCTTGTTAATGTATCATGTTCTAATTCCGCTTTGATTGTATAATCATATGAACATGGTGCATTCCTAGTTGCTTAAAAGATCCAGAAACCAATGTTTCCACAGAAAGGATATTCTTAACAGAATAAGAATATGCCATTTTCAAATTTCAAATAATTAATTTAATAAAACATTTTCTTAAAAATAAAGTTTAATAAAAACTTGTCACTTTTAATAAAAAGTGAGTTTTAAGAAAAGACTAAATCAGTTGATCACTTGATTAAGGTTAGTACTTGTTTATCCATACCTTAAGTGAAAATGGGTAAAATGAAAAATACTTGAACTCAAGAATTCGTTTTTCGTTGTTTTCGTAAATGCTTGTTTTTACATATTGTCGTAATCAAAACTAAGCGAGACCGAAAAATGCAAGTAACGTTTTTAGTCATTATTGCATTAACAATCTCCCCCTTTTTGATTACGACAATACATAAACTCAATCACACAAAAAACAAGATTTTCGAAGACGAGTTTATTCATTTCTCCCCCTTTGTCGAAGCAAAAAGGTTGCGTAAGCCGGTGTTGAAGAAACGGACTTTGCAAAGACTCCCCCTTGGTGCTTACTCCCCCTAGCTTGGGGCACCGATGAATCGAGATATGGTGACTAGCTACATAGAAGGGTTAGTTGAAAAGAAGCAACAAACAATATATAGCAATAGGTCACATAAAGAAAAATAAAAAGAGAAGAAAACATAAAGACAAAGATCCAAGATAGGTTACTAAAGAAACATCATACAAAGAAGTATGGAAAAAGAAACAAGCCAAAAGCATAAATCTAATCCTAGTTATTCTAGAATTCTAAGTTTTGCTTGAATTTGGTGTCTTTAGGATAAGCAATCAATGCTTATATGAAAGACAAGGTAATAGCGGAGGGTGGTGGTGGTGGCTTGTTGGAGATCTCATAATCAAAGTGAAGAGGAGGCTTGATTAAGGGACTCTTGATGTAGCTCAACTCCTCATAGATGTGTGCCATAGCAAGATGTTGATATTGACAACAATGACAATATGTTCCATGGTGCATGACATTATCATGAGAAGGAGGAAGAACACTAAAGGATGGTGGTGGAAGAAAGGAAGTTCCACAATCAACATTCTTGGTAGGAGAAATGTGATTAAGAGTGTTCTTGGGTGGGTTTGGATTGAAAGCAATTGGAGAAAATAGAGGAGATTTAAGGCTTTCATTGGGAAAATAAGACATTTTGGATGTGAAGTAATGCAAAATGCTTATGGTTTAAATAGGGAAGGCTTAGGGTATTTTTGGTGTGGTCAAAGGGTTTGAAACAAAGATTCTCAAAAAGGTTGGAGCAAATCTGGAGTTTCAGACAAAAACCCGAAAAGGAAAGCCATTGTAGGCGGTTCCTTATCTATGATGGCGGTACCTTATCAATAAGGTACCGCGGCTCACTTATGGAACCGCCTGCAGAAGCAGGGTTTGGTGTTTGGAGAAAGATTTTTTTCAGCAAATCTTATTTTTCTAGTCTAACTTATCATAGGGATGTGCTTAAAAGCAAAGATAGAAAAGAAAATATATGCAAACTTACCAAATAGAGATTTGACCAAAATACATGGATTAAAAAATCAATGTAGGAGGTGTGTAAGACAAGACTTTAAGTCATGACACAATGATCCTCCATGATTCAATCTTGTTCTTGCTTTGTTTGAGAGAATCATACATATGAATTATGTAAGCTCTATATTAATAGCGAGAATCTATGAAAAATCGTTTTTAGATTGAATTAACAATGTTAAACGAATTTCTCAACCATTTTCCAAAGAGACTTTGAGAGTTTTGAAAAGGAGATGAGAAGATTTTTCAAAAGAATTTTAAAAGACTCAAGGACTCAAGGTGGTAATAGAAAACACACAAGAAGAAAAGAATTTAAGGAAGATGTTCCATTAATCCTAGACCTAGACGCAAGTAATTAAAAGGTTCCCTCTTAAGTGGCTTAGTGAAGATATCGGCTAAGTTGTCCTCGGAGGGCACCTTTTCGATAGTAATGTTCCCCTTTTGAACATTATCCCTAAGGAAATGGTGTCTAATTTCTATGTGTTTGGTTCACGAATGTTGCACGGGATTCTTGCTTAGGTCTATAGCGCCTTTATTATCGCACATGATGGGAACATCATCAAGAGAAATCCCGTAATCAACAAGCGCTTGCTTCATTCATAGAGCTTGTTGGCATGCTTTTCCGGCACTCACATACTCGGCTTCCGTGGTGGATATCGCAAGAGCGGTTTGTTTCTTGGAGAACCAAGAAGTTAAACAACAACCCATGAAGGTACAAACTCCACTAGTGCTTTTCCGGTCCACATAGTCTCCCGCATGATCCGAGTCCGCGTAGACAATGGTTTCTACACCGGTCCCTTTAGGATACCATAATCCTAAATGTATAGTGCCTTTAATGTATCGGAAGATACGCTTAACCGCTTCAAGGTGAGAGGTTTTGGGAGCCTTTTGGAAGCGAGCACAAAGGCAAACACTAAACATGATATCCGGTCGACTTGCCGTTAGGTACGACAAACTACCAATCACACCTCTATATTTGGTGTTGTCTACCGACTCACAATCATCATCTACGGTGAGTTTAGTATCCGAGGCCATAGGGGTCTTCATTGGTCTAGATTCTTCTAATCCAAATTTCTTTAGCATTTCTTTAGCGTACTTAGATTGACTAAAGAAAATACCATCGTCCATTTGTTTAATTTGGAGTCCTAAAAAGAAGTTAAGTTCTCCCATCATACTCATTTCAAACTCATCATGCATGATTTTAGCAAAGTCATCACACAATTCTTGACAAGTTGAGCCAAATATAATATCATCAACATATATTTGTACGATTATGAGATGAGGACCTTTCTTCTTTGTAAAGAGTGTATTGTCTACCATACCCATGGTATACTCATATTTAATAAGAAACGCTTTAAGTCTATCATACCAAGCTTTGGGTGCTTGTTTGAGTCCATAAAGTGCTTTCTTAAGCTTGTAAACATGGTCCAGTTTCTCAAAATCAATGAAGCCGGGAGGTTGAGTCACATATACCTCCTCATTGATCAAACCGTTAAGAAATGCACTCTTTACATCCATTTGTTGAAGCTTAATATCTAAGGCACAAGTGTAGCTAAAAGGATTCTAATAGATTCTAATCTAGCTACCGGTGCATATGTCTCGTCATAATCAATCCCTTCTTGTTGATTATAGCCTTGAGCTACAAGTCTAGCCTTGTTACGAGACACAACACCATTCTCATCTAGCTTATTCCTAAATACCCATTTGGTTCCTATAATGGTAGAACTTCTAGGTGGAGGAACAAGTTCCCAAACATCATTCGCAACGAATTGATTCAATTCTTCTTGCATCGCAATGACCCAACTCTTATCCGTCAAAGCTTCTTTAACATTCTTTGGTTCAATCAAGGAGACAAAACAAAAGAAGTTGCTTTGGTTTTGGACTTGAGATCTTAGGGTCCTTTGATTTAAGTCACCAATGACATTATTGAGAGTATGATCCCTAGACTCCTTAATGTTTACTTCCTTTTCAACACTAAGGTCTTCAACTCCAATTTTTCTAACCTCTTTGGCTTTAACTACTTCTAATTCATCCAAGTCATCATCAACCAATGGTGGTGTCTTGGGTGAAGGAGGGGTTTCATCAAAGGTTACGTTGAGTGATTCTTCAATAACCCCTGAGGTTCTATTTAGGACTATGTAGGCCTTACTAGTTTGGGAATAACCTAAAAGAATACCTTCGTAAGACTTTGGGTCAAACTTGGTAAGGTAGTCTTTGGTGTTGAGGATAAAGCACTTGCTTCCAAACACCCTAAAGTATTCTAATGAGGGTTTCTTACCTTTAAGAATCTCATAGGGGGTCTTTCCTAGGAAAGGTCGAATAAGAATTCGGTTGAGAATATAAGTCGATGTATCCACGGCATTGCACCAAAACTTTTGAGGCAAAGATTGCTCGTTTAACATCGTCCTACTCATCTCTTGGAGAGTCCTATTCTTCCTTTCAACTACCCCATTTGATTGTGGAGTGCGAGGGGCCGAGAAGTTATGGGTAATACCATGAGCTTTACAAAAGGCACCAAATTGCACTTCATTATCAAATTCCCTACCATGATCCGTCCTAATAGAAACAATTGAACATCCTAGTTGATTTTGAATTCTTCGACTAAAGATTTCGAAGTGATCGAAAGCTTCATTCTTAGATGCCAAAAATCTAGTCTAAGTGAATCTAGAATAGTCATCAACTATAACTAGGGTATAAAGGTTACCTCCATAACTTCGTATGGCGGAAGGTCCAAAGAGATCCATATGTAGGAGCTCTAAGCACCGAGAGGTTGAAACCAAATTCTTGACTTTGTGACTTGAGTGAACTTGCTTTCCAACTTTGCAAGCATCACAAAAGTGACTATCAAACTTAATCTTGGGGAGGTGTCTTACCAACTCCTTAGAGACTAAAGATTGAATTAAACGCATATTAGCGTGACCTAATCTCCTATGCCAAAGAGTAGAACTATCATCTATAGTCGCAAGACATATGTTGTCTTTTGACTTCTTATTAACCTTCATGACATAAAGCCCATGCTTTCTAACACCTTTTCCAATGACTTTTCCATCTTTTACGATTTCACTGTCATGTTCTGAAAAGATGACCTTACACTTATTATCACAAATTTGACCTATACTTAAAAGGTTAAAACCTAAGTTATCTACGTGCTCAACATTTTCAATGGTCATGGAGTCAAGAGAAACCGTACCTTTGCCAATGATATTACCACGTAGACTACTAGCGAATGTGACGTTACCTCCATCATATGCTTTGTAATGCGAGAACAAACTTCGATTACCCGTCATGTGTTTAGAACATCCACTATCCTTAATCCACTCATCGGGCTCCAAATCAATTCCCAAGCATATCTAGGTAACAACACACAAGATCAAACATTTGGTCCCCAATATCTCATGGGTCCAAAATTGTTAGTTCCAAACATCCCTTGCATTTGGTTGGGATGCATGAATGAGGTAGGGATTCCCTATGGAGAACAAAATGGAGGAGGGTAGTAATTCATGTAACCATTTTGTTGTTCATTACTTCTCCTAGGTGTGTTTGATCTAGGTTTAGAGTTATTATTCTTCCTTCTAGGTGTTGGAGTTTTACTTCTAGGTCGTGAGTTGTTTTGATTATCTCTGGTAGGCGTTGTCGTTCTACTTCTAGGCTTAGACTCATTCCGTACTCTAGGTGGAGTAGAAGATAGTCTAGATAAACTTCTATTTCCCATGAGAGGTTTACTTAACGGCTTATAGAACTTACCAATAGCATTGTCGTCAAGTATGGGTAATTGAACCTTATTAACAGTAAGATGCTTTGGTTTTTCATTTAACTTAGATTTTTCAGAAAGTTCAGAATTTTCACAAAACTCAACTTCTGGCCGCGGTACCTTATCTATGGTCGCGGTTCCATAGTGATAAGGAACCGCGCCATACGATGTGGAACCGCGTCCAGAAGGTGTTTTCTGTGAAAACCTGACTTGTTTTGGTTCACTAGTTGAGGCTTCATTTGAGTTAAAACCTAGACCAAGTTTTTCCTTAGAATGAACTTGTTTGTTTAACATATCATCAAGAGCACTAGTACCTTTCATGAACTTTTCCAATTTAATGGAGGTGCTCTTGAGATCATCATTCTCTAATCTAAGTTTCTCACAACTTAAGCAACCTAAATCAACCTCTTTGTTTTTCTCAAGTTTAGCCAATTTCTCCCTAAGTTCATTGATCTCATTTTCAAGCTTAGTTTTGGTTGATTTTAAGGTTTTATTCTTTTCTATGAATTTAAGACTAAGTTTGTGTAAGCTATCATATTTTCCTTCAAATTCAATATCATCTAAAGTGGAACTATCATTGCTATAATATTCGGTTTCGGAATGTACCTCTTTAGAAGTGTGAGCCATAAGACATTTCTCCTCTTTGGGGTTGTCATCATCATCTTCACCGCTATCGCTCCAAGCGCCACTAACGAATGTCGTGTGGTTCTTATCACGAGCGGGCTTTGGACAATCACCAATGAAGTGATTTAGATCACCACATCTAAAGCAACTCCTATCACCTTTTTCGTTCTTGACAAACCGATTCTTTGACAATGGTTTCTTGTCATAGTTTGGTTGCCTAACGTGTTGACCTCGTCTCTTGAAGAACTTCTTGAAATCTCTCACCGCCAATGCATACTCCTCGTCATCACTTTCCGAGGAACTATCATGGTCACTTTGTGCCTTCTTGGCTTTAAGTGCAAGAGATTTCCTTTCACTCTTGGTTTTTACTAGTTCCGAGTCCTTCAAAATTATCATCTCATGAACCTTCAAGTTTCCTATGAGTTCATCGAGTGATAAAGTTGAGAGATCTTTTGACTCTTCAATAGCTGTGACTTTCGCTCTCCACTTTGGATGTAAGGCCCTTAGAAACTTCCTAACATTGTTCTTGCTAGAAAAACCTTCATCAAGTGCTTTTAGACTAGTAATAATGGTGTTAAACCTAGCAAATGCACTATCAATAGTTTCATCTTCTAAGATGACAAATTGTTCATATTGTTGGACAAGAAGATCGATTTTACTTTCTTTGACTTGGCTATTACCTTGGTGGGTTACTAAAAGAGTGTTCCAAATATCTTTAGCGGTTTCACACATAAAAATTCTTTCATACTCTTTCTTAGGCAAAGCATTATAAATCACCATTTTAGCCTCATTATTTTTTGAAAGTTTCTTTTTAGTGTCATCATTAGCTTTGTCAAAAGTGACTAATTCTTTTGTTTTAGAAACTTCATTAAATTGAAAGGGTAAAAAGTCACCATTGGTAATAACATGCCAAAGATCTAAATCTTTTGATTTCATATAAGTTTCAAATCTATTTTTCCAATAAATAAAACTATCGGTTTCAAAAAGTGGTGGTCTTTGCATAGATTGCCCTTCTAGGTACTTGTTGGAATCCATAGATCGATTCAAGTTTTACAATACAATATACTTTAAAAATTCTTGAGCAACCCGCTCTGATACCAATTGTAGAAACTAGAAGGGGGGGTTGAATAGTTTCTTATATTTACTTGTTAAAATATGGTTTCCAAAAATCCTTTTTCAAAAACTTAGACTTGAGGAAATATGTGAAATCTTCTTATGCACAATATGAACAATGATAGTGTAGCTAAACTAATACTAACAAAAATATATCCACAAAGAATAAAGAATGATAGTGTAGCTAATCTAATACTAACACATGTATATGCAAAAAGAATAAAGAATGTAAAGAGTTAAGGGTAAAGAAAGATCAAACCGAACACCAAGGATTTATAGTGGTTCGGCAACGAAGCTCACTCCTCGTCCCTACTCCACTCCTCGAGTACTCCTTACTCGAGAGTTCACTACACAACAAGCTCCTTATGGTGGAGAAAACCGTACACGTCGCTTAACCAAATTCCGACTCTAAGCTAAAAGTCGAGCCCTAATTGTAGCTAGGACCAATCTACACAACTATACTTAGTACATACACAACTTCCAAATAGACACAACTACTTGGATCTTCACAACTATGACACAACTACAAGTATATAAAAATTGATCTTCAATGGATCTTTGGTGGTGGACTCAACACTTCACTAGGATAGTGTTCTTCTCTTTGCACTTGGAGAGGAAGGGATGGAAGAACAAGATTCACTTCTTAAACAAGTAATAATCAAACAAATGATCAAAGATTTGAGTGATTAAAAAAGGGGTTTGAATCTGGAAATGAATGTGCAAAAGAGGTGAGGTGAAAAGCTGAGAATTGTCCACTAAGTAAAGGATAAAGGAGCCAACGGCTATATCTGCCCGCGGTACCTTATCACAGCCCGCGGTACCTTATCGATAAGGTACCGCCTAGGCGCTAAGGTACCGTCGGACTAGACTCCGCTCCTTTTTGTCCTTTAGTGGTGGAGGTCTTATCTGGGTATAAAAAATATCCTGAAAGGATATTCTTAACAGAATAAGAATATGCCATTTTCAAATTTCAAATAATTAATTTAATAAAATATTTTCTTAAAAATAAAGTTTAATAAAAACTTGTCACTTTTAATAAAAAGTGAGTTTTAAGAAAAGATTAAATCACATGATCACTTGATTAAGGTTAGTACTTGTTTATCCATACCTTAAGTGAAAATGGGTAAAATGAAAAATACTTGAACTTAAGAATTCGTTTTTCGTTGTTTTCGTAAATGCTTGTTTTTACATATTGTCGTAATCAAAACTAAGCGAGACCGAAAAATGCAAGTAACGTTTTTAGTCATTATTGCATTAACAAAAATTTTAAAGGAATTCCCCCTGAAACATAAGACACCTAGCCACATTTAAGAGGTGTCTATGTTTCCTTTCAGCCATCCCATTTTGCTGTGGGGTATAAGCACATGAAGTTTGATGAAGTATGACATTGTTGTTACAAAACTTGTTGAAAGTTTGGTTAACAAATTAAGTACCATTATCACTTCTAAAGACTTTGATGTTTCTTTTAAACTGACTTTAAATCATTTTATAAAACACATCAATAAAAGTAACAACTTCATCCTTGGACTTAATGAGATATACCCAAACAGCTCTTGTAAAATCATCCACAATGGTTAGAAAATATCTATGGCCAGTGTGACATGTCACCTTATAAGGACCCCATAAATCAAGATGAACAATGTCCCCCAAACACTTAGTCTTATGGTCACTTAAAGGAAAAGGCTTTCTGGTTTATTTAGCCCTTTGACAGATTTCACAATAATCATATTTATCATGTTTATCAAGTTTCAAGGTGTCTAAGGCAGGGTCAGCAGGGTGGCCAAGTCTGCAATGCCAATATTAGTAAGATAGAGAACAAACAGGGACAGTTTGACTAGTATTACACTTAATACCTTTAGTATCTAAGTAGTATAAACCACCACATTAATTATCAATCCCTAAAATGTTTTTCAGATTCAAATCCTGATTCAGAAAAAGGCATTTATTTTCATCAAAAACCACAAAAATCTTGTTATCCTTGGCTCATTTATGCACGAATATTAAAGTAACACAATACTCAGGTATAACCAACACATCAAACAAGACAAGACCATTTCCAATTTTAGATTTCCAATCTTAGATATGAAAGCTTCAGTTCCATTAGGATGGGTGACTTTAATTTTGAGGTGAGAAATGTCAAACACATTGTCCAATTCCTTTTCATTATTAGTCATGTGTTGGTTTGCCCCAGAGTCAACAACTTTCCCATGTTGAGTCACTTTAGAATGAATATTAGAACAAAAGCATTTCCCAAAGTTATCATTAAAAACCTTACTAGAATTAAAGTAGGTACCTGCCATATTGGCCTGCACTCCCTTTTCAGAACCAGTATTCTCTTTGATAAGAGAGAGTAAAGTAGAAAGTTGTTCATCAGAAAACACAGAGTTGGAATTAGAGCCAACAGAGTTGTTTGAAATTTTTTTCCCTTTAGAATTTTGACCAGATTTCTTTTTTCCAAAATCAGCAGGAAACCCAATGAGTTTAAAACATCTATCAATAGTATGTCCATTGTACCCACAATTTTCACAGACCACTTCAGAGTTCCCATTGGGCCTATAAGTATTAGGTCTATTGGCCATGTTAGGTCTAGGACTGCTGCTATTATAGTTGGGTCTAAAACCACTATTAGGACTGCTGCCATTATAATTAGGTCTAAAGCCACCATTAGGGTTAGGGTTAACATTCTGGTGGCCTGGAAACACATTTCTGATGGGCCCATTTGAGAGAAAGGCAGAAGTCTGATTCCTCTGAGAGGTACCAGATAGGCTGCCAGAAGCAACTCTGTGAGACTCCTCACTAGAGATGATGACATAAGCACCTTTGATATCTGGAATAACCTCTCTAGAGAGAATGGAGCTTCTAATGGTCATATAAGTATCATCAAGACCCATTAAGAATTACATCAACTTCAACAACTTGTTATGACTCTTAAATTCATTAGTAGCAGCACAAACACAATTAGGAAGTTCAACCATAGCATCATATTGTTTCCACAAAGCATTCAAGGTATGATAATAATCAGACAAGTTGGAGCCATTTTTCTTCAAAGTATTAATCTTATGATGAAGATTAAATATCAAAGACCCATCAACCTTATGATAGGTTTCTTTCAAATCATTCCAAACATGCTCAGCTTTCTTAGAAAAAATTTGACCAAAAAACAATTCATCAGATATAGAATTAAGAATCCAACCTAACACAACAGCATTGACTATGTCCCATTGTCTTCCCAACACTTCATTAGTTAGGGATCTTTTACAAGACCCATTTATGAAACCAGTTTTATTTTTTCCTTCTAAAGCCAAAAGCATAGCATTAGACCAAATTTGATAATTCTCAGTTCCTTTAAGTTTGATAGAAATTACAGTCAATGTGGCAGAGTCATTAGGGTGGAGGTGCAAAGGGTCACTAATATCAAGTTTACTAATCAAGGTGACAACAGATTCTTCCCCAATCTGGTCATCTTGATGTTCAGTGTCTGTGTCACCATGAACAGTAGCCATGGTAATGAGTCACAGAAACCAAACCCCAAAAAAGAGAACTTAATCAAGGTCAACAAAGTTACCAGGCATCCAAACCACTCAAGGGTGGCAGGTCAAGGGCAAGACAATGATTAAGGGTCCAAATAAACAAAATACCCCAACAAACGATAACAAGGCCAGCAAAAAAGAGAGTAACAATATAAGAGAGAGTATAATCACAATAATCACCCAAAAAACAATATGAAAAAGCAAATAAGCCAATAACCAAACAATAAAAAAAAAGAGAGCATAGGTGTTACAGTGCATACACAAAAGCCCAATCGGACTGTTTCTTCTAGATTCACTTAGTCTAGAAAAAAACAGAACCTCCTCACCAAACCCTAATTTAAGAAAAATTAGGAAAAAGTGCAATCACCAACAGATCTATGCAATAGATCAAAGAAACAACGTCCCTGCACCACAAACAAGGTTAGAACATATATAAATTAAAAAACCCCCAAAATTTTTGAAACCCTAAAATTAAAAAATCGATTTTAGGACGGATAAAGAACAAAAAAGTATAAAACCTTTTAAATCTGACTATCTCAATAGCAGATCTATCCAAAAAACATATCAATTTTAAAAAGAACCTAAAAATTTTTGAAACCCTGAAAAGTTTTTCCAACGATTTTAGAGCAACCATGCTCTAATACCATGAAGAAAGACTTAATAAGATAGAAATAAACAGGATTGAAACTCAAACTCAAACCTTTCATAAATAAAACAAGTTCAAAAGATTAAAAATCTGATAAAGATCACCACAGCTAGTCTGGTGTGATCCTATTATCTAAATGATAATAGTTTTACAAAACACAAAGAACAAAATAAGATCTGGGTTACATGTTTAAAAACGAGAGAGAAAACACACTCAAAACACACAGATGAAACCACATATAAGAGACGACAAATGGGAGCGTCTCATATGTATACAAAAGTTAACAAAGACGTTGGAGGTCTTATGGGCTTCAATGAGGCTTGGGCCAAGAACACATATATGGGCTTCATATTTCCAAAGTTGGCAAGAGTAGTCCTCCTTCTCACAAGCTTCCATCACCAGCCATCCAAGTCATAACTGAAACAATATAAACAAACACAATAAGTCCCTGAGGTCTAACTGAGGTATCTGATTAGGTACAAGAAATTTAACATATTTTTTATTATTTTTTAAGTAATACAAGTCGTATAAAAATGAGTCCTAGATTTTGTCAAAAAATGTCTTACAAATGTCACATCCTTATCTACCAAAAGTACAAGTTTCATAAAAAAAAGTAAATTAAAAGATTTTGCTAAAATTTATTTTTTTTAAAAAAAACTATTTTTTAATACAAGTCGCATAAAAAACATAAAATGTTGCATAACAGACAAGCACTTACACATATTTACTTTTTATGACACATTCTGACATGTGTCATAAGGAATAAAAGTATATTTTTCATATTTTTATTCAAGTCGAATAAGTTCTATAGGTTGCATAAGACATTTTGAGAAATTTTTATTTGGTTGGTGCATTTTGGGAAAAGGGTATTTCAAGAATTTTCTTTTTTTATAAAATACTACGACTTATTCACTTATGAATGTGAGATCCAGGTTGAACTTATAAGCTTCATGCCGCTATATCATTGTAGAGCTAAAGATTTATAAGTTGTCATGATACTGAGATACTTTAAAACAAAGTTACTCAAAATATCGTTACCTGTTATATCACCTACACGAAATTCAGTAGTTGAATGTTATTACACGCACGAGTTCTAGTTATCATTTATCAAGTAAACAAAATCAAAACCCAGACAGTCAATGTAATTCGGGTGATTGCGAAAGCGTTAAAATAATGCAGGTTTACATAGAGTATGATTTGTCAAGAAGATATCGAATTGCTGAGTGGAATGAACTTTCGCTAGTGAATATAAACGGTAAAAAAAACATCTTACAAAAAGACCGTATGATCGAGACTTCTGTCATCTTTCTTAACTAGTTTTACAACCAAAATATTAGGTTAATAAGCTCATTTATGTGTAAAGACAACTATTATATTTACTATTATCTTAATGTTCTAGGAGAATATGTTAAGTTACTAAAAATCGTTTTTGGTCATATATGGTTGAACAGTTTGGCTCTTGCAGTGTAAATGGTTGGGGACATGCATGGAGTTTAAAGGTGGAGGCCATGGGTTAAAATTATGGCCCGGTATTTTTTGTCATTTCATTACGAAGTTAACATCGTGTGACCTGTCGATGGAAGCCTTTTGGTACCGTTTTTTGTTCCTTGAGTTGAAAATTCAAAAAATCAATAGGCCGAGAGAAGGTATGAGTAAGTCGTACCTAATCCCAACATATGATTGGTCAATTCCACAAGTTGTCGAGGTATATATATGCTTTGAGTTTCAATTTGCTCCTATGTGGGAAAAAGTAAGACATTCATATATCTTTCTATCTTGTCTTTCAAGAGTCAAGTCTCACAAAACCTTTGTAGTTATTTAGCCAAACTGTTGAGCTTCATTAGAATATGGAGTTTAGTTTGTGATATGAAGGTTTTCTGTTTTTGCTTAGTTAATTCTTTTCATAATCAACTTCTAGTTTGTTCGGTTTAGTAAAAAAAAAATTGTTTGTTTTAATGTGATGGCAAGTAACATGTGTTTCGAGCACCTTAGTCAAGCAAGTGAAAGTTCAATTTTGGGGAAATGCTGAATTTATGTAACATTCTTATTCAAATTAACTAATATACGCAAGATATTTTTTTTATTACATATCTACGCAACATACTTTCAAATACTTACTAATCTACGCAATATTGACCAAAATGTGACTTGTTTAACCGGTTACCAATTAGAAAAGTTACAGTTTGGTCATTTGGTATATGTGGACTTCCCTCGTTAGTCTTTTGACATTTTTTTCGTTAAAAACTTAGTAATGATACTTTGGCTTTAATACACACATTTTATACACGATTTTATACACACTTTTTTATACGTGCAATTATATACACGTTTTTATAGCGAGAAAGTTTGAACTTTGACAGACGATTTTAGCGTCAAAACTGATCCCGTAGACTCCAAAAATCTCGCAGTAAGTCAATGTAAACGTTCTCTACAACTTTCATGTTTTATGTTTTTCATGAAAAAGATATTTAGATAGTCGAAACCTCGATTTAAAACTGTGACAGCAATACTAGTATTTTCGGTAATTAAGTAAATCCGGATTTCGACGATCTCGTTTAGTGCTAAAAACTTACTTTTAAGTTTCTAAACCCCTCAGTAACTAAATATAGACAGCCTATATATAAAATATTATTAAACAAAGTTTAAAACTTATAACGATAGTAGTATGATAAAAATGGAAAATTAATAAGCGCATATCGATTCCATTACGTATTTGAAAAATATAACAGTGAAAAAAATTGTTCGAAAAACTTCTCGTTTAAAATTAAACCCAAACATATAACATGCGTCTAAAAATGTGTATACAAACGTGTATAAAAACGAGTGTATAAAAAGGTATATAAAACTGTGTGTATAAAAAAGCATAAAAAACATTTATATTCACACGGTTTTACGCAATTATATAAATATTTTTTACGCTTTTTAATACCCACAAATTTATACACACGTTTTTATACAATTTTTATCCACGTTTGTATAAACACACTTCGATACACATTTTTAGACACATGTTTTGTGTTAGAGTTTAACTAGATATAATACCCGTGCACGCACGGGATTTTTTCTTATGTTCATGCAACACCCTCGAGGATGATACACGAGTGAAACAATAAATGTTTCTAATCCAGTATTTACAAATAGATTCAGAGTACACATGTTGTTTCCATGGATTGAGATGGTGCCTGCTCAGCCAGATGCAATAAGCTTGTCGGTTGGAATAAGTAAAAGCATTTACCTTATCATGGGCTTGTGGTGCATACAAAGTAGTTCATATTGGTGTTGCTATGTTAGTTCATTCCTACTTACTATGGAGATAATGTGTCAATACTCATGTACAACGCTATAATTTTGATAAATCTTACAGTTATTTACTTACCAACGTCACTGCTATCTAGATATTACTAATGTTCTTAAGTCACAGTCATCACCTAGGCATTAGCTATAGCTTTAATAGCAACCGCCATGGCAAGTGTTCTTGGAACAGAGCGGATTTGTGGACGCCTTTCTTCAAGCAGATGGTCCTAAGTGGATGATGAAACTACAGAGCGCAAACGTTTAAATGATGGCTCGGAAGTTAGGCTAGTGGGTCTAGAAGTGGAAACCGCGTCTCGTACTGCAGATTGCAATAGCCTTTGTGAGGCGCCTACCATTGATCTAAAAAGTGCTTCTCTCTGAAAGAAAACAGATTAAATGTGTTGAGATATTACTTGAAATGAGAAAATTAGTTAAGAACATGAACCATAGCTGGACCACAAATAAACAAACACTGACGTTTATTATCCCTCAAACATTAACTTCGTTCCTCTGTCAGTTAGGTCTGCGGCTCTTATGTCTCTGTCGGCATGCAATTTCGGGATGATGTGACCTAAAAACTATGGATCTCATCTTTAACCCCAGTCAACTCCCTTTGAAGCGCAAAGTTTCCTACAACCATGTGTATGTTCTCAACCGCAATCTATTAAATATCGTGATGTTGGAGTTCAATCCTCTTCAAGAACAACATAGTGAAGAGGCAAGAGTCCTTAATTTTTAAAGAAACTGAATCACCGAAAGGTTTTCTAACATAAGGGGTCTGAAATGACGTGGATTTAGGATACATACCATATGAAACATTGAGTGTAGATTAGGAACACCATGAGAATGAGATCAGATAAGAAACTCGTCATTAGTTGCAATAGTTCGGAATTATTGTTCCTTCAAGCCACCATATGAGAGTTCGTTTGATTATCTTCATCAATCTAGTGATCGTTTTAGAGATGCCTTGCGGCATGGCATTCGAAAGAGACCATACTCAACACATGTAGCAAGAAAAAGATAACATTGACTCGGTTTACTGACAGATGTGAACATTAAAGTGAACCAATATGAACACAAAATCATAGTTGAAAACACCATAATGAGTGTTTGAGATTGCTTACTAAGAGTCATATCTAACTAAAATTAGCTTTTAAGTGCCTATTTTATAGTAATATGTCTACACACACCTCAAAATATAACCGAAAACAACTACAATTCACTCAGTAACTAAAACAATTATCATCTATAGTATTAGTTGTCATATTCCCCACTTAAATAAGCACTATGTCGTACCTACCACGTGATACTTGCCACATAAGACAATCCCCCCGCATCCTAACAACAACTGAACTGTTTCTTTTTTTAAATAAATGTAGTTCCATGTCAATTTTAGAGGGAGATTTAGAAAATTATCTAAAAGACAGAATTATACGCGAACTTGAAATCCTCAACCATGACGGCGTTGCAAATCGTCAATGGCTTCGGTGAAAAACTTGACTGCTACAGATCCCTTAAATATCAAATCATCCATAACTTCAACTAACAGAATATGCTGATACCATAGAAAATAATCTCTACAGCCTATAAATCATTCTACAGTTTTAATACCACTCGTAAAATAAATTAAGTAAATGAAACTTTGTTTTGTAAAACGTCTAATTTTGGATTGCAACAAAACTGAGTTTCTCTCTAGGTGAGTAAGCGACGAATGTTCCTAGTATAGGTTTGGGTAAAAATGGAAATGTGACTGACATATTACAATTGTTTTTGAAACATAGCAGACTGGGGGTGTTTGGAATTGAAGTTTACAGGAAGGAGCAACTGCAACTACCACGTCTCATTCCATTATTGCTCCGTCCGGTTGATAGCTTGGCACATCATGGACTGCACCTCTTACTGTGTTCGGTACCACTCCTTCAATAAGGCTACAAAAAAAATGTACTTTAACTTGGATCCATTAAGATTAAGAATGTAATGATTTAAATAAGTAGAATAATGGGTATATAATAAGTTGTTTAAAATAATTATAAGATTTAACGTCTTATACACAGTTGATTAGGTAATCAAAAAATACGAGTTGAGTAATCAGGTTGTTTGTATAAGCAACCGAGAAAATATATACCTGTCTAAAAGGATATGGTTTAGTTTAATCATTGATGATGCTATCTGAATGGCGTGAACCTACATTACATGGAGAAAAAAACATATGACATTAAATGAGATGAGTAAAAGCTGGTACATATCACGACTGCATATATTTTAGGTTACTTACAAAAAGTCGTATCCTAAACTCCATTCCGCTAGGAGAGCACAGAAGATACTTGAACCTCACAACCAGTTCTTTTTCTGGTTTCAAGGTACACAAAAAGAACCTAAAAGCACATATATTCTATCAGAAAGCTTAGAAGACGAAGTGCCACACTTAAATTAGCATTGAAAGCACACACATTTTTTAAACTTAATGGAGTTATTCGCTTACGGTTTTCGAATTATGTTTATAAATCAATTTTTGGCATGCTTTAAAACTTTGGAGCATATATAAGCTAATGCAAAGTTTCAAAATAAGCAGAAAACATATGTAATTATGTACAATATAAGACCCCAAAAATCTGGTAACGGGACACGTAAGCATTGTGGGGTCCCACATCATGGTAACAACATACATGGCAATAAGGTAAATAAAAGACAGAGCAAATAAAATGACACACTGCACGAATTTATTCAAAAGCTGCGGAATTAAATATATAAATATGGTCCCAGATTTTCATAATATGACATCAACAAAAGTCACATAATTTTACCAACATACTCATAATAGTCTTAGTGCATAAAAAAAGTACTTTTATTTGGCATGATTAACATGGCATAATTAGTTTTCCCAAAAGTTTCAACCAATAATGACATGGAATCGTCCAGTTTTCGGATCCTGCGGGCTCCCATCCTTAGCAAAATTTAGCATTAGCATTACCTGAGAAATAACATGTAAATATGTCAACATAAAGCTGAGTGAAATTCATAGGTTTAATAAGTGGTAATGTGAACTACAAACATTAGTTTTATAAAATAGCACAGGATATGATTTAGTACCGTCGTACAAAATCATTTATATTAATTTATTGCAATAGCTCACGACACCGAAGCTTTAACATAAATGTTTTACCCCTAGTAAGTATCTAGTCAAAATACTTAGGTAATTAAATGTAAGTGCGTCAAGGTAATCGGGACGGGGATTGTTAATCCCGATGGATCCATCCACAACATTCGCGCTTGCAAAATGTGAATTAACGGTTCATGATGTAGGGGCTTTTTGACTAAGGTACTAATGCAATAAGTAAATGTATAATCTGGGGAAAGCATACCGTTCTTGAATAGCATACTAAAATTTTTAAATGATTGTATTCCACGCATGTTATTCTCACCCCGCAATTTGTAACAAGTATATAAGAAAAGGGGCTATGAACTCACCTTTAGTAAGTAATCACAAGGTAAAAGGGGCTGAGAAAAAAGGAGTCTTCACGGACCTATGCAATGGTGACGCGTAATAAGAATGCGTTCAATGAAGCAATAAAGTTTTAGAAGTGGCGGGACATACTATGACTAGGTAACTTGCGTGCGATGGCGAGACCTAAGCTTAAGTTAAAATTTTGACCCAACACCTTGAACCTACTGTAATAACATAATATCAACCTTGTATGATGGTACAAGCATTTATGTGTGGGTTCCGAACACGTTTAAGACTCGGTTCGAAAAACCAAAACAAGGGACTGCATTCAGTTTTCTGAAAAAGGCTGTGAAGATTTGGTCATAACTAAAAATCTATAATAGCACAGAAAGTGGGGTTTCTTGACATGCGTAGGAAATTCTCTTACCTTTCTAAGTTGGGCAAGAACAAACCTGGAGCTATTACCAATCAACGGGAAATCCATTTTTAGTAACAGGCTATCAAAACAGAAAGTTGAAATCGACACTTGAAGCCTACGGTAATTTGAGCATAAATCCTAAATGGTATAAGATTTTGACACCAAACCAAAAAGAGAAGTTGTCTTATGATTTTAACTACTGTAAAAAGTTATAAAATCCTATATTCACCCTTTTTACCCAAGACAAATTACCCACGTTTTAAGCCTACCATTCAGATTTGACCTAGTTTAGTAAAACGACCGTTCCGGGCTCATCCGGACACTTCCCGTTCCCAACCAACTCACCACATGTAAAGCACATCAGTGGGTATCAAATTTTCAAATAAAAACACAGTCATATTTTTAAGAAAATTTTGCCATAACCTGTTTGTTTCTGTGATAAATTCCATACTACGAAAACGACTCCATTCGGCTACCTAACCTTAATCAAGCAACGCTTAAGCTATACCAAACCGCCACGCAAGTGTCCTAAGTCCTAATATGCCCTAATTGTTCATAATATCAGTGGGTTTCACCCATTATTTCAAAATCAATGACCAAAGTGAATCAAAAATGCTAATAACATCAAAATCAAAACACTAGTTAGGATTATACCTTCACAACTAGTATGAATCAACCAAAACACAAACAACCTTGATTCCTTCCTCCATGATCATAAAAATTTCGTGGCCCTAGGTCATAATAACATGCCCAAATCAAAATTTTATCCAACAAAATAAGGTTCTAAGCATTGGAACAACAAAAACAAACATAGGATTTACAAAAACATCATCAAATCATAAGATTTGATGATTTTTTGACCTCAAGCAAAAACTTGATGCATGTTGTAATTAACACATGGGTTTAAATGAGAATCAGAAATTAGACATGGGATTAGTATTAATTTACCTCAATTAAAAAAATTCAAAGGTTTTGGGGGGGTGCTTGGTGTTTCGTCGGCCACAGGAGAAAGAAGGGAAGCAAAGATTTTTTTTTTTTTTTTGGAAAAGATAGTATGTGTTTTTTTTTCAAGTGAAGGCTAAATTTGGGTCAAACAAAGTCAACTTGGGCTCCCTTGAGCCTATACCAGCCTAAATACCCAAGAAAAAGCCCAAAAATTTTGGTGTTAACTCTCGAAAATTTACGGGTTTAAATTATGTGTCGTTTCCGACTAAAACCGAAACTCGTTTATATTTAAAACGAAATTTCTTTAAAATTACTCGTAAACACTCGTTTGGCCCGGATTTCACTAAGTTGGATCAAGGAATCAAGAATAACTAGAAATCACATAAAAATAAACTTTTATCGCGACGTTCGGACCCGAAAACTCAGTCCGACAGTCGGAAAACGTAAAAATGCAAAAGTTCACCATTGCGTCCGTAGTTGTTGAAGATATCGTTTTTCATTATTCTTGAGGCAAAGAGTCAATAATAAGTCATATAAAATGTGATGAAAACTCGTAGAAATTACAAATATCAAGTTTGGGCATTTCGCCAAATAATATCATAAATTAGCAAAATCCTTAGAATTTTATATTTAACTAAATTCCGAGGATGACACGTAATCACTGTAAAATAAATGAGAAATATGGTAAAAGTGTGAATAAGAACGCGTAACAAGTAAAAGAAAATTACCGAAATTCCGCGTTTCTTACAGTCTTCCCCCCTAAAGGAACTCTGGTCCCTCAGAGTTTAACTGGAGGCAATAGGTGACGGAAAGAGATGAGGATACTGGACTTTAAAATGCTCTTCGCTTTCCCAAGTGAAATCGGCGCCACGACGCGAGTCCCAGCGGACTTTAACAATCGGAAACCAACTACGCCTTAGCTTCTTGACTTGTCGGTCCACAATTTCGATCGGCTCTTCAACGAAGTACATTTTGTCGTCGACTTTGATCTCCTCTAACGGAATCTGAACGTCTGACTCGGCCAAACATTTCTTATGGTTGGAAATGTGGAACACGTTATGAATGCAACTTATTTCTTGCGGTAATCTCAAACGATAAGCCACAGGGCCAATACGTTCGATAATTTCAAACTTGGATTAAAATAATGACCTTTCAGTACGGAGAAATATCAAAAGATAACATGAACACAAGAATTTCTTAAATGGACAGGCACTCTAAAATGAGCCAAGATTGTAAATTAACAAGGAATCGCAAATCACGTAACTGTAAAGCATGACAATTTACTTATTAGAAAAACAAAGGGAAATATGAATTACATATAGACATTTGGATTACAAGTTGTCACAACTATTTGTCTAGGATTTGGTATCACTTCCAAATTTGGCTTAAGTATTTTCTTGATTAAAATAAAATTTTACAAGGTTTAGTGATTTGAAATCAAACTATATATATATATATATTTAATGAGTAACCAGTTGCTATATCTTTTCTTGATCGGGATTTCGAAGTAAAAGTAACTTAGTTAAAATAATTATTTCAATCAGCTTAAGAGCTTTTGGGATAACTGTATGAAATTATTGTTAAAAACTCAGGTTTATTGTTATCATTGTTAGAAATTATAAATTAAATTGATAATTTCATTAGGTTGAAAGTAAAGTATGATACAATCAAATACTTTTAAAAGATACAGTTTGACAGCCTTTTAAACACTAGTTATAATTCTACCAAAGAGGATGTATAGATCTTATATTTAACTTGAAACATGTATTTTGATAATTTAAACACTTGATAAAGTGTGTAAAACGTTCTTAAAATTTAAAATAATGTATAGAAATCCATATAGGTGTTTAATGTCTCAAATAGTAAACATGTGACGTATCCGAGTTTTAAAAATATGACAAGATAGCAAATGAGTATGAATTGAATAACAATCAACAATTAGTATACGAGTGATAGTACGAGGGAATAAAACGTAATTCATATCTATTTCTTAATGATCATGTTAGGATAGATGTATCGATGATAAGAAAAATAAGAAATTAAGGATTTAACAATGATAAATTCACGTGTGTGGTTGGCGTCACCAACAACGGGTTTTTTTTTTCAATGGTCGACTCACGATCGAAAGAGAAAAGCCACACAACAAGTTTTCAAACCAATGAAAATTCTTAAAAAGTCACTTGAGAGTAATTCCAGTAAAATGAACAACATTAGCAATGAGAGGGCGAAGTCATCATATGGTTTACACAAATGAATTTCTAGACAATAGAGTCTAACTCACATCATAGCAAATACACAAATATATCGTTCACTTCCAGTCATGAATCACTATTAGCGTCCGGAGATGTTTCGAAGATCTACCAAAATAGATAGAGGAGGTTGATCGATGTAGAAGCATAACAACGTTGAAACTTTCAAGTCTGGCATCAATGGTAAGAAATTAGACAAATTGTAACGAGAACTATGTCACGAAGAAAGATGAGGTAACCAGTAAAACAAAGATCGTTGAATAAGGATATATGTGCTTGAGGCATGTACTTTGTTCAAGAAAAGATAAGGGATCATATGTGTATGTCGCTAACTGGTGCTACTCGCATAAGATGTAAAAATTTTCAAAACTATATTTTATATAACTTTTTAAAGAACATAAGTAAAAAGTTCTTTGACAAGATATTTTAGGTGACTACTATTTGGCCTCGCATGGCTCCTTCTAAATTACGCATAGGTGATCAGGCCATGCATAATTTAGGACTAGCAATGCGATGCTCAGCTTCGTCAAACCAGTATTACATATCATATGATTTAAAATACGTATATGGAATCAAAATAAGTTATGAAACTTTTTGCCAGTAACTAATTGGCTAAATGTTTAAATCAACAATTTTATTGTTACAAGAATTATTTGCGAGACCAATTGTTTGAATAATTTGTGAAAATACATAGTAAAATTAATATTCATTAAGTTTATAAGATAACATTCAAGTATTTAATAAGGCCCAAGTGGGACATTTTATAAAATGATTCGCAAACAATACCAGTTTGGGTTTATAGAGCAACTTCTAAAATAACGAGTGGGTTACATGAGGGTAATAAAGAGTAGTTCAAGGAAATCAATGAAATGGTTACAAGTTGATATGTTTCAAAATGTTTAGTCAGAATCACCATGAAACACGTGTCAAGAGGATAACGAACGATGTGAGAGCAAGAACTTCAGACCTAGACCCAAATCAATGGTGCGATAGAAGAAAAGAAAGGTAAAATGAAATGATATAGGAGTCATGTATAAAATAAAGGATAAATGAATCCATACGCGTGTAGATAGAGATCCGGCTGAAGAAGGGCAATAGTAATACTTTAAGGATTGTCCGCGACCTAATACGTAAAAAGTCAACAAAAGTCAAAGTATGACCCGCGTATGACCCAATAATGAAAAGTTGTAAAAATACATGTAAGTTACTGGAATACAATAAACTATGGTCATACAAACTTGTTTCATCAAGCTATATAGCTTAGAACTCATTTTTATAAATTTTGACTAACCGTATAGAAAATAGTCAACTTTTGGTTTTTCCGACTCGAGGCGAATTACTAATCATAACCTCAATTTCACTTACATTATGATGTTAAACATCCTAAGAATCAGTATCTATAATCCCAAATCCATTCCATAAAGTTTAAGCTTGCTTAAGGGGCGTTTGGGTATTGAACTAGTCATTTACTCGCTTAATGAAAAAGTGCTGAAAACTCCTTTTCGCGAGGCTTAAAAATCCTATTTAGACTCTTGGAAAAATTCTACAAAAATTCAGAGAAGTCATACACATCATGAAGTTAATATCTGGTGAATTTTAAGAAAAGTTTTGAAGTCTAGATACCTTTTTAAAAATAAAAACCAAAACGCATTCTGCACGAAAAAGTCAAACCTTACAGTCTGTATTTTACATTTTTGAGGGTCAAATGCCCACTTTAAAGCTTCCGTTTCCGCGTGGGTGACTAAAAACATCATTCCGGACAACTTTGTAGTTTTATCCGAAGGCTGGAAACACTTTTACGACACACTTATACCTATGACAGCAGCTATATAATCAAAATTTTGCAACTTTTCAATTTAGTGAACAATACCCACTTATGTGTCAAAAACTTAAAGGTAGCTAACGGGCAGTAAAACTTTGCATCAAAAGTCATAATTATATGTTTCTCAAATGTTTCAAGTGAGAAATCTTGTCTAATCACTCATTAAGCATACCAAGCACGATAAACCAAACGCTAGTTTAAGTCGGTTGTTACCCTATTAGACTAGTTACTAAAATGCCCGGTAATTCTTCGTTATGAAGAGATAGACGATGAACCTTATACCGTCGGAAAGGTGTTTTCATACCCGACATTCCTTGATATATGAATTTATCTCAGTTTTCCAAATGGGAAAAGTCCATCTTAGAGAAAGATTAAAATTTTAGAAAATCGGTTATAAAATTAACGATCACCGTTTTAGTCATAAAATTCAATTGGTGATGGCAATTAACGCAAGCTCAGTGGTCAAGCTTAGCTTATAATGTAAACTAACTACCCAATCCAAAACATAAGGGTTAAATGAGTCCTAACCTGTAGCAAAACACCAAGCATACCTGCTGGTCCAGAATGGGTTTTCAACCGTATTTCGGCCTCAACTTCTTAATGCGGATGAGTTAAAGGGTGTGCGAATAACCAAAACGAGCGTAAAAATAATCTCTTTTATTCTGTAAAACTGAAAATAAAATTTAGCCTGATTTCGGACCTCGAAATGCGTGTACATCAGCAAACTTTATTTATATTATTTTTCTCAAATTTCCAATTGCCACAAAATATTCGTTATAAAGAATTAGAAGTCGAATTTTATATCAAAACGATCGTGTAAACAAGATTTATCATTTTATTCGGCTAAAAAATGAAATTTATAAAAGTTTTGAACTTCGCTATGCGTGCTAAAGAATTCTGCAGCGTGTTAAATTTTATAAGGGAGCGTTTGGATCATGATATATATTTTTTTTAGCTTTTCATTTGTCGCCAATTCCTTATTGTCTAACTTGTTTCACCAACAATTTTTATTTACCACTTCGAATACGCACATGGCTTATGGATTCCAAAACGACAAAAATACACATTTCGTAAGAATGAAGGAAAGTAGCGGCATAAGGGCGTTTAAAGAATACTAGTCAACAAGACTATAAACAAAAGAAACGGACAACGTTCGTGATTTAATTTTCAATATACGAAGTAAAAACTTCATAGGCGTGCCATCTCTTCCAAACTCATAATAGATACCAAAGAAAAGGCGAAATATCAATAAGTCGCGCTCCCAAGTATATGATATTTTAAACGAGGAATAATATTAGAAATCTATATGCGTAAAGCCGTAATCCAATCAATCGTCACGAACTAGACGTTTAGCTAAAAATCAGCATGACGTTTCCGAAATGTAAGCGAATATTATAATTCGAATTCGAAAGAAGAATAATCAGTGAAACATGAAATTTAGAACAACGTTCAAATGTCAAGTAAAATGGTGACATAAATGAGTAGCAAAGCGAGATTTACAAAGATCTCATCGACTAAAACACTTAGAATATCTCAACTGGAGTTATCGCGAAAACTCGCGCAAACGATAAAAGTAAGTCGTTAGAAATAGTCGGTACAGAAAAATCAGAAGAATACAAGAATAAAGTAATGAATATTGTAGTAAGTTATACAAGTCTCAATATAGGTATAACTCAAGCAATAGTAAGGATTAGAGAGTTACCCGCGTGAATACCGAACATCTTGGCAGATTCCATGTTTGGCACTAAGACTCATAGGATTTCTTGAAAAATATGGGTCATAGACTAAGTTTAAAACGACTCAATTCACTATGACCATGGCTCTGGTACCAATCTATAAGACCCCAAAAATCTAGTAACGGGACACGTAAGCATTGTGGGGTCCCACATCATGGTAACAACATACATGGCAATAAGGTAAATAAAAGACAGAGCAAATAAAATGACACACTGCACGAATTTATTCAAAAGCTGCGGAATTAAATATATAAATATGGTCCCAGATTTTCATAATATGACATCAACAAAAGTCACATAATTTTACCAACATACTCATAATAGTCTTAGTGCATAAAAAAGTACTTTTATTTGGCATGATTAACATGGCATAATTAGTTTTCCCAAAAGTTTCAACCAATAATGACATGGAATCGTCCAGTTTTCGGATCCTGCGGGCTCCCATCCTTAGCAAAATTTAGCATTAGCATTACCTGAGAAATAACATGTAAATATGTCAACATAAAGCTGAGTGAAATTCATAGGTTTAATAAGTGGTAATGTGAACTACAAACATTAGTTTTATAAAATAGCACAGGATATGATTTAGTACCGTCGTACAAAATCATTTATATTAATTTATTGCAATAGCTCACGACACCGAAGCTTTAACATAAATGTTTTACCCCTAGTAAGTATCTAGTCAAAATACTTAGGTAATTAAATGTAAGTGCGTCAAGGTAATCGGGACGGGGATTGTTAATCCCGATGGATCCATCCACAACATTCGCGCTTGCAAAATGTGAATTAACGGTTCATGATGTAGGGGCTTTTTGACTAAGGTACTAATGCAATAAGTAAATGTATAATCTGGGGAAAGCATACCGTTCTTGAATAGCATACTAAAATTTTTAAATGATTGTATTCCACGCATGTTATTCTCACCCCGCAATTTGTAACAAGTATATAAGAAAAGGGGCTATGAACTCACCTTTAGTAAGTAATCACAAGGTAAAAGGGGCTGAGCAAAAAGGAGTCTTCACGGACCTATGCAATGGTGACGCGTAATAAGAATGCGTTCAATGAAGCAATAACGTTTTAGAAGTGGCAGGACATAGTATGACTAGGTAACTTGCGTGCGATGGCGAGACCTAAGCTTAAGTTAAAATTTTGACCCAACACCTTGAACCTACTGTAATAACATAATATCAACCTTGTATGATGGTACAAGCATTTATGTGTGGGTTCCGAACACGTTTAAGACTCGGTTCGAAAAACCAAAACAAGGGACTGCATTCAGTTTTCTGAAAAAGGCTGTGAAGATTTGGTCATAACTAAAAATCTATAATAGCACAGAAAGTGGGGTTTCTTGACATGAGTAGGAAATTCTCTTACCTTTCTAAGTTGGGCAAGAACAAACCTGGAGCTATTACCAATCAACGGGAAATCCATTTTTAGTAACAGGCTATCAAAACAGAAAGTTGAAATCGACACTTGAAGCCTACGGTAATTTGAGCATAAATCCTAAATGGTATAAGATTTTGACACCAAACCAAAAAGAGAAGTTGTCTTATGATTTTAACTACTGTAAAAAGTTATAAAATCCTATATTCACCCTTTTTACCCAAGACAAATTACCCACGTTTTAAGCCTACCATTCAGATTTGACCTAGTTTAGTAAAACGACCGTTCCGGGCTCATCCGGACACTTCCCGTTCCCAACCAACTCACCACATGTAAAGCACATCAGTGGGTATCAAATTTTCAAATAAAAACACAGTCATATTTTTAAGAAAATTTTGCCATAACCTGTTTGTTTCTGTGATAAATTCCATACTACGAAAACGACTCCATTCGGCTACCTAACCTTAATCAAGCAACGCTTAAGCTATACCAAACCGCCACGCAAGTGTCCTAAGTCCTAATATGCCCTAATTGTTCATAATATCAGTGGGTTTCACCCATTATTTCAAAATCAATGACCAAAGTGAATCAAAAATGCTAATAACATCAAAATCAAAACACTAGTTAGGATTATACCTTCACAACTAGTATGAATCAACCAAAACACAAACAACCTTGATTCCTTCCTCCATGATTATAAAAATTTCGTGGCCCTAGGTCATAATAACATGCCCAAATCAAAATTTTATCCAACAAAATAAGGTTCTAAGCATTGGAACAACAAAAACAAACATAGGATTTTACAAAAACATCATCAAATCATAAGATTTGATGATTTTTTTGACCTCAAGCAAAAACTTGATGCATGTTGTAATTAACACATGGGTTTGAATGAGAATCAGAAATTAGACATGGGATTAGTATTAATTTACCTCAATTAAAAAAATTCAAAGGTTTTGGGGGGGTGCTTGGTGTTTCGTCGGCCACAGGAGAAAGAAGGGAAGCAAAGATTTTTTTTTTTTTTTGGAAAAGATAGTATGTGTTTTTTTTTCAAGTGAAGGCTAAATTTGGGTAAAACAAAGTCAACTTGGGCTCCCTTGAGCCTATACCAGCCTAAATACCCAAGAAAAAGCCCAAAATTTTTGGTGTTAACTCTCAAAAATTTACGGGTTTAAATTACGTGCCGTTTCCGACTAAAACCGAAACTCGTTTATATTTAAAACGAAATTTCTTTAAAATTACTCGTAAACACTCGTTTGGCCCGGATTTCACTAAGTTGGATCAAGGAATCAAGAATAACTAGAAATCACATAAAAATAAATTTTATCGCGACGTTCGGACCCGAAAACTCAGTCCGACAGTCGGAAAACGTAAAAATGCAAAAGTTCACCATTGCGTCCGTAGTTGTTGAAGATATCGTTTTTCATTATTCTTGAGGCAAAGAGTCAATAATAAGTCATATAAAATGTGATGAAACCTCGTAGAAATTACAAATATCAAGTTTGGGCATTTCGCCAAATAATATCATAAATTAGCAAAATCCTTAGAATTTTATATTTAACTAAATTCCGAGGATGACACGTAATCACTGTAAAATAAATGGGAAATATGGTAAAAGTGTGAATAAGAACGCGTAACAAGTAAAAGAAAATTACCGAAATTCCGCGTTTCTCACATACACTAATAGCACAGTGAACATATGTTAAAATATTCAAAAATCATGACAAATACTTCCATTTTATTGACATATATGTAATTATGTATGCTAAAAATGTACCGTGGTAGTTTTGAACCATATTCTTATTATTGAGTCTACATAGTTGAATTTTAAACTTTTGAAAAAAAAAGAAACATTTGAAACACCTTGTGCACACTTTCGTTTTCTCGTACCACTATTAACATCAGAAGGTTGGACGGATTTGGTATAAATTGCAATAACCATTGGATGTTTAAAACCTATAAACTTATAATAATAAGCGACACATATTAGGATAACAACCAGTAAATGATACCGAAGAAAAGGGAAAAGTGTACGAAATCCGACATTACTAACATTCGATCTACCTTCACCATGAGCATTATAATTTACTAAGAAACCTAAAATGCAGAAATTCAAAATTTTCATATTTGAAAATGCATTCATGATTGAAAATAGACCACAAGCAACTCTCAACCCGTGTCGACACATCTAAATTGTTCCTATAATCTTTGTGGGTCAAAAATTGTCAACTATGTCTAGTATTACCTGCTACAAAAATTTGCGTTGAGTCACCAGTTCTCTCATATGCGTCCTCATAAGATCCATTATATGTTTTTTTGAGTCCTCTTAAGAGCATTATACCTTCTTGAAGCTCAACAGGGGAACCGAACTGAATACGTGGGCAGTACACGGGTCCAAGTAAGGGTGTTCTTGACAGCATATGAACTACATAAAACCAAGTACCAAATCACATGTACTATATGTTTTCCTTATCAGCTCATTCAGTTATCATTGCTCACTTAATTTTTATAAACCAAAAATTAACTTAAACTTTTCATCAACAAATTAATCAAGCGATAGCTGCAAATCAGCTGGAAATGCTTGAGATCTACTAACTAAAACCAATTCTCTTACTCTATGGTGTTATTCATTTTCATCTTTAATAATCAAATAAGACTTTTTGGCCAAATTGAAAAACAATCAACAACAACATCAAAAACCTTTAACAATATAACTAAAAACCTCTATTAAAATTAAAACAAAATCAATTAATTAATACTTAAATCATACCTTTACACCATTCAAAGAGTTTTTGTTCAATGATCAAAATTATATTATGTAACAATTATTAAATTGAAACAGATTCATCCAATTTATGATTTGGGGTTCGAGGTGAGTCAAATAAAAATAGTGTTTATGTGGCACGAATTTGAAGTCATGTGTGGGTTTATTGGTGTCTACCCCTAAAAAAGCGTGTAGATTACTCCCACATTTTTTATATTGGTAACAATAATAATTATTAGTTTCAACTTTACATTTTAACCGCCATTGTTTCAATGCATTCAAGACGGTAATGGAAAAGTGTACTTATGCACATATTGTTTGTCATTGTTCTCTAGATAATCCATAGTGTAAGATTTGTGATCTTGAAAAATACTTGTTTGTATCATTTAAAACATGGTATAGAAAGGTTGACTTTGATTATGTTCCTTTGGAACTACAAATTCACGGCTTTGCCATCTTAGTTGATTTTTGTTTTTATCTTGTCTGAAGTTTTGGATCTTTAATATTGTTTATGAAATGAATGATTTTGCACAGTGTGTAGATGGCAAGTATGAAGTTAAACCTAAGGATGAAGTTAAGAAACGTTGTAGCAAGAGTAGAAAATGAATATGTTATGATGGTATAACCAAATATATAAAACCAATCAGTGTGTAGTTTTCCAGAAAAGGTTCATTTTATACATGTAACATATGTTGCACAAATTTAAGATCTAAGCATTTTCACATAAGCAGTAAGATAACAAACCAATGAGTCATTGCCGAGTGGTATCACTTCCCCACCGCAAACGTCTAGTTGGGTCCAATCTTAACTCTTAAGTAAAGGTTATTGTAGCATACGTCCATTTCCTAAAAGGTTACAAAAGGACACAAGGTTCTATTATGTGCAAACTGCTAAATTGTATATTTTTCTTAGTAAAGATCTTAAAAGAAAGATTGTTAAACATAAATCTATATTTGAAAATATGAATCAGTCTAACGCAAAGACGGCGTATATGTACCTCGCATGTAGTGAACAGATCACCAAAGAAGTTGAACTATGCATAAAGATTACTTTCGAGCCTGAAAATATATACCCATGATTATCTCATTGTTGAGGGTGTAAAAAATACGCTTTCGGTTTTTAGACAACAACCAATGGAGTTCTTCAACCTTCAATGATATAGATATGGTATTAAGTATTAACTATGGATTAATCACGCATAAGAGAAATCATATGTATGTTCTAATTATTAATATACCAATGAGTTCACCAAGACTCTTGATTGGTAGTTTGTTCAAGTAATAGAACATCAAATCTGAACTTGTAGTACCCGAGACTACTTTAGTAAGAAGAGATATATACACACCATGTTATTGCAAATCTCATAGTATAAAGTAATCACTACTTCAAGAATAATAAAAATTTAATCTAATGCCACAATGAACTACGCTAAATAGGTCTAATTTGGTAATTAGTATGCTTCTAGTTTATGAAATTTTCCTTAAAAACTTACTAACTCAGATGTTGCTACGTGGCTAATGACTTTTTAGTAGGAAGATGGACTTTGTTACCCTCAAGTCCCAAAATGAACTTCCACGTGCCGAAATCTGCATTAGGTAAAACTGATCACTGTTTCTACCCCA
Source organism: Glebionis coronaria (assembly GCA_025667525.1). Classification (NCBI taxonomy): domain Eukaryota; kingdom Viridiplantae; phylum Streptophyta; class Magnoliopsida; order Asterales; family Asteraceae; genus Glebionis; species Glebionis coronaria. The sequence goes on along the minus strand of CM046879.1, from coordinate 85,357,434 downwards.
AACTGATCGGTTCATGGCTTTTATTGATTAACACCTGATGAGCTGGGTAGGACACCTAATGGAAGGGTGACTGATCCTATATGTAAAAATTTACATGGATATTGCATTGCCTCGCATCAATATCAGAAATGATCTGGCCTGGATCAATAAGTCGCAAGAGATTTGTGCCACACATCCCTATATGATTTATAGTGACAAAGAAACGATATGATTTTACTTTAGGAAAGAAAAAATAACTTCTTTGGTGTTGAATGTTTATGCAAAAAAGTAGTCTTTTCGTTGCTGAAATTTTACGCAGCAAATAGGTTGTTTGGGTGCTAAATTTTGTGCTGAAAGAAATAGTGTTAGGGGCTGTTTGGATTGCTGATTTTTACTGTAGGAAATGAGAAAAAAAAACTTCTTTGATGCTGAACTTTTATGAAAACAACTCGCTTGAAATAATTAATCATCCACCCTTATTTCCCTGCAAGATATAAAATATAGGGAAGCATACATACATCTATATTAAAGGGATTTCACAAAATCTTAGCATCTCGGTCATAAATTGTAATCTTACTCCTTGTATACCTCATCATAGAACCGCCAATCGCACAACTTCTCCTCTTCACAGGACTCTCAATCATCTTCGATAACAACTTCCTACCAACCTTATGTTTCTTTTCAGGTCGTGCAACATGTTTTCACCTTTCCCCAATCTCTTTTCCTATCCAATCTTCTTTGAATTATCAGACAACATCAAACATTTAAATCACTTGCTATACTGAAAGGATGTTGTCATTCTTCTTTCAAGCAATACCACAAACCATAAGAGTTGTAGGACAGTTACAAAGAAGACACTTGTGAACTCCACCAGGTTCAAAGTGTTTTGCCTCCATTGTTTTATTTATGTTCATAACTTTAGGCTAGGGGGAAAAGGCTAATGGTTTAAAGGAAACAAAGGGTTTTCAAACAATGGAAATAAATTAAACGAACCCAAGATAAAGACATTCCTAACTAACTAACACCACATAAACTAACTAACAAACAAAGCTTATAAACAATTCAAATCACCTATAGCAAAAAATAAACCAGTTAAACCATGAAGTCACCGCCAAACAAAATATCAGGAAATACATATTCACAATATATTTCAAAATAACCCAATCTAACAAAAAGAAATCGACATTAGACAAACACACAAACTAACAATACATATCAGAAACTCACATCAACGAATATAAATCTACACCTTATACTCTAATCAATCCTATACCACCACATGAACCAGTTAATCCGATGTCAAAACTCAAACCACATCAATTAACACATATCACACACGAATAATTAACTTTTACCTTGGAAAAAAAAGAGCTACCACAAAATTCTTATAAACTAATATAAATTCTGGAACAATAGAATAGGAAACAGATGACAACAAAACTTAAACTTACAATGTAGATATACAAAACATCAATGGTTGTCAAAGAAAGGTTATACTTTTATTCTATTGCATCAAACTCGCGAATATTTTCACCAATACAACACCATTATTCACTTACTCCACCAATTGAACAACCACCCTTAGGGTTAGGGTTTTAACTCCTGAAACAATTCAACGACGTCTTCTCTATTATCCAGTAATGTAACCACCGATACACCAACTCATTCTGTCATTCTTCCGGCAAGGGTGTCGTGGTGGAGATTGAAACTCATAGTTTCTTCAAACTTAGGATTTTATACAAAAACCCAGATCTCATGATTGTGATATATCTAGTATCTATAGAACTAATTGTTATGAGTTACCTCAAAATCATTAAGATTGATTTAGGGTTTTGGGAGAACGCACGGTTTGATTTGATATAAAATGGGTGAGAACTCTGGGTGGGTAGACATCTGTCATGGTTTTATATTTTCTAAATTTTATTTTTAACCTTTAAGTTTTACAAATCACCCCCGTTTTTTTAAGTTTAGTTTTCATAGTTCTGACACATATATTTTTGAAAGCCAATTATTGCACAAAATGTGTTTTTTATATTTTTTGGTCAAATTAAGAAATAAATAATTTTTTAAATTAAAAAACTAAAAACCTAAAAGAATAAATCAAATGATTATTTCCTATTAAAGAAAGAATCTTTTGAAAAAGTCCTTACTTTTGATTTTGCTTTATAAAGAAAAAGATTTTAAACGTGAAGTTTTTCGAGCAATTTCTTTTCACAAGTTTTTTTTTTAAGATACCTAATGGAATCGATCTTGGGCACTTATTAAATTTTTCATTTTTATCATACTACTATTTTTTTAAGTTTTACATTTTGTTTTATAATATTTTACGTATAGAATGTCTATATTTAGTCATTGATAGGTTTAGAGACTTCAAAGTAAGTATTTAGCATTAACCGAGACCGTCGAAATTCAGATTTACTTAATTACCGAAAATACTAGTATTGTTGTCATAGTTTTAAATCGGGGTTTCGACCATCTAAATGTCTTTTTCATGAAAAACATAAAACATGAAAGTTGTAGAGAACGTATACATTGACTTACGTGAGTTTTTCGGAGTTTACGGGATAAGTTTTGACGTTGAAATCGTCTGTCAAAGTTCAGAATTTCTCGCGTATAAAACGTGTAAATACTAACACGTATAAAAAATGTGTATAAAAATACGTGTATTAAAGTGAAGGTATTATTACCAAGTTTTCTAATGAAAAAATTGTCAAAGGACTAACAGTGAAAGTCCACGCAGACCAAATGACCAAACTGTAACTTTTCTAAGTGATAACCGGTCAAACAAGTAACATTTTGTTTAATATTGCGTAGATTAATAAGTATTGGAAAGTATGTTGCGTATATCCGGAATAACAAAGATATCTTGCGTACATTAGTTAATTTGAATAAATGCGTTATATAAATTCAGCCTTTCCCCTTCAATTTTCACTAATCCTTGTGCTCATGTTTTTTTTTTCTCTTTTTATTCATAGAGAGATCGAACCAGTCATTAAAAATGTGGTACCACAATGAGCTATCTACATTACATACAAAGAGAAAATATATTTCTTTGAAACTTACAAAATGAATAATGTTGTTAAACCAGAACTCGACTCAGATCGTCTGGGTCAAAACTCGAGCCAAATAATTAACAAACACGCCCAGCTAGTTTAGGCCGTAAAGAAAAAAAGAAATAAAAAATCATGGTGAACATTTAGTAGTGAGAAACTGACAAGGAACAAATGGAAAAATATATAAACAAAAAAATCAGACTACTCATTTGAAAAAGAGAAAAGACTAAAATGGTCAAGTTGATCACTTATAATCAATTACATGATTTTGCTTTAAGATTTTGACAAAAATGGTCAAGTTGATCAACCTTTGTATAAAATTTGTTCATTTACGTTAAAAAATTGATCACTTTTTAAGAATAGTTTATCAATTTTGCACAAAAAAAAATAGTTGTGCATTTGTGTATGATCAAATTTGTCAAAATCTTGCACCATGACCACGTGATGAATAGAGAGGGTAGATTTTAACCATTTTAATTTTTTTTCTTTTAAAAAATCATTGTGGAAGAAAGAAGATATACTTTATCTCCTTCCTTCTTTTATGACTTATGATAAAGATGGTTGTCACATATATTCGCGTTTTGAGTTTCTGTTTGCTCTTATATGGGATAAAGAAAATAAAAAATTTCATATATATTTTTGCATGTTCTTTATACTGGCAAAAGTAATAATTTTTTTTACTGCATAACATAATTAAAATACGTATTTTTTTATATAGTATCAGTCATTACTCATTACAGAAACACACCTAGAACAAAAAGAGTATTCTTATTTAACCGATGTTGAGCTTTCTTAGAAGATGAAAACTGATTGTAATATACTGTCTTTAAATGTGGCAAATTTTGTTAATTTTGTTAATTATTGGTATTTTTTGGCATTTTTTAAAAAGTATACAACACTTTTTGTTCATCCCTTATTATTGATGGGGTTAACGGGCACATGTAAGATATTAGATGTACTCTAATGGGATGTATGTAAAACATCAAATTAGTCACTCGACGGACCTTTTATACTAAATTTTTTTTTTCTCGACTTTTAAACAAGTATTATTTTATTTTTACGTTATTATATGTTTTTTTAGTTTTAACCTGCGCCGGTTTTGGCAGCTGCTCATACCCGCCCGCCCCATCCGTTTTGGTCCCCTTGGCTCCTTGCTCTAATAAAAAGAACCGCAACACTCACGTTGCATATATGAGATTTAGTTTGTGTTATGAGATTTTAGTCTCTTCTTTGCCAACTCGGTTCCTAATCAACTTTTAGTTTTACGGTTCGATGAGTTATTTTAATATTTTTTTAACAAAACAACGTTGTCGAAGATTTGAGATTGGAGAATTACCCATAGGGGAGTTGTTGATACCAAGGTAACTAACATGTTTTTCGAGCATATCACTCAAATGAAAGTTCAGTTGTCACCAATTCGTGTGCCCTTTTTTTTTTCTCTTATCGCGATTTTAGATATCATCTTTCCTACATGGTGAGTATGTATCAAATAACTCAATCCAACCAATTTACACATGTACTTGCAAGTATAATCTATTATCAACATATGGAATGGAGAGGAGACACTGTATGAAGATAAGATACATGAGCCTTACAAGAGATTTGATATCCAATTATATTCTCATCCATCGAATTTTTGTATCTTACTATCAATTATAAAGGGTGTGTTTGGTGAAACTAGCAGTAGCAGTTAGCAGTTAGCAGTTAGCAGTAGCGATTAGCAGTAAGTATTAGCAGTAGCAGTTAATTTTAAAAATTGTTTGGTAGATTAACAGTAACTGTAATTTGAATGTCTAAAAAGACATAAATAGACATATATATATATATATATATATATATATATATATATATATATATATATATATATATATATATATATATATATATATATATATATATATATATATATATATATATATATATATATATATATATATATATATATATATATAAATAGAAAACTCTTTTTAATTAATGTGTTATATTAATGAGGATTTTTACATAATTTACTATGTTTATGCTCTTTAACTAATTATACTTTTCTAAAAATGCTCATTGAAAGAGCATATGAGAAATTAGCATTTTCATGACAAATGCTAATGCTAATGGTTTTAACCAAACAAGATTTTTTATCAATAATGTTAAATACTAATGCTAATAGTTAGAAATGCTCTTAGAAAAGCTGTTACCAAAGTACCAAACACAACCAAAGTATAAATGGAAGCCATCAGATAGAACTTGTGAGACACGTATATAGCTTAGAGAATACTACTCTCTATAGAGGATATAAGAATCCTAAATATGATGAGAAAATCAATATGACTTAATCGTCGGAGCAGGCTCCCGGGGCTTTATGTTGCTAAATACGTGAATGTCGACCTATTAGTAACAAATTAATTAAAGAAAGAAGTACAAAAATTATCGCTATGGCATGTCAAAAAATCGAATTTTATTCTTCGGGTAACTTTTTAGATATCAATCATTCTTTGTTAGTGAACATTGTACCATACATCTCTATAAACGGATGGTGTAAATATTTTTTTCGTTAAGTATAAACAAAGTCTTAAATGAAGGGCATTTTTATCTTTTTCCTTCTACAAGGATTTATTATGAACCTCAAAAATATATTTTTTAATTTAAATATTTTGATTTAAAAAAAATTCTAAATAAATTAATTTTCTTTTCAAAAAAGTTTTATTTTTTGCAAAAAAACATAAAAATTTGAAGTTAACAAATTTAATTTTCTCTACAAAAATAAAAAATTTTTCCAAAAAAAGTGAAGTTATACAGAAAAACGGTAAAAAAATTACATTATTCAGAAAATATAAAAAAAATCAAAAATAATTTTTTTTATTTTTTATAAAAAGAAAATTAAATTTTTAACTTCAAAATTTTCCATTTTTCGAAATAAATAAACCTTTTTTTAAAAATAAAAGTAATTTTTTTAGAAAAAAGCTTTTAAAATTAAAACCTTTAAAAAATATATATATATTTTAAGATTCACCATACATCTCTATAGAAGGAAAAAGATAAATATACTTTTTTTTAAGACTTTTTTAATACTTAATGAGCAAAATATTTGCACAATCTGTTCACAGGAATGTATGATGCACCGTTCATTAGCGGAGGGATGATTGATGTTCAAAAAGTTAACGAATGATAAAATTTGATTTTTTGACGTATTACAGGGATGATTTCTACACTTCTCTCTTAATCAAACTAATCACCCAGTCGACCCATTAACTATTGATTGATTGTGTTTTGCGTCGAAGGGTCTTATAACGTCCCTAGTGTTTGTTTATGTAATGAGCACTAAAAGTATGTAAATCCGAAATGTCTTGTTCATGAGATTTTGTTTTATTAGGTACTACTTTGGTTTGTTTTTTCTTAAGCTTAATAGTTAGAGAGTTAGGAGTCGTTGGTACCAGAAAGTGGTGCTAAAAGCGTCATGTAAGATTCTGGGCATTTGGTATCAGATTTCTGTTGGCACCATATTTCAGGGGGTAACCGTTGGCATCGGAATTTCTGTTGCCAACGAAAATAATATTTTTTTAAAACACAAAATAACTTAAATAAAAATTTCATTAATAAAAAAAACATTACAATAAAATAAAAACACCACGAAAAATTAAAATAAGAAAAATACATTACGGAAATAAATAAACTAGTTCCCGGGAGACACTCATCTTGCTTGTATCGATTTGAAGAATTACGAATTCTTGGGCCACCTTATGTGTGTTGAAATAGTTGATTTTCGCGCTCGACTCACGCTCCATAATTTCCAACTTGGGTTGTCTCTCGATCTCGTATTGTTTTTTCATCATTTGTTGATAAGCTTCCAAATTTGAACCGGAACTAGCTGATGAGTTGGTGGATCGTTGACTTTTAGCAACACGATACGCCCCGGGTGGCCTCGGGACGGCGTCGGGACCGAAGAAATCGGGACCTTTTTCGGTAACACGGAGACGGTGTCGCCTTTCTTGAGTCGAATCGGGGTTCCTCCACTTATACTTGTCTTTCAAAAAAATTCCAAGACGACTTGTGCTTAAAAATTATCCCCCCGTCATCCGTTTGTACGCTAGCTCAACTCGTGCCATAAACCCCTCATCATTCTCCCCACTCATCATTTGCATCTCGTCATAAACACTATTAAACTTCTTGATAGCACGATTCAACGGGGTCCATTTTCAGGATTTTTTTTGTTTTCGCCACCTCATTGTATGCTTGTTCTACCCGCCACCAAGAAGTATCCTTTGTTTGACTCACACCAACATTAGGATCCTCCGAAATTTTTATGTAGCATTGGAACAAAAATAACTCCTCGTCATCGGTCCACAATGCCGAGCCGCATCATCTTCTTCGTCGTCGTCCGCCACATCAACCACCCCCTTAGCCTTAGCCCTACTAGTCTTAGTCTTAGTCTTATCCTTACGACGTACTTTCTTTGAGGTTGGTGTCGCGACTTGTTCTTCATCTTCGTCGATTAGGTGATGAGATTATTGTTCGGATTGTGGTGTAGGTTGTGATTGTGGTTGTGGTTGTGAACCCATTTGGGATTGTTGAAATTGTTGAAATATCGCCCCTTGATCTTGTTGGTATTTCATGAAAGCTTCATTTTGTTGTGGTGGGTAAAACGGGGTAAAGTAGTTTTGGGGTTGAGAAGAAACACCCGGATTCGAAGATGAACCGGGATTGTAGTTTTGAAATTGGTTGGAGGGATCATTAAGCATGTTGTTAGTCCAATTAGGATCCATTTTTTGAACAGAAATTGAAAGAATTTGGAGAGGAAGTAATAGATTAGATTGTAAGAAATTGGGTGAAATGAGGCATAATATATAGTGATTTTGAGGGTGTTTTTTGAAAAAAAATTAAAAAAAAATCCCAACGGCTAGATATACCAACAGCTATTTTTTCAATTTTTTTTTTAAACAGCTAATCCCAACGGCTACTTTTTTTCAAAAATCCAATTTTTTCCAAACCCCTCTCAACGGCTACAAATTCAAAAAAGAAAATAAAATAAAATAAAGGGCTTTGGCGCTGGCTGTTGTGGTTGGCGCAAGCCACCATGGCGCGAGGCCGGGAGTGGTACGCCAACGGCGGTCTGGCGCCAAAAAGCTACCAGTCAGTCACCAGCTGACCACTCCCCTTGCTTTTAAAATGATTATTTAAGATCTAGTACATAAGAAAAAGAAGAGATAAAGTTAATCGATCTATACATATGTCAATATTAATGTGGTGATGTAGTTAAGAAATAAGAGCAAGGAGCCAATAATATGGTCATGGGTTTACAACTTTTTGGTCGAGATCATGCATTTAAATTATGTCCTCGTATCCTTTAGTCATTTCTTTTGGGGTTTACTTTTTTTTGTCTTCTTGAGTCGAAAAGTTGGTTGCTTGAATTGATGAAGTGAATGAAGGCATGAAGCCAATGAACTTTTACTAACGAGTACAAGGGTGTGTTTGGTTTGCAAATAGGAATCACTATCGATATAGGTTTCAAAATAGGGTAGAATGAAAGTAAATGATTATAGATAAAAATGTTGTTTGATACATTTATATAGTTTTGGGAATCGATTTTACATTATTGATAAAATATTTGTTTAATATTGTTTTTAATGAGTGTAAAATAAAAAAATGTGAAGTAGAATGTGGGGAAATAGTGGAATCAATTTGAAAGGTACCTCATTACTAATCAATGAATCTATCATTTATTTTCATTCCTTCATTCCTGTAAATGGATACCAAACATAGTTTTTTTTATTTTTCTATACATATCAAAATATTCCTTCATTCCAGCTAGTGTATAGTGTTCGTGTATGTGTCCGGAACACATGACCCGATCCGGAACACACTTGACGATCCGGAACGCACGCATCCTTCTAGAAGAAGTCAACGATAGTCAACAAAGAACTCAACAGACACACTTCCTATAAAATAGGGAGTGTGTCCTCAATCGGGCCAACCAAGGCCCATCACCATTCCCGGCCTTTTAGGAATCAGACTAGTATAAATATCCCCTTTGGGTTCAAGGTTTAGGTTAACTCTTTTACCATTATCACTTTTTACTTATATTATTTTACTCTCATCCCTCTTCGGATTTTTACCCTTTACTTACTTTCACGCCGGAGCTTGGTCTGGGTTCTCACACCCGGACGAGGCTAACGCGTTGCTTTGGTTTCAGGATATCCAAGCATACATCACCCAAGATCCGATCCGGTCACCCCATTCGGATCCCCGCAAAGAATTACACAAACATTTGGCGCCATTCGTGGGACCTGATATTCTATCTACCAGTTGCATAGAATGGCAGGTCCTACTCCTCCTGTCACTCCGACAGGTCCTAACCTTCCGATTGACTTGACTTCTCCGAACAATCAGAATCTCACAAAGGAATAACTTGAACAACACATCTCAACCTTGCGACTGCTAGTCAAAGAGCATAACCGGAACGTCGTGGAACCTGTCCGTCTAAGTTTCATTGAAGAAGATGAGGGAAGCAGCAACACTAAGATAGTAAGAGCCAAGGTGGTGTCTGATGCGGATTTAAAGAAACCTTTCAAGGAAGCAGTCAAATCCCCACTCACTCAAAGAATTATTGACTTCTCCGGACCCGAGTACAAGATGCCTGCCACAGTCAAGACATACGACGGAACGGGAGATCCGGAGGATCATTTGAATCGCTTCACCGGAGCAGCCAATTCGGGCGAATGGCCAATGCCGTTTTGGTGCAGAATGTTACAGCAAACGCTAGAAGGGGAAGCTAGGGGATGGCTTGAAAGCCTTGATACTGACAACATTGATGAATGGGCAGAGCTAAGGAAGGCATTTGTCAAGAGATACTTGATCCGAAAGCTATGTCATAATGGCCCACATGAGATAACCAAGATTGTAAGAAAGGCAAATGAGTCATTAACAGATTTTAAAGAACGATGGACAATTGAAGTAGGTCTTATCCATGGAGTTCCGGAAGTCATGAAGATTTTGGCATTTATGGATTCGGTCAAAAGTCCAAAGCTGGCAAAAAGGTACTCGGACAAAGTTCCTGAATCGGTGGACGAAATGATGGAGAGGTTGGATGATTTTGTTCGATCCGAGGAGGCATTCGCTAACACTGAGCTGCCAAAAGGGGAAGGAACGGAGCCATACCGGAAGCGCAACCCTCCCACCCAAAGAAGGGATGATCGCAACCAAAAGTACCATGGCTGGAACAACAATAGAAGAAATGATGGTCGAGATGCATATTAGGAAATAGATTTCTTCAACAACAGAAACAGGGATAGAGACAACAGGGCACCATACCCACCACCCCGTAATGACAATTATCACAGAAATGATTACAACCGAAACAATTATCATGACTGAAACAGAATGGCCCCGGTCCTAAGTGTTAATTCCTTGACAAAGAATTTAAAAGATATCCTTGCTACCGAAACACAGCTTCGTCTACCCCCTCCCCGTCCAATGAACAATCCGGCAAGAGGTGGAAACATGGATCGTTACTGTGACTATCATCAGGATAAGGGACACTTTACCAACGATTGCATCCAGCTAAGGAAGCAAATTGAGCTAGCCCTAGAATCTGGAAAGCTGAATCATCTTGTCCAGGATGTACGCCAGAGAGGACGAGACAATCGAAGAGAAGAGGCTCCAAGGCAAGACAAGATTATAAACATGGTCCGGACATTACCGGAAAGAGAGAAAAGGAAAGCTAGAGAAGCAACCAAAAGCTGGATGAGAGCCCCAATCACTTTTCCACCATTGGAAGAAGATGAGATGTCTGATGATCCAATTATCATAGAGGCCGAATTGGGAGGTTATTTGGTACGAAGAGTTTACGTAGATGAGGGAGCATCGGTGGAGATTATGTTCGAACACTGCTTTGAGAAGCTTCCAACAAGCATCAAGTCAAAGTTGAGGAACACGCAAACTGATCTCGTCAGATTTGCTGGAGAAGTAGTCAAACCAATGGGAAAAATCGAGTTAGAAGTCAGTTTCGGATCAGATAGCTTAGTCCGAAGAACCCACATGAAGTTTGTAGTGATCAGTGCCCCGTCACCGTACAATGTGATTGTAACACTCTCAAAATCGGGTCACATTAGCGGAAGGGTCCTTGAGTGTTACTTACATGATACAATCACACAATTATAGAAAACGGCTCAAAACGAGTCGTTTTAATAAAACATCCATTCATTCATTCAAAAGATAATAATTCATACACGGTCCCAGATAATTTTAAAATATTTACAGTACACATCAAAAGATAAAAGTTGTTTTGAATGGATATATTTTATAAAAGCGGGCCAGAGTCACCAAAATTTAGCAAGCTTCATGAAACCACCTTCCTTGAGTACCTTCTTTATGGACCTGAGATAAAACATGCTATAAAATCAACAAAAATTGTTGAGTGAATCCATAGAGTTTAAATTAAATAAAGAGAACAAAAGTATTCTGAATAACCTTCCATGGTTAATAATTCATCGAAAGACAATTATGTTGTACGGACATAATTATCGGTGTTATTACATAAGCCTCATGACATTGAACGTTAACATATATTTATTTCAGCCCACCAACACACCAGCCAAGTGCGTATATTTCTCTTATACGTATGCATCCGATGTGCTCCAATACATGTGCTTCACTACACATTGCGATAGCTAATCGCATCGGACTGGGCGTCACCCCGATAGATCTATCCATAGTATTAGCGTTCTTTCGATTAACAATTCATGATGGGATGTGGGTCTTTTTAAGGCTGTAAGCTAACTTATGTAATAACTTTCATCTAAGCATACAACTGGGTCCCTTGTGTTCTATTTAAAATAAATAGGGTTTACCACAACTTCTGGTTGCACCCCTTCATGGGTTTACAGCAACTCTTATTGTACCCTTCATTTTCAATAAATACTTTTCAAGTAAATAGAGCTTCCACAACTACTAGTTGCACCATTCAATTGGTTTACCACAACTTATAGTTGTACTCTTTATTTTTAATAAATAAGCATGTTATCTCCTCGCGGGTTTTATAAAACAAGTAAATAAATAAAAGCGAGGCTATGAACTCACCTTATGCCACGAGATCCAAAGATGTGATAGAAATTGACGGAAGAACCGGAAAGTTTCATAGGAAGGATAATAGAGATGATGAATTAAGGAATAATAATTAATCATGGGATTACCCATAATTGGATCAAAAACCCAAGATTATCATTCATCCTAATAACCAATTATGATGAGCCTCAAAATCCATAAAAAGATTATATAAGTGACGATTTGGAGAGAGATCAACAAATCTTCAACTCCATGATAAATTAATCATTAAAATGTGCATTGAAATTGTGTTTAAATTGTGCGATGGTAATTTGGCTGTGGTTTAGGCGCATCAAAGGAAAATAAAAAACAAAGAAGATATGTATATAATAATTCTCTTTTGTTAAAATGAGTAATGAATAGATACTATGCAAGGTTAAGATGACACGTACATATACATATGATCGTGGCAAATTCATTCTCGATGTGTTGAATAATAAAAAGAGATGACTTTTGTTGTAAGAGTTTGTCTCATATTTTATAAGGCGGGTATTATCGAACCTCAATATTTCAAAGGTTACGCGATTTTAAAAGATAGACGTGAAACACGGAAAATAAACTCTCAATATAAAATAAAAACATTGACATTCAGAGGACATTTATATTTTGATAATTAAATGACTTAAAATAGTTAATGTGTCAAATGAACGAATGACACATAAATGTTTCACGAAAAATACTTTAAAAAAAATAATAAAATAAATTAAAAATTAAACAAAACAAAAATTAAAAACAATAATAGAAAATACTTCTTTGTCGTATCGAGAATATAAATATCGATACCTAGTGTATTCCTTTCTGGCTATAACCTAAACGACATTCTTACGCTAAGTTTCAAGCCTTAACCTTATCGATTAGCCGATAATTTAAATTTCTCAATAAAGTAATCATATAATACTTAATAGTCGAGATTAAAATATCGACCTAAAATTGACGGATTGTCACATCATCCCCACCAAATTGGGATCTTCGTCCCGAAGATCAACTTGCATTCTTCCTCGATCGCTCGTTGAAATCAAAGAGTTAAATGTATTTTGGCCCACGTCTTGAGTTCCATCAGACTTTGACAATAGGAATACGACTTTGCTTTAGTTTCCTAACTTCCTTATCAATAATATCAACAAGTTCTTTGATGAAATGCAACTTCCGTCGATTCATACTTCAATAAGAGGGAGAATAAGATCTTTGTGAGAAAGTAATCTCTTGAAGTTCGACATATGAAAGAGTATTATTAATTCCTTGTAGTTCTCGAGGTAATTTAAGTTTTCATGCCACCGGACTCACTTTCGATATCATCTCGAAGGGTCCAAACTAACGGGGACTTAACTTCCCACGTTTCCTAAAATATATAGCACCATTTCCATGGTGATAACTGAAAAAGAGATTTTGTTACCCTTTTTATTTTTCTATTATCGTTCCTCGACTCACCCGAATTGATTTTCAATTTAACGTATCGACTTATTTGTTCTTGGTAAAACGTAATTTTTAGGATATTTTTAAACTAAAAGCTACTTAATACAAAATCTTTTTAATCCAATGTAAAAATTAAACTAATAAAAACTTTTTAAATAAAAACTATTTTAATCTAATTTAAAAATTAAACTAATTTAAATGACAACTAATCTATATAAACTAATTTTAAAAACAAAATTTGACTTTTAATAAAACTTAAAAATTAAATTAAGACTTTTAAAAACTTTAAATGAAAAATATATTTTAAAATAAAACTTAATTAAAAACTATTCTAAAGACTTTTACGTAAAATAAAAACTTTTAAATAAATAAGAAAAACTATTTCGAATTATGAAAACAAATAAAATATATATATATTTTTTTGTCTTTTTGTATTTTTATAAAAATTGAATAAAAATGAAATCTAAATAAATGATTAATTAAAATTTAGTTTAAACTAAGTTTCTATTAATTAATCTATTAAATAAAATCTGCCAGCTTTTAACTTACCTATATTAACTACTTAATGCAAAGATAAACACAAAAAGATGTCCAACTAAGTTGGTAAGGGTGTTGGGTTGTGAGGCGAAGGGTCCAGGGTTCGAACCCTACTGGAGACGAAAATTTTATTTATTTTTGGAATAAAGAACTCTCAGACCAAAAGTGTTTGAGACTTATACAACAATTAGAAGAAATAAACAGCAAAGCAGTTAAATTCAAATGAGCAAATAAAACCGACAATAAGCTACTGAAATCAATAATCTAAACTGTCAAAAAGCATAAATAAGCTAGAACTAAAAAAATAATAAGCAAATCCAAAAACGAAATAAGCAATAAATCTAAAAGTGAAGATAAGCAATTCGAACCTCAAGAAAGTAAAAAGCTGATCTAAACTTAAACATTCAAAATAAGCAAAATAAGCTAAACCGAAATAAGAAAATCCATACTGAATAATAAATCAAATAAGCAGTTTAAAAAGATACTATATAAGCAGATAAAAAAAAAAAAAAAAAAAAAACAATTCAATTTTTAACTTTCAGCAAAACAATACACCTGAATAAGCATAAAAGCCAAAGCAGCAAAAAATGGAAATAAGCTAAAAGCAGATTAGTAAAACATAAACTTAACCAAATAGACAAGCAGATAAAAATAACCCAAAAATTAAGCAGATATTATCTAAATGAGAATCATACAGCAATTCGAACTACAGCAAAACAGAATAACCTTAAACACCAGCTATATTAAACCAAACAAATCTCAACTTAATTCAGACATCTAAAATTAACTTAGCAAACAAAATTAGAATAAGCAGAAAACAAGCTAAACATATCTAAACAAATTGATCAGACTAATCATGCGAAGAATATCCAAACAAACTTAAATCCAAACAGAAGATCAAATAAACATAAGCATATTCAAATAACTAATTTATCTAAATGAAACTTATAAAAATAAAAAGAAAATGAACCTTGAGACGATGCCGTTGGGAAGAAGACGAGGCGCTGAGCCGTCTTAATAGCTAAACCGAACCAACTCCACCTTCTCATCGGAACATCAACATCATCATTTACTTCGATCCAAACTAACCTCTCACTCGAACAGTACCAAACAGCTATGTATATAAATATATATATTTTTTTATATATATATATATTTTTTTTTTTTATTTTTTTTATAATAATAATTCACACGAACAGTGATATAAAAAAAAGATTAAAAAGATTGATAATTAAAATTGCGAGAAATTAAAAACGAGACAGAATTTAAATGAAATTAACTTTTCATTAATTAATTAAAAATTACAAGACTGGAAAATTGAAATTACAATATTAAACTAAAACAATAATTTGCAAAAATTAAAACTAATTAAATCCTACTCCTAATTTAATTAAAAAAAAACTGAAATTAAAAAAATAAAGAAAAGCTTAATAAGATGGATGCCTCTAATACATGATGTGGGGGGATTTATAGGAAAACCCTAATCCCATTTGATGAACTTGGTGCCCAAGGCTTCAATCTTGGCCGCTTCTTTTCTTCTCTCTCTTTTTCTTCACATCGAACGGCTGAGAATTAATCTTGAGATGAGGATTGAGGACCACTTTGGTGTTTGCTGCGAAAATCTTGGGGATTTAATCACTTTTGATGTGAATTAGATAATAATGGTAAAAGCCCCAAAAGTTATCTTGGTAATTTCTCTGTTTTTGATTAGGGTTTGTGGGAGGTAGGGTAAAAAGTTGCGTTTGTTTAGGGAGAGAAAGAGTGGAGGTGGTGAGTTTCTTGTTATTAACGAATAAATGAGAGAGAGTGGGTAAAATAAACATTACGTTTATTTCTTTTCTTTATTTAACCAAATGAGTAAACCAGGCAAAATATGTTCATCCGTAATTATCATTTCAAATGGGCTAGGCCCAAATGAAAATCACTCCTTCCATTTTTTTGCTTAAACCAAATTGGGCTTGTAAGGCTTAATCTTCCGTTTATATTAAATTGATAAATGGGCTTTTGGCCCATTTAACAAATATAGGACCCACAAAGCTCGAAATCTTCAAAAATATTTAATCCAATAAAACGAGCTCGATTTCGGCTTTCTTGAAATTATTTCTTCAAAATTAAGTCTGCTTTGTCGGTTTTCGTGATCTTTGGCACGCTTTTGGTCTTTTGATCTCGTCTTTGACTCTTTCTTGACTTTTCTTCGACATTTGACCGTGAAATCCCGTGTTTTCTCTTCTTTTGCTCAATTGTACCTATTTAACACACAAAACACAAAACCACGCGTAATTCCGACATTTATGATAATAAGCACATGATTTGGTCTTGTTTTTCCTTGATTTTAGTGGCAAAAGGATAAGTGTTTTCACACTTATTAAATCCCCTACACTTGACCATTGCAATGACCCCATGCAATGCATTATTTTAAGGCATAAGTTACATTTTTCTCATAATCAATCCATCTCGGCCTTTATTATTATTACTATTACTACTATGACGAAAAGATAAAAACTTAAAAAGGAGACAAAAGTTAAAACAATTTATTAACTTGGAAATTATTTGATGGAAGAAACTTGTAAAGAAATCTAAGACTTGACTTAGGGCTTTTGTGTCATGAATATTAATCACCCTCAAGTTTCACGTTCCCCATACCAAGCTCAAAAACGAGATCATTGTAACTACAAGTTAGCACAACTAACACTTACTCATGTGGTTTAATTAATCACTTAGACCCCCTTATTCCTACGGTGTATCTCTTGTATTTTATTTTTGTCTTGAATGATCACTAGGATGCATTTTTGACTTATTTCGATAATTTATTAAGGCCGAAAATAAAGTGGGACGATTTAATCAATAGTTAGCTAAAGGACAAAATCTTTTAAAACGGCTTCTCGAAACCTCATAAAGTTCATATCTTGGCATAACTCGTTTCACGATTTGAGACCTTTCTCGGACCGATATTTGGCTTGTACTTCAAACTTCAAATCTTGAGAGACGATCTTGAAATTATGGTCTTCTCTTCATTTCGGTATACATCTTCATAAGGAGTGAAAGATGCTTCAAACGTTGACCACGACTTCTTCATTTATCCTCTTCTTTATTTAGGATTTTGATATACAACGATCCGCCTCCTTTTCGGACTTGGATCTATTTATCCTCATACCTTGTTAGGGTCTTTTTGGATAGACTTCTCCATTATCTGTAGGGGAGTAATTGCTTCTCGTCGTGTGTCTTGATCCTTCATATTGATTTGGATTAATGATCTTCACATCATCTTAGGATCTTTAGCAAAAAGTGAATCCTCATGCCTTGTGAGGGCCTTTTTGGACTCGGGTATCCTCATGCCTTGTTAGGGCCTTTTTGGATAAGCCAATCTTCGCGTCCCGATTCAATAAGTTATGCCTTGGCTATGAACTCTAATTAATACCGAGCAACTTTTAAACGATCTTGTGCTAGAAGCTAAGTAACCTTTTAAATCGTACAACCTTATTTATTGCAAATATATTTATTAACAAGTGATGGGAGAAAAAGCTTATAACTAACTCACATAAGTTAATGAAAGAATACCGAACTTATAATTAACTCTATCATCTCTCGTTCTCCACAATTTAAAATCTCAAGGAATGAGACTCGTGGATGCTTAGCCTAATAAACCAATTAAGGCCCATATGGTTAAGGATACTAGCTAGAGTAAACTTAGATAAGTAAACTCGGGTTGAGTCAAAATATTCACGACGGGCCTAATATATCAAAGATATCTAAACTTATTAAAACCATTTTATTTATTTATTTATTTTATTTTAACTTTATTTTTGAAATGAAAATTATTATGATGCGATAATAAAAGGAAAGAAAATAAATAAAAATACTACTAGGCCAAAATAGATCAAAAATTTGAAAAACATTGAAAAATTTTAAAATTTTTCGGTTAACTGGGGTCAAATTCATGGAAAAGCCCACTAAAATTTCGATAGAAATCCCCCCTACACTTAATATAAACATTGCCCTCAATGTTTAAGCATGTGGGAGAATAAACTCCCCTACACTTAGGACATTGAGTACGTTGTTTAAATCGAGCTAAGGAAAGGACAACTAAAGTGATTTCATTTATTTGTTTTATTTATGTACAAGATTGAATCACAATAGCAAAAACTTATCGAAGGAACCGGGTACATGGGTAACACGGGAACACGGGTCTCGTCAAAAGTACCAAAAGTGGATCATCAAAGCACATGTACCTACACACATCACAACACACAAAACAAACAACCTACACGGCTCCCCCTACACTTATTGTAGAAAATAAATAAAAGATAGATAATCGGGTTGCCTCCCGGGAAGCGCTTGTTTTTGTTAACCGAGTCACGAGCCTGACTCGACCCCGAATTAAATGGTCCATGGGGAAGCCTCGAACGTGATACCGGGATCAAAGATCTTATCCTCGGTCTCGGATGAACATAATAAATGAGAGGCAGGAGGATAAGTCATAAAAGGTAGAAAAGTCCTCTCGACACAAGAAAAGTAAGTGAAGTCCTGATCCACGGGAGGTGGGGTGGGTAAAGGAGACAAATTGTCATCCCCCAAAGACATAGGATGGTCACTATTCGGCAAAGCCGTAACGGTATCAATCAAAGAATGGTCAATGTCACCTCCCGGGTCAAAGCACTCATCCTCATTTCCCGGTATGAAATGAGGAGAGTAAAAGCGATACATCACTTGCTTGGGTGTGCACGCGGTAGGACGGGGTGGCAACATAATATGAGAAATATCAGAGGACATATCTACCACCCGCGTCACCTCACCAGACCGAATCAAACGGAAACTAGGGTCAAATCTCTCCACCTCCTCTATGATGGAAGGTGGCATGGCTAACAAAGGATGCTCATCAATAGCAATAGAGTCGGAGCTATCAATGTCCTCAATCCCCTCTTCAAAGAGAGGATTTACGTCACTAGAGATGTAGGCGTCATCAAAATCAAATAAAGGGTTCGAATAAATATTGAAATTTTCCTTCGGAACGTCTTCATCGGATAGTGACTCGTCATCACTAAAAGTAAAATCATCATCGAGATCAAAAAGGGGATTAGAGAAAGCCAAAGAATCGTCTCCCAAGATGTCGGTGGGAGGTAATGAATCATTACTAGAAAGAGATTCACACTCATCGTCACTATCGGAAGCAACCGTAGGCTCACTTTGGATTGGAATAAGAGTCTCGTCACAAGGAATAGTGATAAGACCCTCATCCCCCATGATGAGAGAGGCATCGGGCTCCGTAGTAGAAGAATCGAGAATAGGAGTGGTAGAATCCTTAGGCTCGAGAGCCGGCAAGTCGAGAGAAGGAATTACAATTGCACTAGGACATTGAGCACAAAGATCATTCCAAGAAATAGTATTCTCGTCGTCATCATCATCATAATAGTAAGTTTGTTTTTGGTGAAAAGTATTTTTTTTTTTGAAATTTTAAGACTAATTTAAAAACTATTTAATAATAAAAATCTAATAAAACTATTTTAAAACTAATTAAATTTAAAAACTAATTTAAAACTAGTTGAAAATATAAAACTTAACTTGAATATAAAACTAATTTAAACTAATTAAAAATATAAAACTTAAAAACTTTTTAAACTAATTTATTGAAAATAAAGACTCTTAAATAAAAACTATTTTGAAAATAAAACTAAAAACTTTTTAAAAATTTTAAAAGAAAAGATATTTAAAACTATTTAAATTTTAAAGATAAAAGTAAATCTATTTTAAATAAAAGTAAATTAAAACTAATTTAAAATTTAAAGAAAGTAAATAAAATATTTTTTTCTTTTTATTTTTATAAAAACCGAATTAAAAAAAATAAAACTTTTTAATTAAAACTTAATTAAACTAGCAACTTAATTAAATCTAATTAATTTAAACTGCCAATGACTAAATAAACTATATTAAGAAGAAAAGCCAAGATTAAACACAAATAAGGACTAGAACAGATGGTAAACGCGTTAGGCAGTTGAACAGAAGGTCAGGGGTTCGAACCCTACTGGAGACGAAAATTTTATTTATTTTTGGAATAAAGAACTCTCAGACCAAAAGTGTCTAAGACTTATACAACAATTAGAAGAAATAAACAGCAAAGCAGTTAAATTCAAATGAGCAAATAAAACCGACAATAAGCTACTGAAATCAATAATCTAAACTGTCAAAAAGCATAAATAAGCTAGAACTAAAAAAATAATAAGCAAATCCAAAAACGAAATAAGCAATAAATCTAAAAGTGAAGATAAGCAATTCGAACCTCAAGAAAGTAAAAAGCTGATCTAAACTTAAACATTCAAAATAAGCAAAATAAGCTAAACCGAAATAAGAAAATCCATACTGAATAATAAATCAAATAAGCAGTTTAAAAAGATACTATATAAGCAGATAAAAAAAATAAAAAAAAGAAAAACAATTCAATTTTAAACTTTCAGCAAAACAATACACCTGAATAAGCATAAAAGCCAAAGCAGCAAAAAATGGAAATAAGCTAAAAGCAGATTAGC
The DNA here is from genome assembly GCA_025667525.1 of Glebionis coronaria. Taxonomy (NCBI): domain Eukaryota; kingdom Viridiplantae; phylum Streptophyta; class Magnoliopsida; order Asterales; family Asteraceae; genus Glebionis; species Glebionis coronaria. The sequence continues at coordinate 85,336,841 of CM046879.1, read as the reverse complement.
AAAACATAAACTTAACCAAATAGACAAGCAGATAAAAATAACCCAAAAATTAAGCAGATATTATCTAAATGAGAATCATACAGCAATTCGAACTACAGCAAAACAGAATAACCTTAAACACCAGCTATATTAAACCAAACAAATCTCAACTTAATTCAGACATCTAAAATTAACTTAGCAAACAAAATTAGAATAAGCAGAAAACAAGCTAAACATATCTAAACAAATTGATCAGACTAATCATGCGAAGAATATCCAAACAAACTTAAATCCAAACAGAAGATCAAATAAACATAAGCATATTCAAATAACTAATTTATCTAAATGAAACTTATAAAAATAAAAAGAAAATGAACCTTGAGACGATGCCGTTGGGAAGAAGACGAGGCGATGAGCCGTCTTAATAGCTAAACGAACCAAATCCACCTTCTCATCGGAACATCAACATCATCATTTACTTCGATCCAAACTAACCTCTCACTCGAACAGTACCAAACAGCTATGTATATAAATATATATATTTTTTTATATAAATATATATATATATATATTTTTTTTATAATAATAATTCACACGAACAGTGATATAAAAAAAAAGATTAAAAAGATTGATAATTAAAATTGCGAGAAATTAAAAACGAGACAGAATTTAAATGAAATTAACTTTTCATTAATTAATTAAAAATTACAAGACTGGAAAATTGAAATTACAATATTAAACTAAAACTGATTTGCAAAAATTAAAACTAATTAAATCCTACTCCTAATTTAATTAAAAAAAACTAAAATTAAAAAAATAAAGAAAAGCTTAATAAGATGGATGCCTCTAATACATGATGTGGGGGATTTATAGGAAAACCCTAATCCCATTTGATGAACTTGGTGCCCAAGGCTTCAATCTTGGCCGCTTCTTTTCTTCTCTCTCTTTTTCTTCACATCGAACGGCTGAGAATTAATCTTGAGATGAGGATTGAGGACCACTTTGGTGTTTGCTGCGAAAATCTTGGGGATTTAATCCCTTTTGATGTGAATTAGATAATAATGGTAAAAGCCCCAAAATTTATCTTGGTAATTTCTCTGTTTTTGATTAGGGTTTGTGGGAGGTAGGGTAAAAAGTTGCGTTTGTTTAGGGAGAGAAAGAGTGGAGGTGGTGAGTTTCTTGTTATTAACGAATAAATGAGAGAGAGTGGGTAAAATAAACATTACGTTTATTTCTTTTCTTTATTTAACCAAATGAGTAAACCAGGCAAAATATGTTCATCCGTAATTATCATTTCAAATGGGCTAGGCCCAAATGAAAATCACTCCTTCCATTTTTTTGCTTAAACCAAATTGGGCTTGTAAGGCTTAATCTTCCGTTTATATTAAATTGATAAATGGGCTTTTGGCCCATTTAACAAATATAGGACCCACAAAGCTCGAAATCTTCAAAAATATTTAATCCAATAAAACGAGCTCGATTTCGGCTTTCTTGAAATTATTTATTCAAAATTAAGTCTGCTTTGTCGGTTTTCGTGATCTTTGGCACGCTTTTGGTCTTTTGATCTCGTCTTTGACTCTTTCTTGACTTTTCTTCGACATTTGACCGTGAAATCCCGTGTTTTCTCTTCTTTTGCTCAATTGTACCTATTTAACACACAAAACACAAAACCACGCGTAATTCTGACATTTATGATAATAAGCACATGATTTGGTCTTGTTTTTCCTTGATTTTAGTGGCAAAAGGATAAGTGTTTTCACACTTATTAATAACCTTGGCATAACTTTTCCACCTACCTCGAATTCCAAAGGTTTTCGCTTCACATCATCCTAACTTTCGTGTCTACTGTGAGTGGGTAACAAACGTTTCATAGTTTGCACGATCATTTTATTATTGGAATGAAATGGGCAGATTTAGTCAATCGGACTACAATGACCCAAATTGAATCAAATCAAAAAAACTTTTTTTTTTTGTTTTTTGTTTTTTTTTGTTTTTTTTTTTTTTGAAATCGACGAGAACTCCACTGCTATTAATCACATAGCTAAGAAATTTCATGCATTCAAGCCAAAAATCACATTTCGAAAATTTGGCATACAACTTTTTAATCCTTAGCAAATTCAAGATAGTCTCCAAATGTTCACCATGCTCTTCTTTATTTTTACAATAAATCAGAAAATTATATATGAACATAATGACAAATTTATCAAGATACGACTTGCACGCACGATTCATGAAATCCATGTATACTGCCGGTGCATTGGTCAATTCATACGGCATTACTTAGAACTCATAATTGTCCATGATGATTTCTAAACGTAGTAATTAGAATATCTTCCTCGCGGATGCGAAGTTGATGATAACCAAACCGTAGATCAATATGAGAGTAGAAACTTACAGCAGATCAAATATGTCATCAATCCTCGGCAAAGGATATCGGTTCTTGACCCATAATTTATTTGGTTCTCGATGAAAAAATCCATATTTCTTCTTACGAATAATACCGGAGCTCTCCATGGCGACGAGCTCGGTCGAATAAAATCTTTATTAGATAGCTTTCCTTCAGTTTAGATGGTACAAAACGATATGGCTCACGGGCCACCAGCACCATGAATTAGATCGTTTTAGAATTCTATTTGCCTTTGGGGCGGAAGCCCCGACAAATCTTCGGAAAGACTTCGAGATACTCGTTGATTCGAAAAACTGACTCTAGAATCTCAAACTACTAACAAAATCTTACATCATCTTCAGTCACCTTCAAAGTTTGTGGTTTGCATTTCATGGATGAAGTGTAGTTACAGCCTATAATTTTGGTCACATTTGGTCAATTAGGACCACTAGTATTAATGGCTCCAGCTCCAGCTCCACTAATTTCTAGTTCCACCAGCTCCTCCTCCAGAACCATTTGCACCACAAAACAACTTGCTCAACCAGAACTACCGGCCCACTAGAGCCGCCAACTCCATCATTCATGTTGGCCATGAATTCAGTTAAGGATGCAGCAACTTGTTCACTAAACTTGGCTCATACATGACTAATCATATTTTTGCCGCATGATTCTAGTACAACGCGAATCATAATGAGTATTCATTTAATGATTTCATTACAAGAAAAGGAATAATTAAATAGAACAAAGGGTTTAAAAGGAACAAATGATTAGAAGAAACAAGCAAGGAAATATAATAATCGAACGATGTAGAATTAGGAATCAAAAGATAGTCATTCCATTAATCATAAATTAGTATAAATTGTATTGTCAAGCATTATAGATTATCATCATCTAATGCTATACAACTGAAAAGACTAGTCCTACTAACTGATGTCACAGTTTAGTTAGTGATTTATGAAATACTACAGCAGATAAACTAACCCATAAAAGTTACTAGTTAATTCACGTGGCTAAGAAGGCTCCTCGGTCCCACTAGAAGAAGATTTCTACAGTGTCTTTCAGAGACGCTTGACATCCTCCTCAATTGGCGATTTTGGAACAGCCCCAATACAACCATCCCACGATCATAGGATTAGAAGAACAAAATCAAAGAATGTATCAAGCAAACGAATTACGAGTCAATAAGAGTTTAATCACGCAGATGCTATATGCCCAAGCCCACACGTTTATGAATCATTATTTCCATGGACTGATCAAATCCATCCAAATAAGATTTAGAAATTTGTGGTTCAACAATTATAATTTCCTTGTTCAAATGAATGGCCAATTCATTTCAACAAAACAATTATAAATCACCTTATTTAAGCATCGCTAGCTCAACGCAGAAGATCAAGATCGAATTAAATGAGAATCGATATAACGAGAAAGATTAGTGATATGGTATGGAATCCTATTTGGCATATGAATACCATACCAATCAACCTCAATTCCTAACAAACAACAAGTACAATCTCAGAAAAACTTGTTTCTAAAACAGTAGAATGTCGAAGATTAATAAAAATGGAGATTAAACGAAATGAAAAGATTGATGAATCAAGAATAAGGACCAAGGAAATCAAAATCCTTGTAACCAAATAAATATCATCCATAATATTAACCATTTCGCTAGGATCATGGACATCCACAAATTTAGTTAAACTCGGGAATAACGGGATTCACTTCGAGAATAGCTTTGGCGTTAGCATAAAATGAATAGTGTTGCTTCGTGACAATCTACGTCGTATAAATATCTCGGATAATTAATAAATTATCATTTACAATTAAATAAATGAAAACATACCTTGTAATTCACAAGTTTAAATAATCGATAAAGATTACAACATATATATAATCCCATATACATATATAAATACTCTCATTCTCGTCCATTGGCAACTCGGAGGTTTCGCTTGCAACTGTTATAGTTAAAAGATTTCAAAATTTCATTTTTGGAAAATCTTTTCGTTCTCTATAACTTGAGCTCTTGATACCAATCTGTAACACTCTCAAAATCGGGTCACATTAGCGGAAGGGTCCTTGAGTGTTACTTACATGATACAATCACACAATTATAGAAAACGGCTCAAAACGAGTCGTTTTAATAAAACATCCATTCATTCATTCAAAAGATAATAATTCATACACGGTCCCAGATAATTTTAAAATATTTACAGTACACATCAAAAGATAAAAGTTGTTTTGAATGGATATATTTTATAAAAGCGGGCCAGAGTCACCAAAATTTAGCAAGCTTCATGAAACCACCTTCCTTGAGTACCTTCTTTATGGACCTGAGATAAAACATGCTATAAAATCAACAAAAATTGTTGAGTGAATCCATAGAGTTTAAATTAAATAAAGAGAACAAAAGTATTATGAATAACCTTCCATGGTTAATAATTCATCGAAAGACAATTATGTTGTACGGACATAATTATCGGTGTTATTACATAAGCCTCATGACATTGAGCGTTAACATATATTTATTTCAGCCCACCAACACACCAGCCAAGTGCGTATATTTCTCTTATACGTATGCATCCGATGTGCTCCAATACACATGTGCTTCACTACACATTGCGATAGCTAATCGCATCGGACTGGGCGTCACCCCGATAGATCTATCCATAGTATTAGCGTTCTTTCGATTAACAATTCATGATGGGATGTGGGTCTTTTTAAGGCTGTAAGCTAACTTATGTAATAACTTTCATCTAAGCATACAACTGGGTCCCTTGTGTTCTATTTAAAATAAATAGGGTTTACCACAACTTCTGGTTGCACCCCTTCATGGGTTTACAGCAACTCTTATTGTACCCTTCATTTTCAATAAATACTTTTCAAGTAAATAGAGCTTCCACAACTACTAGTTGCACCATTCAATCGGTTTACCACAACTTATAGTTGTACTCTTTATTTTTAATAAATAAGCATGTTATCTCCTCGCGGGTTTTATAAAACAAGTAAATAAATAAAAGCGAGGCTATGAACTCACCTTATGCCACGAGATCCAAAGATGTGATAGAAATTGACGGAAGAACCGGAAAGTTTCATAGGAACGATAATAGAGATGATGAATTAAGGAATAATAATTGATCATGGGATTACCCATAATTGGATCAAAAACCCAAGATTATCATTCATCCTAATAACCAATTATGATGAGCCTCAAAATCCATAAAAAGATTATATAAGTGACGATTTGGAGAGAGATCAACAAATCTTCAACTCCATGATAAATTAATCATTAAAATGTGCATTGATATTGTGTTTAAATTGTGCGATGGTAATTTGGCTGTGGTTTAGGCGCATCAAAGGAAAATAAAAAACAAAGAAGATATGTATATAATAATTCTCTTTTGTTAAAATGAGTAATGAATAGATACTATGCAAGGTTAAGATGACACGTACATATACATATGATCGTGGAAAATTCATTCTCGATGTGTTGAATAATAAAAAGAGATGACTTTTGTTGTAAGAGTTTGTCTCATATTTTATAAGGCGGGTATTATCGAACCTCAATATTTCAAAGGTTACGCGATTTTAAAAGATAGACGTGAAACACGGAAAATAAACTCTCAATATAAAATAAAAACATTGACATTCAGAGGACATTTATATTTTGATAATTAAATGACTTAAAATAGTTAATGCGTCAAATGAACGAATGACACATAAATGTTTCACGAAAAATACTTTAAAAAAAATAATAAAATAAATTAAAAATTAAACAAAACAAAAATTAAAAACAATAATAGAAAATACTTCTTTGTCGTATCGAGAATATAAATATCGATACCTAGTGTATTCCTTTCTGGCTATAACCTAAACAACATTCTTACGCTAAGTTTCAAGCCTTAACCTTATCGATTAGCCGATAATTTAAATTTCTCAATAAAGTAATCATATAATACTTAATAGTCGAGATTAAAATATCGACCTAAAATTGACGGATTGTCACAGTGATCCTAGGGAGGACAGGCATCCGGATCCTCCGAGCTGTACCGTCAACCATTCATGCCATGATGAAGTTTCCCACTCCAAGAGGGGTAGCCTCGCTAGTCTCTCGATCAGTCATCGTCTCGGAATGCAGGCAGATAGCAAAAAGGCAAGCGCCAACGCCCACAACCAACAACAAGACCGTGACGGCTGAGTTACCATCCGGTACGGAAAGCATCATGACTAACCCTGCTTATCCGGAACAGTTTACCACTATTGGGGGCGGATTAACTGTAGCTTGCCAAACAACATTAAAGAACCTGCTGAAAGACAACTTGGATGTATTTGCATGGGAACCATCAGATATGACAGGAGTGCCGAGGCGAATCATGCAACATAACTTGAATGTCAATGAGAGCTTAGACCCGGTATGTCAGAAAAGACGAATGCTAGGATCCGAAAAGAGCAAGGCCGTAACGAAAGAAGTGGAAGAACTAGTGGCGGCAGGAATAGTCAGATCAGTAAAGTACCCAACGTACATCTCCAATCCGGTCATGGTGAAAAAGAGTGATGGGTCGTGGAGGATGTGTGTAGATTTCAAAAATCTTAATTCAGCATGTTCGAAGGACTACTACTCACCTCCGGACATTGATGAAAAAATTGAATCCGTAGTAGAATCTCGCTTTAAGTGTTTCTTGGACGCATACTAGGGTTACCATCAAATTCAAATGGCCCCGGAAGATGAAGAGAAGACCGCCTTTTATACGGATCAAGGCACTTTTTGCTACACCAAGATGCCCTTCGGATTGAAAAATGCCGGAGCAACATATCAAAGACTGGTTGACTCAGCCTTTCAAAGTCAGATAGGACGAAATAGGGAGGCATACATTGATGACATGGTGATAAAGAGTAAGGATGAAAGGAGCATGTTATCAGACATGGCGGAAACCTTTGACAACCTCAGACAAATCAACATGAAGTTAAATCCGGTTAAGTGCTCGTTTGGGGTAGAAGAAGGCAAATTCCTCGGATACATCATTACTCTGGAAGGTATACAAGCCAATCCGAAGAAAACAAGGGCCATTATTGACATCCAATCACCAAAGACATGGAAGGAAATGCAATCGTTAAGTGGCAAGTTAGCAGCCTTAAACCGATTCTTATCACGATCTGCTGAAAGGGCGCTCCCATTCTTTAACACACTCAAGAATATCACAAAGGAGAACAAGCATGAGTACAAATTGACCGCAGAGGCGGAAGAGGCATTCCAGCAAATGAAAAAGTTGATCATGAACCTGTCAACCCTTACCACTCCAAGACCAAAGGAACCCCTGTACATGTACTTGGCAGCATCACAAGAGTCAATTAGTGCAGTATTGCTCACTGAAAGGAATGGAAGACAATGTCCGATTCATTATATTGGCCGAACACTTAGTGATGCAGAAAAGAACTATTCTCCTATGGAAAAACTGGCTTTAGCCTTGCTAAAGGCATCAAGGAGACTTAGGAGATATTTCGAAGGCCATGAGATAAACGTAATCACAGACCAACCAATCAAGCAGATATTAAGTAAGGCAGATGCATCCGGAAAGTTGGCTAAGTACACAATTGAGTTGGGGGCTTACAAAATAGAATACAAACCAAGAAACGCAATCAAAGGGCAAGTTTTGGCAGATTTCCTAACCGAAGCACCTATAGGTCAGGCAGCAGAAGAATTCTTCCAGGTGCCTACTCTGAGGCCGGGAAAAGATGAAACAGAAAGGTGGACCCTCTTTACAGACGGAGCATCCAGTGCTCAAGGAGCAGGAGCCAGGTTGGTCCTCATCAGCCCAACCAGAACCGAGTTCACTTACGCCCTCCGACTCAACAATGAAGCATAATACGAAGCCCTTCTTGCAGGTCTAAGAATTGCAATACAGATGAAAGTGGGAAGGATTGAGGTCCGAGTAGACTCAAAGTTGGTAGCAAACCAGGTCAACGGAACATACGAAGCAAATTGTGATAGAATGATAAAATACCTAATCGAGGCAAAGGTTTTGATATCAAATTTTTCCCATTTCGCAATCATGAACATACCAATGAGTAAGAATCAGAAGGCTGACGTCCTAAGCAAACTGGCAACGTTGGCATTCGACCACTTAACAAAAGAGGTCTTGGTGGAGGTCTTAAACGTAAGGTCTACCGACCGGAACGAGGTGAACACCATAGTGGAAGAAGTAGGCGACAATTGGATGACTCCCATCATTAAATGTCTCTGGGATGGAATCTGGCCAACGGATAAGAACGAAGCACGACGTTTAAGATTGAAGCTGCACCAGTATGAAATGGTTGACGGGGTCTTATTCAAAAAAGGGTACTTAGAACCAATGCTTCGGTGCGTGGGTCCGTTGCAAGCCAACTATGTCCTTCGGGAAATACACATGGGTTCGTGTAGCATGCACTTGAAGCCAAGGTCGATAGTAGCACAAGCTTTAAGATCGGGGTATTACTGGCCAACCATGCATACAGACGCAAGGGAGGAGCTAGAGAAATGTGATTCATGCCAAATTCATGCACCAGTAGCAAGATTGCCAAAGACACTGATGAAATCTATCATGGCACCATGGCCATTTTACCAATGGGGAATGGACATTCTAGGTCCATTACCAGCCTCATCCGGAAATGTGAAATACATAATTGTCCCCATTGATTATTTCACCAAGTGGATGGAGGCTAAGCCTTTGGTCAAAATATCCGGAAAGGAAGTAATCAAATTCTTTTGGGACAATGTTGTCTGCCGATTTGGAGTCCTAAAGATAATAGTCACAGACAATGCTAAGCAATTCATCAATAAACCATTCAAGAGCTGGTGTTCGGACTTGGAAATCAAGCAAATCAATACAGTTGTAGCCCATCCACAAGCAAACGGTCTAGTTGAAAGGGCTAACAAGACTCTCATGGAAGGCATTAAGATAAGGCTGGGTCGAGAAAGGAATGGATGGGCAGAGGAGCTACCGCACATACTATGGGCCCACCGGACGTCATTGAAGCAGAGTAATGGAGAAATCCTTTCAGCCTCACATATGGATCTGAAGCAGTCATTCCGGCTGAGATAGGAATGCCCACATATCGGACAATGATGATCAATGAAAAGGACAATAATGATGCCCTGCACATAAACTTGGACCTCTAACAGGAAAGAAGAGAAATGGCAGCTATCCGGGAAGCGAAGTACAAGACGAAGGTGGAGCAGTACTACAACAAGCGAGTTCGTCCAGTTGCATTCCGCCCAGGAGACTTTGTGTTCCGAAAGAATGAAGCAAGCAGGGTTCTGAAAGAAGGAAAACTTGCTCCTACATGGGAAGGCCCATACCGTGTCAAGGAAGCATACCAGAATGGCTCGTACAAGCTCCTTACCATGAGAGACAAGGAGGTCCCAAGGGTGTGGCATGCAATGAACCTCAGGAAGTGTTATTTGTAATTTCATTTCTATTTTGTAACGGCTCTTTCTCCCTTCAGCAAGGGAAGGGTCCAGTTTATTACTTCATCTAGATTTTATTTCTAAATGTATCAACCTTCACTCCCTCTAGAAGGGAAATGTTATGTCCTTTGTTTTTAATGAAAAAGCTTCTCCTCTCGTCCTTAAAGGAGGAAGCACCTTTGCAGCAATTATAAGTAGCATGAATGATAAGACGTTGCACTTAAATCACACCCTAGCAATACGCATCCAATTCTTTCTCCCTTCGGCAAGGGAAGAATTTGGTTATTTTTGAATAAGTCCTACCGAAACGGAAGGCATACACATCCAATTCTTTCTCCCTTCAGCAAGGGAAGAATTTGGTTATTTTTGAATAAGTCCCACCGAAACGGAAGGCATACACATCCAATTCTTTCTCCCTTCAACAAGGGAAGAATTTGGTTATTTTTGAAAAAGTCCTATCCGAAAAGGAAGGCATACGCATCCAATTCTTTCTCCCTTCAACAAAGGAAGAATTTGGTTATTTTTGAAAAAGTCCTATCCGGAATGGAAGGCATACGCATCTAATTCTTTCTCCTTTCAGCAAGGGATGAATTTGGTTATTTTTGAAAAAGTCCTATCCGAAACGGAAGGCATACGCATCCAATTCTTTCTCCCTTCATCAAGGGAAGAATTTGGTTATTTTTGAAAAAGTCCTATCCGGAATGGAAGGCATACGCATCCAATTCTTTCTCCCTTCAGCAAGGGAAGAATTTGGTTATTTTTGAAAAAGTCCTATCCGGAATGGAAGGCATACGCTTCTAATTCTTTCTCCCTGCGGCAAGGGAAGAATTTGGTTATTTTTGAATAAGTCCTATCCGAAATAGAAGGCATACGCTTCCAATTCCTTCTCCCTTCAACAAGGGAAGGATTTGGTAATTTTCATCCGAAACGGAAGGTTTAGAAATAATCTTGTTCACTTTCACTTTAAACCCTAAGCTGAAAGGTGAGGCCTATTCGTATGCAATTGCCTTTTCAAACAAACAAGAATCATAAGAGGGGTATATATTTAACAAAACATAAACGTCAACATACGAAAACAGTGTGATTGTTACAACCTTCCAGATCAAAAGAGGCATAAGAAAAGACAAAACAACAAAAACAAATAGTCTGCGAATATTACATTCATCCGAATAAAGTTAAGTTTGGGAACAGTTGTTTTAAGCAAATCATAGGGAAATCAGGCTGCGGGGGTGTCTTTGCTTCCGGAGGCATCAGCATCATCTTGAAGGGACACCATATCTTCATCAATAAGGGTCTATGCCGAAGGATCCACAGTCTTTAGAGGAGCAGGAGCAGGCTCGATTTCCATTAAGCGCTCAATGGGTAAGTAGAAATTGGTAGCGACCTCTTGGATATAGGGGTATTTAGCCTCCGGAAGGTCATCAACCATCGACCCTATTTTCTTCTCACAATATAAATCAAACCCCGGGGTGGCAGCAACGACGGCTAATTGCTCCTCGACATGCCTCCAAACTTTAATCCCTACGGCCCAGTCAGCCTCAATAGCTTTGTTGAAACAGTCTGTTATGTTCTTTTTATGCTCATGGCTGTTTAAGAGCTTGGAAACTACGGCAGGAAGCAGTGTCCGGATAGCATTGTACCTCCCCATCTTAGAAGTGTTGCACTTGCTCTGCAGCTCGTCCCTCTCGGCTTTTAAGGCTTTGACCTCCTCGGCATATCTGTCTTTGTCAGCATTCACCACGTGCAAAGTTGCCCCGAGATCAGCAATCCGGGCATCACGGCCTTTGAGCCTCTTTGACAAGTCAAATTTTTCGCCCACCGCGGCAGCCAGCTCCGAATCCCTAGTAGCACAAACCTTTTCGGCATTCTCGAGCTGAGAGGAAAGTTTAGAATTAGCCTAGATCTGTTCCGACAACTTAACGTCGGAAGCTTGCAGAAGCACCTTGTATCCCTCGCACTCATCCATAAGATTGCCTTGGTCGTGGGATTCCTCCTCCAACCTTCGAAGGGAGTCGACCATTCCCATCGTACTCCTAGCAAGTTGGTACCAACTACGGCTTAGGGCAAGGGAAGGGGGATAGGAGCTCAATTCTCGCTGCACAGCCGGAGGGATAAGATTCATCATTAGGTCGCCACACTCCGAAGGGGTATCCACCCGGCTAGCAACATTAATAATTTTTTTTTCTTTTTTTAAATTATAATTTTTTTTAAATTATTAATTTGTACAAGTTGCATAAAAAGTTAATAGAAGTTGCATAAAAACACTTAAATATACCTATTTTTACACTTAAATTCATAGTACTTTTTATTATTTTTTAATTTTTACAAGTCGCATAGAAAGTAAATAAAGGTGGCATAATAAATTAATTACAAATATATCTACTTTTACACTTAAATCTATAGTATTTTTTATTATTTTTTAAGTAATACAAGTCGTAATGAGTCTTAGATTTTGTCAAAAAATGTCTTACACAAATGTCACATCATTATCTACCAAAAGTACAAGTTGCATAAAAAAATATAAAATAAATAAATTAAAAGATTTTGTTAAAATTTATTTTTTTGAAAAAAACTATTTTTTAATACAAGTCGCATAAAAAACATAAAAAGTTGTATAGCAGACAAGCCCTTACACACATGTACTTTTTATAACACATTCTAACATGTGTCATAAAAAATACAATACACTTTTCATAATTTTATTTAAGTGACATAATGCATTTTAGGAAAGTAGGTGCAACGTTAAGTATTTCAAGAATTTTCCTTATTTATAAAATAAGACGCATTCACTTATGAATGTGAGAACCAGGTTGAACTTATAAGCTTCATGCTGCTATATCATTGTAGAGCTAAAGATTTATAAGTTGTCATGATACTTTAACTTCAAAACAAAGTTACTCAAAATATCGTTACCTGTTATATCACCTACACGAATTTCAGTTATTGAATATTATTACATGTTATTACACGCACGAGTTCTAGTTATCAAGTAAACAAAATCAAAATCCAGACATGCAATGTAATTCAGGTGATTGCGAAAGCGTTAAAATAATGTAGGATTTCATAGAGTATGATTTGTCAAGAAGATATCGAATTGCTGAGTGGAATGAACTTTCGCTAGTGAATATAAACGGTAAAAAAAACATCTTACAAAAAGACCGTATGATCGAGACTCGTGTCATCTTTCTTAACTAGTTTTACAACCAAAATATTAGGTTAATAAGCTCATTTATGTGTAAAGACAACTATTTACTATTATCTTAATGTTCTAGGAGAATATGGTAAGTTACTAAACATCGTTTTTGGTCATATATGGTTGAACAGTTTGGCTCTTGCAGTGTAAATGGTTGGTGACATGGAGTTTAAAGGTGGAGGCCATGGGTTAAAATTATGGCCCAGTATTATTTTAGTCATTTTGTTACATAATTAACATCGTGTGACCTGTCGATGGAAGCCTTTTGGTACCCTTTTTCGTTCCTTGAGTTGAAAATCCAAAAAATCAATAGGCCGAGAGAAGATATGAGTAAGTCATACTTACTCCCCACATACGATTTATCAATGCCACAAGTTGTCCAAATATATATATGCTTTGAGTAGGGATAAGCATTTCGACCCGAATCCTGAATAGATCCTGAACCGTTCTTGGAACCGTACCGATTCCTATACCCGAATCCCGTTCGGTACGATACCGGGACTACGAAATAAGGTGAAAAAAAATTCGGGACCACTAATTCGGGACGGGACCGGTACCAAATCGGGAAATTCCCGAAAAAGAACGGGAAAATCCCGATTTCCCGGTACCGGTACCGATTCCCGTACCGGTACCGATACCCGAATCCCGTTCGGTACGGTACCGGTACCATAAATTTATGCTCAGGAAATAATCGGTACCACTAATTCGGGACGGGTTCGAGACGAGACCGGTACCGTACTCATCCCTAGCTTTGAGTTTCAATTTGCTCATATGTGGGAAAAAGTAAGACATTCATATATTTTCGAGAGTCAAGACTTAAAAAACCTTTGTATCACATTGCAAGTATAGAAAGTAGAGGTGGCAAAACGGCGGGCGGGTTAAACGGGCGATAGGCTAAACAGGCGACGGGTTAAACGGGCACGCGCAAAACGGGCAGGCGAAACGTGCGGGCTAAACGGGCGCAAGCTAAAATGATAAAAAAACATATAAAAACGTAGAATTAAAAAATAAAAATACTTGTTTAAAAACCGGGGATAAAACTAAATATAAAATATCCGCCGAATAGCCTAATTAGTGTTTTACATGTGCGACCATTTAGCCTATAAGTTCTTACATATCCGCCCGTTTAACCCATTAATAACAAATAATAGGCAAAAAAATTCCCATCTTTTTTTAAATGGGCAAAAAGTACATATATTTATCATAATAATAAGCAAGATTTGACACCTATAATAGAAAGCATACCGGAAACAAAAGACAAACTCTTATTTAGCTAAGTGTTGAGCTTCATTAGAATATGTAGTTTAGTTTGGTCATTAGCTCCTTGCCCTCCTAAAAAAATCACAAAACTCACGTTGCATATATGAAGTTTAGTTTGTGATATGAAGGTTTTTGGTTTTGCTTAGTCAACTCTTTTCATAATCAACTTCTAGTTTGTTCGGTTTAGTCAAAAACAATTTGTTTGTTATAATACCATGGCAACTAACATGTGTTTCGAGCACATTACTCAAGCAAGTTAAAGTTCAATTTTTACTAATCCTTGTCCCCATGTTTTTTTTCTTTTTTTATTCTCATTTTAGATTTATAATGTCATTAAAATGTGGAACCACAATGCCCTATCTACATTACATACATAGAGAAAATATATTTCTTTAGAAACTTACAAAATGAGTAATGTTGTTGGACCAAAACTCGACTCAGATCGTGTGGGTGGAAACTCGAGCCAAATAGTTAACAAACACGCCCGGCTTGTTTACCACGTAAAGAAACAAAGAAATAAAAATATCGTGGTGAACTTTTAGTAGTGAGAAATTGACAATGAACAAATGGACGAATATATAAACAAAAAAAGTCAGACAACTTATTTGAAAAATCAATGTGGAAGAAGAAGATATACTCTATCACGTTCCTTCTTTTATTACTTATGATAAAAGATGCTTGTCACATATATACGCGTTTTTAGTTTCTGTTTGCTCCTATGTGGGATAAAGAAAGTAAAAAACTTCATATATAATTTTTGCATGTTCTTAAGACTCGCAAAAGTAAAAAAAAAAAACATTTACTGCATAACATAATTAAAATACGTATGTATAAATATAGTATATGAGTCATTACAGAAGCACACTTGGAACACAAAGAGTATTCTTATTTAACCGATGTTGAGCTTTGTTAGAAGATGAAAACTGATTGTAATATATTGTTTAGGTGGCAAATTTTGTTAATTTTGTTAATTATTAGTATTTTTGGGCATCTTTTTAAAAAGTATATAACACTTTTTCCTCATCTCTTATTATTGGTGGGGTTAACGGGCACATGTAAGATATTAGATGGGTTCTAAGACTATGTTTATTCACAACCTATCACAACCCAAACTATCATTAAAATACTATTTTTTTATTCTCCCACCTATCCAACCAACACATACAACCAATCTCAACCTTTTTACCATTTATCAACAACCCAACATAACCAAACCTAAAATATAATATAATATTTTTATTTAATCAAATTACTTAAAATATCATATAAAATTATATATTAAATAAATTATTACTTATAAACATTGTAAAAAATACTAATCATTTAACTTGACTAAAAATTAAGTAATAGTTAAAAATGATCAGACATAGAAACGGAAAACTATTATACATAATTGCATACATATTAAACATAAGATTTAAGTTCATTTGGATACCAAACTTATCTAAGATATGAGGGGACTCATCCTCACCATCCATCTTCCTACCATCCAATGACTGAGATTAAATCCCCATTTTATACTGTAAGGGTATTTCGGTCATTTCACTCATCTACTATATAAGTCTTTTTTTCTTCTTTTTTTCTCTCATAAAACACACATACGTCTTTATTTTGTCTCTTTCTCTCTCTCTGCCTCCCATCTACTTTCTCTCTCTACATCGAATCCATTTCGATCTATCATCAAGAACGATCAATCCGTCATCTCGAACCAGTTAATCTATAATCACGAATATAGATTAGTCCATCATCAGGGATTATGATCTATTCTTAATTTTAGCAAATTTGATTTGGGTAAGCTTATTAATTTATCATTATTACAATTATAAGCTTTCAATTAGCTTATTTTGAACGAATTAGATTGATTTATTTGTTTTTAATCATAAGCTAACTTACTAGGTGATTTATTTTAATATGTTGATTTGTTTGAATAAGCTTATGGATAAGTTGTTGAACTAGATGGGAGTTATGAATAAGCTTTTGAATTAGAAGAGAGTTATGAATAAGCTTCTTAATTAGATGATTTGAATGTATTGTTTTGAATTATAAGTTAGCTTATTAGTTTTTTAAACGAATTGTCAGATTTTATCAATAAGAGAGTTATAAATAAGCTTATGTTCGTGTGTAAAAAGCTGTTTTAATATGAACTTTTATGTAGCTGATGTAAGCTTGATATATCATATATGATACCTCATTTATCATATATGATAGATATATGATATACGATATATGATAGGTGTATCATATATGATACATGAGGTATCATATATGATGTTTTGACACACCATCAAAAAGCCCACACTTTATGATTAATTTACAGAAAATATCTTTAAGCACTTTAAACATGCCTTCTTTCATATATAATATTGTATATATGATATTGTATAAAGATCGACTATGGATGGCTATGGTAACTAGCATGTGTCTTAGAGTTGAGAATCATATATGTTTGATAAGACTCAATATCATAATCAAATATGATTGTGGCTTATTATCAGGTTTTATTTATGATGTGCTATGAATAAGGTTTTATTTATTCTTTCCTCTATTCTATTAATGCAGATTGTGCGAACAAAACAACGAGCAAATATGAATGTTGCAGTTGCCTAGTTGAAACAAAGCATTAAGACGTGCACGCATATTGTAAGGATAAGATAAAGTCGTCGTAGAGGCCAAAGAAGAATTATAAGAGAAAAGTATATTTGGTTGAGAATGAAGAAAAATTGATTGAAGATGAAGAAGAATTGATTGAAGATGAAGAATAGTATTTCTAATAATAAGAATGTTTGAGTTTTAGTTATGAATTGAGTATATTCATTTCTTTTTTTTTATCTTTTTATTATGAATGAGTGTTTTAATCATCATTGGTTACCTTCTATTTAAACGAGTGTTTTATTATGAATTGTATGATTTTAAAAAAACACTCTTTTTATTATCTGAACAAATGTTTAATCATCGATTCAGCAAGCTCTTTATTTTAAGCATAAAGTCAGCAGACCTTTTGTTGAATATGTCAAACTTTTTTTTAGTATCATATATGATAATGCATTATCATATATGATACTCATAAAAAAATACTCTTTTAATTTTTTAAACAACTGTTTAATCACGAATCCAACAAATTCCTTGTTTTAATCATGAATTCAGTAGAGCATTTGTTCAATATGTCAAACCTTTTTTTGAGTATCATATATGATACTTCATTATCATATATGATAATGCAGTACCATATATGGCATAATTTAAGAGTTACATGTGTTATCATATATGATACTAAAAAAAGGTAAAAACTATGGTTGAAGAATATGATAAAAACTTTAACAAAGTAACCATACAAGCCAAAACTTACATCTACAGATGTTTCGCCATTTCATATTCAACAAAAATTATAATGATTGAGTAGCATTGCAAAGTTAAACCAATACATCACCATAAAAAATTACTAAAAGACAAACTATTCAAACGTTTAAGACAATGGATGTTGATCTCAGTTATCAACATTTTTGTTGCAAACTTGGCGCTCGTCTTTGTCATCTTCGTGCACATGATCTTGTTATTTCAGTCGTGAATCTAGTGTTCCACTTCTTGGCCTTGATATAATTGAGTTCTCTAGAATGCATTGAAAACAACTTCTACTACACAAGTAAAAATATTTGGTTTTAATTTCAAACAGATTATCATATATGATATACTATAGAAGTTGTATTTCAATCAGATTATCATATATGATAATATACACACAACTAACTTTTAATTACCCACCAGGAGATCACATATTTGTTTGTATTTGTTTTGAAGCACGTTATCATATTATCATATATAATACCTCCATATATCATATATGATATATTTATCATATATGATATATAGAGGTATCATATATGATACATCTGTTCATCGTAGCCTACGTTTTCAACATAACTCTCCTAATAAGCTTATTTTCAAAAGTCACCTTATGCTTATCACACAGCTTCAACAACTCCATTTATAAGCTTATTCACATAACTCTATTTTAATTTATATGTTTATTCATATAACTCTTCTAATAAGCTTATTCAAATTAAGCTTAACTATAACACATCAAATAAGGTTAATTATAACACATCAAATAAGCTAACACATTCAAAATCATATCAAAATAAGCTACAAAAAAATAAATTGATAAGCTAAAAAAATCTATCATCTTATTCTTATAAAATCTAAACTCGTATATGAATTCACGTCAAATAAGCTAAAAAATAAGCTTAGTTACATAAAAAAAGATATAAAAAAAGAAGATATAGATCATGATGATTTACCTGATGTTTATGAATTGTAAAAGGAGATGATTGGATTCGAAGAAGATGATGAGATAATAGATCGGGGATGGATCGAACTCGTTTTTTTAGATCGGAATGATGGATCTAATAATGGTTTGTGTGTGTGTGTGTTTTGTGTGTTTTTTTGTATGAATGGATCAGGAAGATAGCAAGATAGACGGGGTAGTGGATTTAGGAGGTGGGTGGACGGGTTAAAATGACCAAAATGCCCTTCCGCCTTTTTTAATTAAAAAAGAAGGGTTGATCTCAACCATCAATTTTTTTGGATGGATGGTTGAGATGTGTCCCTTAGTATCTAAAAAAATACATGTATCCATTATAACCATTCTCTAAACATAATATTCTGGGTAATTACTATATAATTTATTTGTGTAGAGAATTTCAAAAAGCTAATCTATAAATATGTTGCTTATTGCATTACAAAATAGAGGGTTAGATGATGCACATCAAAACAAAATACAAAAAGATAAAAAGGAGATGACATGTCTAAATGTATGGATGAGAATAGAGGGTTGGATGATGCACATTAATGTCACTTTGCGACTGGTCGGATGCTCTCCCTCCTTATCTTATTTACTTTTTGAGTAGTTGGAATATAAAATTATTATCTTTTTGTCATCATCTCTTCCAATCGGTTGGAGAAGATCGTGAATGAAAGTAGTCTAATGGACGTATGTAAAATATCAAATTAGTCACTCGACGGACCTTTTATACTGAATTTTTTTTCTCGACTTTTAAACAAATATTATTACAGTATTATTTTATTTTTACGTTATCATATTTTTTTTTTAATTTTAACCCGCGCCCATTTTGTCGGCTGCTCATACCCGCCTGCCCCACCCGTTTTGGTCCCTTTGGCTCCTTGCTCTAATAAAAAGAACCGCAACACACGTTGCATATATGATATTTAGTTTGTGTTATGAAGATTTTTTTCTCTTCTTAGCCGGTTCCTAATCAACTTTAAGTTTTACGGTTCGATGAGTTATTTTAATATTTTTTAACAAAACAACGTGTCAAAGATTTGAGATTGGAGAATTACCTCAACATCGGGGAGTTGTTAGATACCAAGCTAACTAACATGTGTTTCGAGCATATCACTCAAATGAAAGTTCAGTTGTCACCAATCCGTTTGCCCTTTTTTTTCTCTTATCGTGGTTTTTGATATCACTTTTGCTACATGATAAGTATACTCTTACAATGTATCAAATAACTCAATCTAACCCATTTACACATGTAATTGCATGTAGGGACGAAGTCAGGATCAAATATGATCGGGTGCATAAAGTTTTTGAAAGTTTTATGGACTTATATTTAAATAGTCGTGTGTTAGGATCGAACTCGGGATTACGGGATTGCACACATTACGTAAATGGTTAATTTTATTTATTAAATATATTTTATATATTTATTAAATTAAACCGAAGCTTAACTAACGATTGTTAATAATTAAAAGTTAAGTATAAACGACCGTTATGGAATTAAATAGAAGAGAAAAGAAGAAAAATGAGAAGTTCTGGAAGCCCCATGGGATGGGCTTCCACCGCCGGTTATACAAGGCCCAAGGGGGGATTTTGTTTTCTAATTTGTTTATTACTTGGAAAATAAGATTTGCTAGCCTATATAAACAATCCTTAGCCTTCATAATTTTTAATCACACTCTTTTTTTCTCTCTTCCTACGACCAAAACCAAAGGCAAACACCCTCTTTAGGGTTCCTTTTAACCTTTGGTTTTGTTTTCTTTGTTTGATCAACTCCAAAGGAAAACACCTTTTTTTAGGTTTCCTTTTATCCTTTGGTTTTGGTTAGCAATAATCTAGTCCTAGCCCCTCTCTAGGGTTGTTTGGTAGATATTCCACAAGTGTAGAAGCTCGGTTTACACGTGCTAGAATCACGGTTAGCTCGTTGTATTACGTGTGTACAAGAACGTAATGTAGTCTTACTTTAGACTACATCTTGGTTATGTTCCTCATAAACCCTAATTGGTGATTCGTTGGTGATCTTGTGGATCTTCACTAAGATAAAGGTATGTAACCCTAATTCGATTAATTATAATTGTGTTATTATTATGATCTTGTTAAATCGCTTCCGCTATGTGTGCTTTGATCCATATTAGGGTTTTTAATAATTGTTATGAACTTCATAAACCTTCAGTGTCATCGAGAGCCGTTTTAATATGTTATAATTATCGAGATCTAAAGATTTTTTTTAACTGATAATTGTTTTGAGTTAAAAACTATATGTTTTTTTTGAAAAGAAAATTTAGGGTTTTGGTTTTGTTTGTTTTTTTTTTAAAATTCGATTTTAAAAAAAAAGGGGTCGGTTTGTTTTTTTAGCCAATTATAAATTAAAAAAATAGTTATTTTGTGAAACCCTAAAATTGCATGTTTTGATCTTTAGATAATTACATGATTAATTGTTATGTCATGTATTTAAGGTTACGATCCGTAGAGATTTTATTAATTTGTTAAGTAATTTGGGTGGAACTTTGATGAATTGCATATGTTATGTGAATTATTGTTTCGGTCCGTAGAGATTTAATTGTTAAGTTATGTGGGAGATCCGTGATGAACATGCATGTTTTTCATGGATCATACGTTTTATGTGGTAATTGTTACGTGTTTTGCTACATACTTTATTTGATTCAATAAATCTAAAATTAGGGAAGACTTTTATATGAATATAAAAACCTAGATTTGATGTTTATTGAATAAATCGTATGCATGCGGCTATTTGATTTATTTATTGCACATATAAATTGTTACTATGTGTTTATGATTTAGTTTTTTTGTACCTACTTGTTTTCATACGTTTTATATTGATTGTATGTTGTAAACAAGGGTAATTTTTTCTAAGAAAAATTAATATGAACTAAATCATATCAAATTAATGAATTGTTTTGAGATCTAATTGGCATATGATTTGCGTTGATTGGAATTGCAATAATAACTTAACGGCCTACTCAACTTTAACAAACTATAAAGTGGGTATAACGCACTGTTGGTCATGTACCCGGTTAAGGAAGGAGGTGTTATGCTTCAGCGCTGACCAAATTCCCGGCTTGCCTGTGCGTCAAAGTTGGAATTGCCTACGGTTATTATTTACATAATTCCTTAAGGTTGATTTAACCGCAAAAATTCACATCTGAAACACAATGAATAAGGTTATTGCTTTGTGCTTTAGCTAAGTTCTAGAAAAAGTACGGTGTGAATTTAGTTGTGGATAAAATCTTTAATTGGTTTAACCAATACCTCAACTTGCAAATATATGATGAAATTTTAGTCTCACCAAAAAGTTTACTAAAGTTTTATTAAACTTATGCTATGGAGATGTATGCATGCTTCTCCATACATGATTTTGACACCAAAATCAATACCCTTAAAACTTAAGTCATATGCCATCTAATTGACGAACACTTGAAGTTACAATTTTCGTCATATGAGATTCTGGACGATGTTGTAATGAAGAGAAAACTTCATGACTGAATAAGATTACACATGAAGGTTTTGCGTTCTTTAGATTAGTCGACTTAATTAAGTTCCTCAGTAAGATCTGGAAACTTAAGGCATAAAGAAGGGATGAAACATGTTTACAATGCAAAATGACTTTTGGCAATGTAAATCTCTTAAATATCTAGAAATTGCAAATTTGTTTGTCAATCATTGTTCGACAAGTTACCATCTTGAATACTTTCATTGCTAGCAGATCAACTGATGTGATGAAATTATGTCAATTTGGATTCTAGTTTTCAAGGAAAATACTATGGTTATTATTACCAGGGGTAATTTTATTTTCTTGAATGGTATTATCGAAAATGCTAAGACTGGATTTTGTAAATTCTTTTACAAATGTATTAATGCAACGTTACACCGTAAACGTGGTTTATTCATTTATTGATCTAAAACCGTATGGTTGAGGATAGAGTCAATTTAAAAGATAAACCTAAACTCTTTTCCATAAGTGAAAAAGGAGTAATAAGGATTTTAGAAATGTCAAATTCAAATCCATAACTTATAGCAAACTTTAATAGTTAAGAAAAGTGCATATTTTGAGTTATTAAAAGTTACCGCTAATTGGTTATAAGGCAAACTAGCATATTTGTCTAGTAGTTGTGCTTTGACCATTTATAGGCACTACATACCATTGTGGGGTTGGTAGAACTATTAAGGAAGAAATTGCATATCAAGTCTTTCAAGTTAAAAACAATTGATGGATAAGTCATCATTTACGAAGTAGAGTACACTCATAAACACTATAATTAATTGTTACGAATGTGTTTTTCAAAAGTGTAAGAAAGTAAACACAACACTAATTATTTTCACCGATTATGAAACATTTTCAATGTTGTCAAGTTCAGTGGGAGAATTGTGTTGTATTACTGATTTTGAGTCTATTAAAACATTCTCTAATTCAGTGGGAGTTACAAGCCTTGTTGTCTTGGTAATAACCCATATTATCTTTAGTATGTTCTAAGATAATTACTTTCGAATTGTTGACACTATTATTGTGACAACCCTGGTTTTGAGGTTCGTCACTTAGTTTTATTTTGTGCTAGTTGCGTGTCTTTACGTGTTTATGTGCTTATTGGTGTGTATAGATTGTGGTTTGGATATCGTTTCCGGTACGGGGTACCTTGTGAATGAAACGATGTGTGATGATTTCATGTTCATGAGCTCACATGGTAGTGACTATGAAATGAGATGGTGTTATTTGGTGGTTTTAAGTATACGTATATGTATTATAGAAAATCGTATTTTTACGATTTACGGTTTAGCATTTGGAGGTCTCGGATGAGGTAATTAGTCATATGGATATTTTTTGGGATGGTTTTAAGTCATTTAGGACTTAGTTATAAAGTTTATTTCAAAATTTGAGATTTTTTTTAAAAGTGTATATTTTACGACTTTTACGGTAAAACGCGTAAAAATTGACTAGTTTTACGGTTTTGAGGTTTTGGAGGTTTTAGGAGCTGAAATAAATTAAGGTAAATTAAGGTATTGTTAATAACATAATATTAAACAATAAAAAGAAAAAAAAACGAAATTTAATAGATATGAAATGGTTATAGACGGTTGGAAAAGGAAAAAAAAGGAAAAAGGGAAAAAGGAGAAAAAGGAAACATTGTATTGGGCTAGGATTAGTATGGTAATTATATAAAGACTTTTATTAACTAAAAACACATCATAATCCCCTGGAGATCAAGCTTAGGTCGAATTTAATGGAGAAAATTAGGGTTCTTCATAAAATTTTGGGGTTTTCATAAATCAAAGGTAAATCTTCAAATCCCTTTTCAATTTAATTGTTTTAATGATTTCTTAATCATCTTATGATGGATTTAGGTTAGGGTTTAATTTAAAAACAGTATATATTAATGTTATAATAATGATGTTATAATGATTACATAAATTAGGGCTTGTAATTAGTGGGGTTAGGGTTAATTAATTAGGTTAATTTGATTAAACCCGTTTTTAAAAACTGGGCAGAATTTTGAGTCAATTGTTTTGATCATATTGGGAGTTCTACAAACTCTTATTTTGCGATCCAAGTATCCCTGAAAAGGTAATTGAAGTGGCTTTCCAATGCAAGAAACGAGAACTAAATTGGAGGTCGGGAAGTGGGTCAAAAACAGGTTACAACAGTCGGAGGTCAAAACAGTTTTGAATTCAGCCTGTTTTCTTTTTAAGTTTTGGATTGTTTGGGTACTTAGGGTTGCATTGGGATCTTCTCACGAACATGAGAGATGGTTTATATATTTTAGTAAGGATCTGCACTTGGGCTAAGATTGTGGTTTAGGGTAAGACCCTCTAATGGTAATGAACTTTTCATACGTTTAAAATCAGTGAATTCTGGATAGGTAGCAATATATACACATATATTTGGGCCTTAACAGTAGCTTTAAGGTTAGGGCAAGTGGGAGGTTTTAGCTAACATGTATAAAAGTGTGAATATTCCTTTTACAGAAACCATGGGTATGTTTAAGTGGACGTTTGACTTAAAGTTTGAAGACCTAAAACTGGGACTGTTTTGTGTAAAATTATGAACGGGATAGCTATTAAACTTAACCAAGTTAAGGACTTGTTAAGGAAGGGTAATGGGGTGATTAGAGCTTAACAATGAGGTAATTATACGGGAATAGACTAGATGTCCATCATAGGTTGATGAGCCATCTTAGTGATTGGTTCGTGTATTGATTTCGTGTTTTTGGTTTGTTTGCTTGTTGCTAGTGCGATGACTTGTGAAGAAGCTATCAGGTGAGTTTCATAGTCCCATGTTTAATATTGATTTTGACTTCCAGATGGGATGGAAGAGACACTGTGTTGAGTTATTTATAAACTGATGCTGTGAATGTTTTATGGTTTGTGATGGACTTGTGTGTACACTTATGTGATTAACTGCTATGTGATTCTTGATTTTGTTTATGATTTGGATCGGGGGACACGTATCGTCTCAGTTATTGTGGTTTGACAAGGTAGTGGCCTTGTGGTTTGACAAGGTAGTGGCCTTGTGGTTTGACAAGGTAGTGGCCTTGTGGTTTGACAAGGTAGTGGCCTTGGGATAGGTACATAGTGTGATCATCTATGGTACCATGTTGTTTGGCAAGGTAGGAGCCTTGGATTTTGGTTTGGAATGATTGATCTTGAATGCTAGTTGTTAATACATAATTGTAGCACATTGTCCATATGTTATTGTGTTGATGGTTGTTATTCACAGCTTGTAATTGATTTAGCGTTGGAGTCTAAACCTATGACTCTCACCAACTTTATGTTGACGTGTTTTAGTGTCTCTTTCAGGTGACACTATGGTTAAGCATGAGAACATAAGTGGCTAGGATTGGAGAAGCTTAGGAATGCATATAGAAGGAGAATCCCCGTTTCCTTCTTAGTTTTTATTTGTTCTTTTAATAAGTAATACAGTGGCACACATATATTTGTTTGGTTATGTTATTTGTTTGTCTTGGGTAAGCGGTAGGACTGTTACCTACTTACATAGACTCCTGAGTGTGATGAGATATTGTCATGACTTTGTGTCTCCATTTTATGACATTTCTTATTTCATATAGTTATCTCTATAGACACGCCATGTTGTGATGATATCCATACGTCGCGCCCCATATTCCGCCATGGTGGGGTGTGACAATTATCTTCAAAGGATATTCATGTATTGATTCTTGTTGATTAAGTGTTTCTACATCTACTTGTAAAAACTAATAGATGTGACACAATCATATTTTTGTAGACGAACGTTAGACGTGATGTTTATCTAATATATGAGGTTGTTCCATGCACAAGTGGGAGAAATGAACATTGTGTGCTAGAAACAACTCATAAAGATATGATTCTCTTGAAATCAAGATAAGAGACTAACAATCTAATTAATATTAGATGAAAGTTAGATCATGTGTCAATATGATTAAAAGAGTACTTAAAAGTATATATATCATTCACATCAAGAAACACTTGTTTTTTTAATTTAGTCATGTCAGAGCTTGGACTAAATTGTAAACACAAAGGTAAAATATCCACATGTCGTAAGATCGGGCGTGGATTATTTTGCGGTTTCTTAAAATGGGCAATTCCTTGAATGACATAAGATACATAGAGTAATCTTATACTACTAAAGTATAATATTTGTGTATTCTTGAAATTACATAAATAGACATAGTAGTGAATTAACTTGAAAATATTATTGAAACCTAGTGGTGTTCATGATTACTTTAGTTATACGTGTTTATGATTTATTGAATAAAGTCACAAACATAAAGTCTTGAAAGACGTATAATATAAAGTAAGAGGTTTATGTTTTAAAAGACATGGAAATGAAGTGACTTTGTATTAGAATTACTTGAGTTATAAAGCATGAAAAATAGTTAGTAAATCTATTATACCATTAAGATGATTTAGTTGGTATATAGGTAAGCCTAAAGATATATATTTATCTTAAATATTGTTAAGATTGACTTACAATATTTCCCTAAATGAAATACATCATTGTTATGGTATGTTCATTAGGAGAATCAAAATTCTCAATATGATGGTGATGTTTGATTCAAGATAACTATATCTTCCTTTATTCCAAAAGATATCAAAATTAGAAAGTTGAGTATGCCTTGAGCTAAGAAGATTAATAAGATACCATTATATATGGAATGTGATGAATCACGTTATATCTTAAATGGAGTTCGGATTTTGGTAAACTACTTATGAAGTGGATTGTTTAGAAAATAAAGAGTATGGAACTGTCATTATGTTTTGTAATGTCCCATATAGATAACGTTGGAGTTTTGATCTATTTGCTATGTATTTAAAGAGTAATTTTAAGTTACTAAAAGCAAGTGGGAGTTTTGATCTTGAAAGATAAATTTACAAGATACATAATCTTCTAAAATACACAAGTAATTATCATGAGGTAGGCTTGTAAATGCTAATTCTCAAGATAAAGGAATTTACGTCATAGGTCCGTAAGGATATCTCGGATATGCGATTTATATGCTGAGAATTATGAGTTACAAATAATTGTTGTGATTTGTTACCAAATATTGTTTTAGGTAAATTACTCATACTATGAATGTTATAGATGTTGTCCAAATAAGATAATAAATTTTAGATTTGGTTTATCTTAAATAGTTTGACTAGAAATTGGAGATGAGTTTCGTCAAAGGAAGAAAAACGCCAATTGTGGTGGTTTAATCTTTGTGTCGAAATTATGTGGACAAAATTGTACACATATTTAATGTATGTATTATGAATAGATTATTAATCACATTTAAGTAATTAATTGTGATTGAGTATTCTTTCCTAAACACATTAAATGTATAAAGATTTTTATGGTCATATTTTAAATTGAAAGATTTGGATATGTATGAACTATTTCTTGAATGACTACTTGATCAAGGACTTAAGTAATCGAAATGAGTTTATTACTTCAAAATAAATCTTTGGAAAATTACAAAATGCAATTATCCATGAATGGATAAAAACATGCATCTAGGATATTATTATTATGTTTAATTTGAAATCCAAGATTGGATTTAAATTTGAATAAGATGATTTCTGAGTATTCCTAAAAGCTAGTGGGAGTATTATGGTTATTTTCTTAAATTATATGTGTCAAATAGACATGTAAGAAAGTAAGTTTTCATTCAAATTAAAAGTTGATTTGGTTTACATTTGAGATGAAACTTTGCTTTGGAGATTTAGAAAATAAGATATACATAACCTTGGAACAAATAAATTTATTTATTTATGCGGTGGAAATACAACATAATATACCATGTAGTAAGTTTACATGGATATTTAGGACATGAAGAAATCTAATTCTGGTTTGAGAAATTCTCATGTGTGTCGTGTTGTATTTATATCATGCTTAAAATACATGATGATTTGAATATATTAATCTATTTAAAAGTTATTAAATAACTTGTGTAATGAATATTCTGAAGGAATATGTTTGGAAGTAGAATAACATCCTAAATCTTGGATCAGCTTCTATATTCTATGCATGAGTAATTTGTCAATAGTTGTGCAAATTATCATAGTCAACAAAATTTGGAGGTTTGGTTGAAATCAAACATTACATAATAGATATTAATGGTAACGTATTTATATCTTTTATGACAAGTTGTAAAACTTGAAAATATATAATTGAGGTAACACTCAATATTAGTCATGGGATCTTTGGAGATGACATGTTGATTAAAGATGCATTATACATTAAAGAATTAGAATACTTTGAACTTCAAATGTGTTTTGGAAGTTTAGGAAATTGGTGATCAAGGATGTTTCACAATTTTGATACTATGTGGCAATATCAAATTGTTTGAATGCTATGTACAAGAGTTTCAATGAATTGAATTCTTGAAGAAAGTATTCTCAAAATTCCAATAGGTCATGATTGGTTGTTTTATGCTTTGCCAAACAAGTATGAATGTCATTACTAGAGGCATGCGGCATGTACCAGTTTTATGCATTGATCTATTTTAGTATTTGGATAAAGGATGTTTAAGACATTATTGAATTGATGAAATAAAGATTGAGTTTCGTTTAATTTCTGTTATTTGATTTTGTAGGACCTATTTTACATGTTTTAATCCATGAATATTATGATATTTCTAAATGTTCATTGTCGATTAATAATATGAGAATATTATTAAACTAAGACAATTCAAAATAGTGACAGAGTATACTTGAAAGTATATTGGTCAATTTTGGATGATATTTGATGAATCAAATATTGGACTTATCCCAACTATATGATTTTAATTTATGGATCTTTGTCATCAAGTAAATCATAAATAGTTATCCTTAGACCTGAGATACCAGGAAACTGTCGTGGATCTAGTGCATTTCTGTGAAATAATCTAACGTTAAACGTAACTGGTAGCTATAAGGGTTATTTTCAGAAGTGTTGCAAAGTTCATAAGTTTTGCTTGTAGTCAATATGGGATTTGTTTCCTTCAAAATTATTTTGAAGTATAATACAGCTCGGACCCTCGGGGGAGTAGTAAGATATTTGTGCGGCCACACCCAAATTTGTTTGGTGATCTTGCTATATCCGTAAACGAGAAACAGAATGGTCAATGTAAGGAATGACTGAAATCCATATCCTATTAACGTTGTATTTGAAATGAAAGGATAATAATAATGATAGTAAATCATTACAAGGTTTTATCCAAGAGACCTTACTCGAGATCGGACTAGGGCATTGACGTGTAACTAGACGCTAACCAATGTGATCACGATATTTTGAAATATGTCCAAGTGGGAGCTGAAAGTTTTATGGACTTATATTTAAATAGTCGTGTGTTAGGATCGAACTCGGGATTACGGGATTACACACATTACCTAAAGGGTTAATTTTATTTATTAAATATATTTTATATATTTATTAAATTAAACCGAAGCTTAACAAACGATCGTTAATAATTAAAAGTTAAGTATAAACGACCGTTATGGAATTAAATAGAAGAGAAAAGAAGAAAAAGGAAAAGTTCCGGGCCCCATGGGTGGGCTTCCACCGCCGGTTATACAAGGCCCAAGGGGGGATTTTGTTTCCTAATTTGTTTATTACTTGGAAAATAAGATTTGCTAGCCTATATAAACAATCCTTAGCCTTCATAATTTTTAATCGCACTCTTTTTTTTTCTCTCTTCCTACGACTAAAACCAAAGGCAAACACCCTCTTTAGGGTTCATTTTAACCTTTGGTTTTGGTTTCTTTGTTTGATCAACTCCAAAGGAAAAACACCTATTTTAGGGTTCCATTTATCCTTTGGTTTTGGTTAGCAATAATCTAGTCCTAGCCCCTCTCTAGGGTTGTTGGGTAGATATTCCACAAGTGTAGAAGCTCGGTTTACACGTGCTAGAATCACGGTTAGCTCGTTGTATTAAGCGTGTACAAGAACGTAATGTAGTCTTACTTTAGACTACATCTTGGTTATGTTCTTCATAAACCCTAATTGGTGATTCGTTGGTGATCTTGTGGATCTTCACTAAGATAAAGGTATGTAACCCTAATTCGATTAATTATAATTGTGTTATTATTATGATCTTGTTAAATCGCTTCCGCTATGTGTGCTTTGATCCATATTAGGGTTTTTAATAATTGTTATGAACTTCATAAACCTTCAGTTTTTAACACTAATATAAGATGCTTAAAAATGAATTAGGACGAAGAGTAAAAATACATTTCGATGGACTTGATACATTTTGGATACATTTGGGAAAAATCGATTTTCCCCAAAAATTATCACTAAATTGAAAAAATCCATAAGTGCCCCGGACACCCGCGGGACACCCTGTGGCTCCGTCCCTGCTTGCTTGTATGATCCATCATAAACTCATGGAATGGAGAGGAGACACTGTATGAAGATAAGATACATGAGTCCTACAAGAGATCTGATATCGAATTATATTCTCATTCATCGAATCTTCGCATCTTACTATCTATTATAAAGTATAAATAGAAGCCATCAGATAGAACTTAGAGAGAAACAAACATAGCTTAGGGCGGTGGGAGTGGCGTTAAAGTCACGAGCGAGATACAGTAAGCCGCGCGCAACCCCATCCCCTGCTTAAACTCGCGCGCTAGTTAGTCCCCAGAAAAAAAAGAGGGTCAGACTTACCTCGGTGAGTTAAACTTATGTGGGCCCAAGTGTTTTTATTTTTAGGGTTAGGTTTATTTGTGGGTGTTTTTTGTGAGTGGGGTGTGTTTAAATAATAAAAATAATAGGTATGAAAGGTGAGTGTGGGTGAGTTTGGGTGAGTGTCATTACCTCCTATGGGGAGTTTGGGTGAGTTTGTTAAAAAGCTGATGTGACGCTGACGTGACGGTGAGTGAGTTGCTTACCACTCCCACCAGCCTTAGAGAATACTATTCTCTAGGGGATCTAAGTAATCTTATTTTACTACTTTATATAAGATTTAGGCCTTTTTTTATATTTAGAAGTCTTAAATTTTTAAGCCTAAAACATTGTTATAATAAGAAATTAACAAACTACCGTTTGAATTTACATAAAAAAAGTAACTGATACTTAAACATTCAATTCACTATACTTGTAATAGGCTTAGATTGTAACAGTCCATTTTAAAACTGTCAATAACACCCCTTTACACTCGACACATAATAAAAGGCTAAAAATTAGGAATTGAGTTTTCTATAATTATGCCTTACAAATTGCAAAATCTTAATCAGAAATACCAGTATAAATTCATACCACATCCACTACTAGCAATAATATATCAAAACTTCTGCTAAAACTTCTCCGATGACACATATTCTCTTTTATTTATAGTGAACCACCCATTATTACAGTTCGACAACCTCCTAAGATTTTGGCCAACTTTCCCCAAATTCTGGCCAATTTTTTGTTCTATTAATCAATTTTCCAATATGCTCATATACATTCCTGCTTTATTCAAAATCCAAATCAACCAAAACTTTTGAAGCAGAATCTACTTTTAAAACGGAACAAAGAGAATGTTTGTGCTTCGAACAACAAGACGTGAACAAAAGAGAGTCTTTGTGCTTCAATCAAACAAATCGAAATATTTAGGGGGTTGTGTTCCTGGTATTGCGAAAATGTAGAGAATAGTTAACAATGTTAAATTGTTAATCAAAGAGGTTGGTAATAGTGATATAGAGAGAAAAGTGAAGAGTGGCGGTTGAGTGAAGTTAGATATCATATAAGTAATGGTTTTGTTTATTTTAGATTGTATCAAACATGAGAAAGAGATGGAGTCGGTCAAGTTGTAGACCAATATTTGTTTCATTTTTGCCAAGTTTTTTCTTTAGTATAATACGAGTATGATTTTAACTAACAAGTTGGTGTTATATATGATTTTAAAATCAGATAAGGTTAACGGGTTTAATCAAAAACCAGAGAAAACCGGTCTAAATCTATGTAAATAAACGAATCAGGCATGACCGGAATTTTTTTATTGTTCTCCTATTAATCGCAGGGTACCCGCCGTCGAATCGCGCGGGGTACCCTGCTAGTCTTATCTATAATGACAAAATCAATATGAATTAATCTTCGGAGCGGGCTCCCGGGCTCTATGTTGCCAAATACGTTAATGTCGACCTATTAATAACAACTTAATCAAAGAGAGAACCGCAAAAATCATCTTTATGGCATGTCAAAAAATCGAATTTTATCATTCGTTAATTTTTAGACATCAAACATCCTCCTTTAGTGAACGGTGTATCATACTTCCCTATAGACGGATAATATAAATATTTTTCTCGTTAAGTATAAACAAAATCTTAAATGAATGGTATTTTTATCTTTTCCTTCTATAGGGATTTATGGTAACCTTAAAAGTATATCTTTTAAATGTTTTGATTTAAAAAAATCTAAATAAATTAATTTTCTTTAAAAAAAAGTTTGATTTTTTTTACAAAAAAATTTAATTTTCTCTAAAGATATAAATTTCTTTGGGAAAAAAAGTTAATTTATATAGAAAACGGTCAAAGTTTTACATTATTCAGAAAAAAATTAAAAAAATCGAAAAGAATATTAATTTGTTAGAAATTTGTTTTATTTTTTCCGAAAAGAAAATTAAATTCCTTAACTTCAAAAAGTTTCTGTTTTTTTTCAAAAAAAAAACTATTTTTCTAATAGAAAAGTAATTTTTTAGAAAAAAGTTTTAAAATTTAAAACATTTCTAAAAAAATATTTTAGAGTTCATCATACATCTCTATAGAAGATAAAAGACAAGCATACTCTTTTTTTAAGACTTTGTTAATACTTAACGAGAAAAATATTTACATTATCCATTCACAGATATGTATGATGCACTATTCATTAACGGATGGTTGATTGATATCCCAAAAATTAACAAATGATGAAATTTAATTTTTTGACATACCAATATAATTTCTGCACTTCTCTCTTAATCAAACTAATCACTGGACGATCGACCCATTAACTAACGATTGATTATGTTGAACGGGTCTAATAACGTCCCTAGCGTTTGTTTATGTTATGAGCACTAAAAGTATGTAAATCCGGAACGTCTCGTTCATAAGATTTTCTTTTATTAGCTACTGCTTTGGTTTGTTTTCTCAAGCATAAAAGTTAAAATGAACATTTAAGATCGTGTACATAACAAAAAGAAGAGATAAAGCTAATCGATCTATACATATGTCAATATTAATGTGGTGTAATTAAGAAATAAGAGCAAGGAGCCAATATGATATGGCCATCGGTTTACAACTTTTAGGTCGTGACCATGGATTTAAATTATGTCCTCGTGTCCTTTAGTCATTTTATTTGAGGATTTACCCTTTTTTTTGTCTCCTTGAGTCGAAATATGTGTTGTATTGATGAACCGAATGAAGCCAATGAACTTTTACTAATGTTTATAAACGAATTGATGAATGGAATGAACTTTGGCAAGTAGAAATTAAAAAAAAATGTACTACTCGTTGAGAAATGGTAACTGTAATGAAAAAAGAATTTAAAATAAGTAGAGACGAGAACAGAAAAAAGGTAAATGTGCCAGAAAAAGAAAGCAAGAAGATGAAAAATTGATGAATTGAATGGGCTTTGCAGTAGTGACCATATTGTATACCTTATAATAGAGGGGAATCACGTTCCCCTAGGAACAGTGATCCCCTCTCATACCTGAATATTATATTTCTTCTCACAGTAACACACACCTCCCTTATCTCTATTATTCTCCTCACAATCACACACACCTCCAACCTAACGTTCCCATCTCATCTCATCTCGCTCTCTCTCTCTCTCGCATAAATCTACTGCCGATCAATCTAAATCCACCGTTCTCGATTTTATGCGATTGGTATTCTCTCGGTGTTACTCGATCATGATTGATTTATTATCAGGGTGTTGGCGTAACGATTTATTGGGGTATTCGCTTGATGTTATAGATGATCTATTATTGGGGTTTTGGCTTGATGGCGAACTGACCCATAACTCAAATATGCGGTTTCTGAAGATTGCCATGCTCATTATCAGGTAATAGAAACTTAGAAACACTTCTTTAGTTCTTGCTTTATGGTGTGAAAAGAATGGGTCAAACATTCCACCGCCCTTCCACCAAACAAATCCATCGGTTGAACGTTCAAAAAAATTCATTTTCTGTTACCAATCAGCAGCCTAAGACCTCAATCGCATCCACCTGCCAAAGAAATCAAGGTCGTTTTGTAAGTTTATAAAGCCTACTGTATAATCAAGGTCGTTTTGGTAGGATATTTTGGTTAAGGATTGATAGAGTGTCTTAAGGATATTTTTTATCCATCTATTTGAAATATGTGAATAAAGTCGAATATAGTTATTTGGGTGAATGCAATAAAGTGGGGTTTCTTGCTGAATTAAAATGCCCTTTACTGTTGCCATTTATTGTTTGGTTTGATTGATTTTAATTGCCCTTTGCTGAATTAAAATTGATCAGTTAACCATGTCCATCTCTCTAGAAAAACATATCTTGGATCTGAGTTCTCTCTCTAGAAAACAGATTTCATCTTATTTGCTTTGTAATTGATCCAACTCCCACCTATAAACTATTGGTGGAGTTGTGTTAGATCTTTCTTTGAAAGATCAGTGTTTCATCCATCTGCGCAGGTTTGATTTACTTATAGTTTTGATTGATTGATTGATGTAATTCTTGCGAGCTTATTTAGAATTCCAAATGGTTTTCAGGATTTTTTAGATTTGGTTGTCGGGGTTTTTTAGTCGGAAGACTAATGAAACCAGATTTTTTATGCCCGTGTTTATTCTTGATAGGACCGTAATTGATTTTGATGGTTATATTATAGATTTTGCCCTATCCCAATCCCGTTTAGTTTTTGCAAGGCTTGATTGGGGGTTCTCATTGTTTGGGGTTCCTGGATTTTTCGTTCTCGGGGTTGATGGCAGGCGACGAAAGTGACGTTTACGGCTTTCGTTTCCGCTGTTGATGTCGGACGATGATAACCACGGTTCTGATAAGGCCGTTTGGTTTTGGCCAGGCGACCTTTTAAGGTTGCCGGCATACATAGATTGGTGTCCTGATCAATAAGCTATCTAATGAAACCAGATCTTTTATGCCCGTGTTTATTCTTGATAGGACCGTAATTGATTTTGATGTTTATTCTTGATAGGACCGTAAATGAAACCAGATCTTTTGTCGGATCGTGTTGGGTAAAACGGACCCGCATTTTGGCAGGGCAACACTGCATCGTGCTTGCAGCCATGGCGGGTCACATACCCTTTATTCCCGTTATGATGTTCATAATTACATAATCAGTTACCACTCCCCGTGTAAATGTAATAATATAGCGGTTATGATTAACCTTTAGATTATTGTTGCCATTTATGGCAAAAAGAATACAGTTCCATTTCCTTTAGTTCCATTTCCTTTTTGCACGTTTGTGATTGGAAAGATTATTGAACCGATTGCATTTATTTCCTTTGCCATAGAAAAAATGAAGGCGATGATGATATATTTTCGCATACGTGTTGGTCGTGCACAGTTGCCCGTATCTTGGTTAGGCAGCCTAATCTACATGATGGATGCAGCCATGGCGGGTATATTGTCGTGCCACCTTAATTGCGGTTCTGAGCCTCGCAAATTCTTAATGTACTGACATAATCGGTCGGCGTCGATCACAGGTTTTAAAGACATCGACGGACCACATAGTACTATTATATAGGTAATTGGCCTTCAAAATTTAAATTTTATCTATGATTTTCATGCTTTTGGCGATGTTGGTTGAGGCTTATGAGACCCTTGAATTTTCTCTTGGTATGGATGTTGGACAGACGGTCGAGCGCAAGTGTAAAACCCGCATACTTTTACCATGCATAGTACCCGTAGGATCGTACGTACTAGTTAAAAACTTTCCTAATATAGCATGATTACGATTACGTGTTAGGAGTTTACGTATTACGTACGTGTTAGAACACGATAAGTATTTTATATGCACGATCACGTAATAATTATTTAACAATAATTAATCACGAACATGCGATCACGAAATCACAAGCGTCATTAAAACACGAGCTATTATTAATTACGTATATATATTTAATACGAGCGTAATTAAATATATTAGATTATGGTATTTACGTAACGAGAACATTTAAAACACGAACATAATTAAACACAAACGACTAACTAAATAACAAGACACGAAAAGAGGTACGGGAACCCCACGGGGGGGGGGGGGGGGGGTCCCTACCCGTGGCCAAATAAGGGCAATGGGCCAAGCCCATTGTCAATTTCACTAAAAGGGGGTTATAATTAGTTTTCACTACTCAAATTAAGTTACAGAAGAATTTTTAAGAAAAACCTAAAACCCCTTCCTCCCTTGTTCTTTGTGCCGCCACCTACACATCACCATACGAGGTGTAACACCCCATTTTGATAAATGGAATGTCACGCGTAATTATGGTGTGTCATCAAAGCATGCAAGGATAAATGTATAAAACATTACATGACCATAGGGATAACATGAATCAAATATCGGTTCCCAAACATAAACCCAAAACATAATAAAGCAAAAGAAATGAATGAAAGACTAAACAAGCATAAATATATGAAGGCAACAGGAAAAGAAGTCTCTAGCAGCTTCCATCCGATGCACGTCCTCCAAATGCTCGAGTCTTTCCTAGGGTACCTGCCGTTTTGGGACATGGAAAGGAAAGTAATGGCTGAGCAAAACGCTCAGTGCACGGATATAGACATAGTATGAATGACTAAAACATAATAAAGACTTAATAGCAACGGAAATGTATAAGTCCTCGAAAACCTGGAACATGTTCATAAAACTGGTTTTATAGTTTGAAAAGCCTTATGTTTATCTTATGAAAACTGTTTAACGTATTTTACCATTAGCCAATATAGGTCATGAAAATCTACCGTGCATGAATACTTGGAGGGGTGACCTCGTCATGCAAATTAGAGGGGCTGCCTCTAATTTAATATACTGGTTTTTGGGTAGAGGGATCAGCTCCTTGTGAAGGATGCAAGGCACACACCACATTCACCATGAAATCCTGAATAAACATGTAACTAGGATGCACCCATACGCCCCACATGATATAATAATATGGCCAAAACTGAAAAGGACGCCACGAGCGATCACTCCGCCGTAGGGAAGTCATAACATTGGTGCCTCCAATGTTATGGTTATGGTACCTCCATAACTAGGTGAACTGGTCATGCTTGTATATGGCTATAGGTTATGCTAAATTAAACATAAGCAATTCAAAAACAATAAAACAAGTACTGGGAAAACAGTTGGCTGCATACGGGGAAATCCTAATAAGGAGAGAATGTCCATACTGAAAGGACGGGAAATCCGTACCTCAAGTCCAGTGAATGAACGGAAGAAAGACTCCTACTTCTGGATCACTAACGCTACATGAATACACACGTGTATAAGTATCGAATCACTGAATACGTACTGGGTTTTATGTCTTATCTTAACTTATTTTATATGTTTTAAGTCATATTTTACTGTTTTAAGCCTTAATCTGTGTTTATCTTATGTTCTGATTAATCTGATTAAGTTTTTACTGGTATTTCATGTGTTTTTATACTCATTGTGCAATAATAAGTAACTTTCCAAAAATAGCAGGTTTCCAAAAATAGAAATTTTCCAAAAATAGAAAGTTTCCAAAAATAGAAAGTTACCAAAAATAGAAAGTTTCCAAAAATAGAAAGTTTCCAAAATAGAAAGTTTCCTAAAATAGAATTACTGCTTAAAATAGATTAGTTTCCATATATAGAAGGTTTCCATAATTAGATTAGCTGCCTGAAATAAATAAGTTTCCATATATAGAAGGCTTCCATAATTAGATTAGTTGCCTTATTTAATTAAGTTTCTATAAATAGAGGTTTCCATAATTAGAATTAAACTAGTTACATAAGCTAAGTATATAAGCCTAAGTGTTTATATGCTTATTTCTTAAGTCATATTATATAATGTATAGTTTAATCATTATTCCATGTATTTTAATTAAACTATAGGTTAAAGTATTTTAATTAAAATATAACATGTTTAATTAAAATAGAATTAAATACTTAGGTTAAAATGTGTATTATTATGTACTAATAATATAACCTAAGTCATGTTAAATAAATTAATTATAAGCATGGTTTAAAATAATTAATTAATTCTAAGCTTACTATATGAAAATACTTAGGTTAAAATAATTTCATGTTAATTAATAATTAAATTAGCCTAAGTCATGTTATTAATTAATATATCATTTTATTAATTAATTTATAACCTAAGTTCATAATTCATAAAATTAACATCTAGCATAAATCGGGTTTTAACCAACGAACCATGAATCGGGCATGAATTCGACACCGTACCCTTAACCAACCCGGGGTACCCGTGTCCCCTTGTTGCCGTGGGACCCACACGCACCAACCAAGACCAAAAAGGTCTTGGTGGTGGTCGGCAAAAACAAACCGAACCCCCTTGGGGTCGGTTGTACCCTGCGACCCAAAAAGAAACACCCCTTATATCATCCTTTGATTTAATTAATGATCAAAACATGTTAGATCAATGTTTAATTAATGTGTTTTTGTAAAAACAATAATAACATGTTCATAAAAATGATCAAAGATTAAAAGAAATGAAAAGAAAGGTTAAGAAATGATATACCAACACGT
Organism: Glebionis coronaria; assembly: GCA_025667525.1. Lineage (NCBI taxonomy): Eukaryota > Viridiplantae > Streptophyta > Magnoliopsida > Asterales > Asteraceae > Glebionis > Glebionis coronaria. Next base: position 85,298,141 of record CM046879.1, on the reverse strand, counting down.
AGCTTGGAAGATGATGAACAAACACGGTTTATAGCACTTATTTTTATGATCAAAATCAACCAACACCACCTATGGTGGTGTTATAGGTGGCGGCACAAAGAGGACAAAGAGGAGGAGAGGAAAACTTTTTTAGGTTTAATGTTTATTTTTCTTGAAATGTGAAAATGAAAGAGTTTTTACCATTACCCCTCCTTTCATGTTAAAAGTTAATGGGCTTAGCCCATATTGGTTTGTGTACCGTGGGTATGGGGCCCCACATAGGGTACCCGTACCCTTTTCCCGTGTCCCGATGTTTCGTGTTCGTTCGTGGTTAATCGTGTTCGTGTTTTACGTGTTTTCGTTTATTTTATTATGTAGCTTATCGTATTTATTTTATGCTCGTAATTATATTATATGCATTTACGTAATTATTTTAGTTCGTGTTTTAATGGTGTTCATGATTTAATTATGTTCACGTGAAATACTTATTAAATGTTTATCATGAGTTCGTACGTAACCGATACTTATCATGTTATACACGTATGTACTTACTTAATTAATAGCACGTGAATGTGATCAATACTAAATAAGGTAAGTTTAATCTAGGACGTACGATCTTAAGGGCACTATTCATGGTAAAAGCATGCGGGTTTTACAATTCTTCCCCCCTAAAAAGAATAATTCGTCCCCGAATTATAGATAACGTAACTGAAAGAGAAACATACCCGAATCAAAATGAGAGGGTATGTAAGATAAATTAACGTGCAGGCGACCTGGCAGAAAGAACGCGGAACATGACATGTCTTAAAAGGACATGGAACGTGACGTGGCTGAAAGGACATATCTAATTGATAAGAGAAAACGGATAAGAAGTCCGGATGAACTTGTCCGTTTCCAAGTGGCTTCCCTCTTGGAACGGTTCCTTTATAAGATCTAGACACGAATGATAAGTCCTGGTCCTCCTGACCTTGACTTGGAATACGAAGAAGTTCTTGGTTATCGACGTAAGGTAGATCCCCTAAATTTGATCGAGGGAATAAGAATTAATCGTGTAAGAGTAACTGAAACGTTACGATGAGAGACAAATCTGACTTAACTGTTAACTAGAAACGATGCGCGAGACATAAAGAAACGTAGTACGTGAAATTTTTTGAACGTGATACGTGAAAAATTTTGAACGTGCTACGTGGAGATATGGCGAGTGTAGTATGAGTAAACATATCGTGATCCATGATATGTATAACATATCTTGATCATGATATGAGGAACGTGGAATGAACATGACATGTGAAACATATCATGATCATAGAATACAATCGCGGTAACGCCAAACGCTACAAGGTGAGACGTGGAGTATGACGTGAAACGTTTATCTGAAGATGGAGAGTTATACTAAACTTGGGTCTGGTCTCTCAAGTTCTTGCAAAACTTCCCAGACGAAAAGAACATAAAATCTTAAGCCAAGATACGATCATGAACGTAACTAGTGTCATGAACGCGAGCGCGAAAACAGGTCGTGGAATCAGAATGAAGACGTGAAGTAATTTAGGAGTACAATTGCAAGTCTTTGTCTGACCCGATAGCTGAGGGATTACCAAGTGGTCGGATGAGCCTTGGCTGGAACATGTCTGATCAATCTGTTGGTTCTGCAATCCTTGCGGATGTAAGGATTCTGTAAACTTGATCAAACTGTTTGCAATAACCCAGATAGCATCATGCTTCTTCTGAGTTTGCATTAATCTGGTAACCAAAATCCATGGAGATCTTGTCCCATTTTAGTTCACAAATTCGGATGATGAAAACATCCCAGTCTGTTGGTGTCCTATCTTAACCTGTTTGTATGACAGGTATGAAGATACGAACGTAACTGTATCTTGCTTCATCGAACTTGATACATAGGAGTTTGCGAAACTTTGAGTCTATGAATCGGACTTCTCTTAGCGTAGGATTTTCTAGAACACCTAATGTAGTGTAGGGTTCTCTCCTTTACGCGTAAGCTGAGTCATGGTAAGATTAACCGTAGAAAGCCATGTGATTCAGCGTGTCACTGAAATCAAACAGAATTGATATTGGAAAAATTTCCAGGGTAAAATTTCTCTTGTCATAGAATTTGCAATATAGTGCAGATATGGTCTTTCTGTTCTTCTCTAGGCTCAGAGGAAATTAGGTTATCCTCAATGAAAACGCCGATGAATTTGCTTATGAGTTCATGGAACTCAGTTTATTAAGTTCATAATGCCATTGGAGCATTTATGAGACTAATACAGAATCATGAATTTAGCATGACCAAGTCGTGTACGAATAGCAGTCATGGACATGTCCTGCTCTTTCACTCGTCACTGTTGGTAGCCTGATCATGAGTTCAATCTCGGAAAGTGATTAACACTATAAGGTCGATTAGACATGTTGTCAATACGTGGAGGAGAATAACGGTCATGAATGGTGATTTGTTTAAGCCGACGGTAGTCGACACATAATCTCATGGTACCGTCCTTCTCCTTGTAAGTTCTTCTGTAATGTATGCGAAGATTTTGGAATAATCAACTGGCTATGCGTAAAAGACTTAAGTGGTCGTGTCTTACTGACAGCTAGAAAATTTTAGCGACCATGGCTAACAACGCACATGCTTCTAAGCATAGATAATTTGTACAGATTTTCCCGATGGAAAATCAAGCTGAAAGTATTCAGGAGCCTGAACATTACTGTACATAATTATGAATCGTAGCATGGTGTGCTGTTCATAGTACATAATTAGGATAAAATTCATCTCGTGTCTGTCCGAGGAGATGCGTTAGCAGCTTGGATCTCATCATTAAGCTGAAGGAAAACCTTCGTATACGTGGGAATACGAAGGCGTCCTTCATGGTTATGAATATATGAACCATGGTGAAAGAAATGAAAGTGACATCGGCAACGTGACAGTTCTCACTGATGTGCTGATAATTGTATAGAAATTCTTGTGGCCTGATTAATACATGGCACAACAAAATAGATATACCCTTGGAGGGTACCCTGAATTTCTTAGAAATGTTCCATAGTTGGACGTGAGTCATGTGTCTTGACTCGTTTCTTGGAACTATAAACATGACATATGTCTTGACTCGTGTCTTAACATGTGTCTTCAGAAAGTATACGTGAGACATGTGTCTTGATTGATGTCTTGACATGTGTCTTCAGGAGTATACGTGAGACATGTGTCTTGACTGATGTCTTGACATGTGTCTCGAGATGTGAAACAAATATAACCACAATATAAGGTTATTATGCCAGAATTGGCGGATCGGTCAGACTACTGATCATTTGTATTTCTGATCACGTCCGTGGCCAGAGTTTTGGTTGCGATTTCTAGGATAGTTGTTGTCATAGTAGTGGTTACTATCGTCCTGTCTGTTAGTTCCATGATGGTCATTCTCATGATCGTGATTTATGTAACTATTCAGCTGTGTGGCCGGCTGGTACCGGTTTGCACTCATATGGCTGAAATGACAGCTGAATGACGTATGACATGTAACTAAGAATTAGGGACAATGATTGATGGAAATCGTCTGATGGTGAAGCATCTTCTCGTCCAATTGCTTTGCTCCGACGCCTTTGTCTTCGTCTTGTAGGATCTCCAGGTTGTGAACAGCATCCGCATCTCGTAGCGTCTCCGAACGTCAGCAGCACCAACCTTTAGTAACATCTCCCAGTTATGAGCGGCATCAGCAATCTTGTAGAACATCAGCAATTGAAAATACGTCTGAGGTGATTCAGAATCGACTAGCGAATACTCGGGAAGTATTGCAAGTGAAATACACATGGATTTAGGTACGTGTAATACACATGGAATACAATACGTGGAGTACACGTGGAATGCACATGAAATGATCGGTATGGGGTCGATCATTTATCATGATTTAAGAAAAGTATATCGGTTAAACGGTTAGGAAAACCATCATGATAACCTGGCAATGCCAGTATATACCTCATTCTGGTTGCATAGAGAAACGCTAAAGTGTGGTTACACAAAATTCAATGAAAACCAACCATGACTATCATGAAAGCGGAATTCAATGAAATCCAACAATGTCTTGCGTAAAATCATAAATAACAAAAGAGGCGTAAAACATAATCAACATGAAGACGGAATTATCATGAAGAAACATGAAACCATCTATCACGAAGAAGTGTATAACATAATCAGCATGAAACTGAAGTTAACCATGACAGTATGAAAACATACTTGACATAAAAACATAATAACTTATGAGGGGACATGAAAAAAAAAATTATGCCAATTTAAATCATGAGAAAAATTTTATGCATGAAAAACAATGCATTAATGCGTAATGTAGTTTATAAAACCTTTATATGTGTGAGGGAACGCCTATGGGTCGGTTCCAAAACAAAAGACATGGCGAGGGGACGCCTATGGGTCGGTCCCAAAGTTAAAAGTTTCGATAAAAGCACATGCGACTAAATAGGGCCAGTCCTGTACCAACCATTACTTAGTCATAATCCCTACAACAATGATATATGAAACATAAATAAATGAAACTCATATGTCAAAATTTATCAGAAAAATTTTTATGTGACTAATTATGAACTACTGGGGTTCAGTCCACA